>JAFEMH010002201.1:0-365990 GCA_022495995.1 Adenophora triphylla var. japonica
ACATTAAAGGTGCATCCTTTGCACCTAAAACCCATTTTCATGCATAAAGATGCATCATTTGCATTAAAAGTCATCAATTTACCTTAAAGTAGCATCATTTGCTTTCAAAATGTAGTCTTTATGCATCCTTTGCCTATAAAATACTATTTTTCCACATAAAAATGCATCCTTTGCATTAAAAATCCTTTCTTTACATAAAAAACGTACTTCTATCGCAAAAAAGCGTATTCGTAAAGCATCCTTTGCAATCAAAGAGCATCCTTTGCACCCAAAAATGTCATCTTTTCATTAAAAATGTCATTTTTATCATAAAACATGCATTCCCCTAGTCCCCATTGGTATCCTTTGGAACGGACCGGTGTAAAGATCACATCTTTACATCGTTTCTTCCATTAAAGGTGCCACAATCTCTTTAGAAAGGGATAAACCTTGAACCCTATATCTCCGATTATCAATTGAGACGAGCATGATAGCTCCAATATAAGCTCAATCGTCTCAATGTGTAGGATTGATGGGCTAAGGACACTCCTTTCTAAAGAACCCCATTTTGGACTATAAAAGAGAGTCCTTCTCTCGATCACGCATGACCCAAGGTCAAAAAAAGCAATGATCACAAGTCCAAGATGAGGACGGGATCAAAGTCCCGAACACATAAAAATCCAAGGAATCCCGAGCGACAACCAACTAAATGGTTTGTACGTCCGAAAGACAACTTGGAACACCCCCCTCTTTTCAACACATGCACACAAGAAAGCACGCAAGCAAGCACGAAAATGGAATCTAGGGAGACTTGCTACGGCAAGGCACCTTGGGTGAACGACGATCCGTTCTTCCCAAGGGGTAACTTAACCTCCGAACCCTAAAAACCTTTTTTTCAAAGTTTTGAGAAAATCAAAATGGCGTGGCGACTCCATTTTTCAAATTAAACCGGATGTTTTCAAACTCGCGTGAATCCAAACTAAAAACAAAAAAATAGAATTTGGGCACACATTCACACCAGTGCAAAAGAAGCCGTGCGGCTGGAAGTCTTGTCTGAACTGGTTTTTTTCAAATAAAGTCAAGGAAGGACCTTTTCATTTCATTTTCACCCTAGACTTGTCCCAACTGATCCCAGAGCATATTTTTGACCAAAAATCATCAACCTCGATCATTTTCCATGGAAAAACCAATCAGATTGCAAAAGGGGAAAAGAGACCGTTTTTTGTCCGATCTTCAATCTTGGATGAGACACAACTTTCAATCTAACAAGGGGTTGTTCGATACCACCTTCAAGATCAAGTCTTTATGGCATTTGAAGGATCTCCCTCCTGATTGGGACCTTTTGAGGGCCGCATCGAGGTTTTGGGACGCCCGGAGACATGTTTACTGCATTTCTTACAACGAACTTGTCCCAACCTTCGAAGACTTCCGGGCATTGATTGGGGGTCCAGAAATAGAAGCCGTTTCGATTCCTCTGACCGGAGACGTGCCGGTGACGCTAAAGCTGGCATCTTTTCTGCAAATTTCTCTGGAAGAAGCCGAGGGGATGATGGTAGCCCCTGACAGGATCGATATTTCTGATATCCAGAGTAGGTTTGGGTCTCCGGATACAGCTGCGACCACAGTGGCTATGGATGCCTTTATCCTTTGCGTGTTCTCTTTTCTATTCACCGCCGAGTCCTTAGGGGTTTGCCATAGTGGCCTTTTGGACATGGTCAGGGATTGCAGGGCTGGGAAAGACATTGTCCCGCTGGTTTTGGGTGAGACTCTGCATGGCATTGATAGAATGGCTAGGGGGACCATTTCATGCGGTCTGGGAGCCCATCTGTATTGACTTTATGGATGCAGGAGAGGCTTGGGGCTTTGCCTGGGGCTTTGCCTACTCAGTGCCCTTGGGTGATTTCACGGAGGGGTGCACCTAGACAGCAGGATCAGGGTGACTGGGAGCTGATGATGGCTTGGTTGTCTACCTTCGACATTCGCTGGTGGGTGCCTCACTGGAGGCTGCAGACTCGGAGGACGTTTCAGGAGTCCTATGTAGTGAAGGTTCCGGGGTTGTCTTTGTCGTCCTTTTACATTCCCTGCTTAGTGTCCAGGCAGTTTGGGATCTTACAGGAGCCGTTGAATGATTGGAAGGACATCGGTACCATGGAGGTGATGCCTTTTGACATGAGGGACCCAGCTAGCTTCTCATTTTTCTCGAGAGCGTGGACATATGCTGCTTTCCCACCTAGAGCATTCTCAAGAGCAGGAAGAGTACTATCTTGACCACGACTTACTTGGACTGGTATAAGAAGGAAATGGGGGCGACCCAGGTTGTTTTGGGAGAGAGACGTCAGGCTTTATTGGGGGCTGACTGTGACTCAAGCAGGATTCTGAGGGAAGCTGAGGCTAAGGCTAGTTGCCAAAACCAGTCAGGTGACCTTTTTAGGGATATGGAAGCCCGGTACGAGAGGCTATCAGACGTCGCTCCCCTTACTGAGGCTCAGAGGGAGGAGATAGGTGCTCGTGCCAGGGTAGAGAAGGCACTTATTGACACAGGCTTGGTGGAGGCTCCAGTGAGGATACCTGAGATTGGGATGAGGGAGAACGACATCATCGACAAGAAGAGGAAGAACACTCGACGGGGTCGAGGTAAAGGGAAGAAGAACAAGGAAGACTCAGTGAATGACGACTGATAGATCTATTCCTAGGATTCCCTTATTGCCATTTGCAAACACAATAGGTTATTAGGTCCTTTTTTATGTTTTAGGTCTTTGTAGCAGGTTAGTAGAGTCAAGAGTAGACCGTGCTTGAACTCATCAAGAAGTTTTTAACTTGTAATTAACAAGAGATATTATCTTAGAAATTTATTCAAGACACGTTTCATGGAAACTTTGAATGTCTTATTTATTGTTTAGACCGAACCATTTCCGGCTGCCTACGTTCCCCTTTTACAAGAAAGACTAAGGGGCTCAGGTCTTCGTAGTTCATTCTGGTGAACTATTGAGATTTTTTTTTTTTTATGTGCAACCCTGTCTTTTGCCTAGACCGCCCTTTTTGAGGTTTTCAGCCTAGCTGGGCATTACTCTTTTTGCACTAATAATTTTTTCTTTTTATTTTCCTTTTTTAGACATAATACCTGCGGAGCTTATCACAGTTGACTGGATGGACAAATGGATTGCCGTCCAGGTCTGCAAGCTTCATCGCCCCTCGCGAAAGTATCTTCTGCACCACATACGGGCCAATCCAAACGGGTTCCCATTTTCCCAGAGGGTTGTCTCTGGTAGGAGGCTTTACCTTCAACACTAAGTCACCCTCTTTGATGTCCCTGGCCTTGACCTTTTTGTCGAATGCCCTGGCCATTCGCCTCTGGTAGGCTCAGGTGTGTTCCATGGATTTTAGCCTTCTTTCATCAAGTAGGGCCAATTCATCATGCCGGCTACGTAGCCATTCTACTTCGTTGACGCTGGTTTCTAGGAGGACCCTTAGTGATGGGATTTCCAACTCTACTGGCAACACCGCTTCCATTCCGTAAGTCAGGGCAAAGGGAGTTTCTCCCGTGGCTGTTCTAACAGACGTTCTGTAGCCCCAGAGTGCCAGATGCAGCTTTTCAGGCCAGTCACGACCACGGGTGGCCATTTTCCGAATAATCCATTCGAGTGTCTTATTGGCAGCTTCTACTGCTCCGTTAGTCTGAGGTCTGTATGGGGACCATTTGTGGCGAGTGATTCTGAATTCTGACAGCAATCTATCGCAATCCCCTTTAAAGTGCGACTTGTTATCTGAAATGACCTCATTGGGCACCCCGTATCTGCACATGATATTTTCTTTGACAAGCTGGGCCACCTTTTTGGAGGTGAGGACCTTGTAGGACTTGGCTTCTACCCACTTTGTGAAGTAGTTGACCACCACTAGCACAAATTCGTGCCCGTTGCTTCCAGCCGGGGCTATCTTCCCTATCACGTCAATACCCCAAGTTGCAAACGGCAAAGGAGTCGTCATGCAGTACAGGTCATGAGGCGGAAGATGATTGAGGTTGGCAAACCACTGGCATTTGTCGCACGCTCGGACATGCTGGACACAGTCTGTTTCCATGAAAATCCAGTAATAGCCCATTCTGAGGATAACTTGCATCAACGCTCTGGCATTCATATGAGGACCGCAGGGACCATTGTGGACTTCGGTCATCAATTCTCTTGCCCTTTCTTGGGTGACACATAGGAGGAGTGGTCCCTGGTACCGTTTCTTGTACAGGTCGCCCCCTAGAATGACATAGTGAGAGGCCAACCATTTCAGGTCTTGCAAGCTCTTGGCTTTGATGCCTTCCCTTGGTCTACCTTTTTCATCCCTGAAAGCCGACTCCCCATCCTTGAGGAACAGATAAATCTAACTGTACCAGGGTTCCTTGACAGGCTCGGGTCCCAAGTCTATTTCACAACAGAAAGTCGGGGCTTCTCTTCTACCCACTCTGAATGGTTTTATTGCCTTTCCCTCGGGGATCTCTACCAATGAGGCTAGAGTAGCTAAGGCATCTGCAAATCTGTTCTTGTCCCTTGGCAGGTAATGGAAGGTTACTTCTCTGAACTGCTCAGTCAACTCTTCCATGTAGGCATGATATTTTTGAAGATTAGGATCCACGGTCTTCCACTTGTTGGAGACTTGGTTGATGATCAGGGCTGAGTCTCCGTAGACCTCGAGTTCCTTGACATTCCTTTCTAAGGCAGCTTCTAAACCAGCAATGCAAGCTTCATACTCTGCGGCATTGTTCATTGCAGGGAAGTTCAACTTGATGGCTATTGGCGTGTGCTCATCTTTCGGAACGACCAGTAGCATTCCTATGCCATTTCCTCTTTTGTTAGCAGCTCCGTCAAAGAAGAGCTGCCATCGGTTCTCAGGCTCAACTACGAAGATTCCTTCATCTAGGAATTGGGGTTCAGGCCTGCGGTCCTCATTGCTAGGGAAGTTTGCCAGGTGGTCTGATAGCGCTTGACCTTTGATTGCCTTTCTCGTCATATAGTTGATGTCATACTCAGCCAAGAAGAATGACCACTTCGCTAGACTTATCGAAAGGGAAGGCTTGTCGAAGATGTACTTGATTCGAGACCAAGTTCACAGAGTGGGCTTGCATGTAATGCTTCAGTTTACCGACTACCCAGACCAGTCCTGCACAAGTCTTTTCGCACACTGAGTATTTGAGATCACTTCCTTACAGCTTCCGGCTGACAAAGTAAATGGCGTTTTCTACCCGAGAGTCCTTCTTCTCGTGAGCAAGCATAGCCCCAACTGCCGTATCAGTGACAGTGAGATAGAGTAGAAGAGGTTTCTATCCATGTGGGGGGCATAGCACCGGGGGATGTACTAAGTATGCCTTGATTTGTTCAAAGGCATCCTGGCATTCCTCAGTCCATTATGCGTCTGCATTCTTCTTCATAAGCTTGAAGATGGGCTCGCACATGGTAGTCAACTGGTTGACAAAACGGCTGATGTACTGTAATTTGCCCATAAAGCTTTTCACCTGTGTCTGGGTTCGAGGCGGCCTCATGTCCATAATGGCCTTGATCTTTCGGGGATCGACTTCAATACCTCATTCTGTGACCATATACCCAAGGACTTTTCCCCTTGTCACTCCAAAGGTGCATTTGGCAGGGTTCAGTCTCATGGAATGCTTTCTCAACCTTTCAAAGAACTTTCTCAGGTCGACAAAGTGCTGTCCATCCTCACCCTTGGAATGGATTATCATGTCATCGACATAGACCTCAATTTCCTTGTGGATTATGTCGTGAAAGAGTGCAGTCGCCGCCCATTGATACGTAGCCCCGACATTCTTAAGCCCAAAAGGCATCACCGTATGGTAGTACGTTCCCCACGGCATGGTGAAGGCTGTCTTTTCTTGGTCCTCCTCAACCATCTTGATCTGGTTGTAGCCAGCAAATCCATCAACGAAGGATTTGACTTCGTAGTTAACAGTGGCGTCCACCAGAATGTCTATGTTCGAAAAAGAATAGTCGTCTTTGGGGCTGGCCTTGTTCAGATCCCAGAAATCTACACAACAATGCACCTTCCCATTGGCCTTAGTCACAGTCACGATGTTGGATAACCATGTCGGATATTCGATGACCCTGATGAATCCTACCCGCAGTAGCTTCTCAATCTCTTCTTTGACCTGTAGAGACCACTCTGGCTTGATCTTTCTCGCTCGCTTTACCGGCTTGGCATCCGTGGTAGAGGGATTCTCGTGCTCCACAATCGAACTATCTAGCCCCGGCATCTCCTTATATGACCATGCAAACACATCCATGTATTCTCCGAGCGCATTGACCACCTGTCATGTTCAATTCCTAGAAGAAGTTCCCAATCTGTGTCTCTTTAGGTTCTTCGACAGTACCCAAGTTAACACTTGTCAAAACCTCCTCGGAAGCTTGGGCCCGGTTTTCCTCTTTATCTGTAACCTGCTTAAAGATTTCTTTAATGTATTGTTCGTTTAGTTTGTTTGCATCTTGTTCAAATGATTCATTATTAACTGTTGTTAAGTTATTAGTTAATTTATCATTTGTTAAGTTGGCAATAAGGGGATACTCAGAAAGATCTATCATTTCATTCAAAGCGAAAGGAAAGATGACATTGGCTACATATTCATAATCTTCAGGCGTGAGGCCTTCAGATGACTCGGAGGACTGGAATTCGAAGACTCCTGACTCAAGGGTACGGACAATAGGGTGTTTGACATGACTGGACTGAGAGGGAAGGGGTACCAATCCAAGCTCCGTGACTATTTACTGTCGGCTGGCCATCGGCCCTGAGAATGTCTCCCAATTCCTTAAAGGCATCTCTGTCTTAGTCACCAAAGTGCGGGGATCGAAAGGTACTTCACCACCGTCTCCAATTACGGCAACTATCTCGTCATCTGAGCTGAAGTCGATCAAGTCAGGAATCTGCGCTTCTTCATCAAACAGCTTCGCAAACCCGACTCACCTTCACTCACTAATGCGCCTTCTATCTGGATGATCTTTGGAAGAGCTAACTCGAAGGTGGAGAACTCCATTACCCCTGATGGGAAGAGTACTGACTCCTTGAAACGGTCTGGGTTTCCTTTGAAGGCATACTTGTTCTGAATAGTAGTGGTAGCCCCAGGAATGTCCGGCAAGTCAAGGAACATCCTCCGAACAGGATTTGCTGGTTTTCCCCGAACTTTCTCAAGGTTTTCCAGAAGAATTTTCCTCAAGGAGGTCTGACTATCACTTTCATCATATTGAGTCCCACCTCTTGTGAAGTACTGGTCTAGAGACAAGCTGTAAGGACAGAGACGGATCCCTTCATTTCGTTTTCCCTAAACTGTTCCTTTAGCCTTTCTGTCATTCTGAGAATTCGGTTTGTATCCCAAGCCGTGTCGGGTGGTCTGTTCCTTTACGTCAATGACAGCATTGCGACCCTGAAGTCTTTTACCCAGTCTAACCCCCGGAAGATAACCCATCTTTCTCATCATTCACATGGCAGGAGGTATTTTGTCAGAGGTAGCAGTGAGGTCTGTGCAACACACTTGCGCTTTGGAGGAGGCTACAGAGAATCCGGTCAGGGCAAGCCCTTCGTCATCATGTTTGATCTCCAGTATTGGGATACCTCCCGTGTTCCGTAGATAGTAGTAATAGTCCCATCACTTGACTGGAATTTGACGCATTGGTGCAAAGTAGAGGCTACCCCATTTATCTGGTGAATCCAAGGTTGTCCCAGCAAAGCGGTGAATGAAATGGGAATGTCGATCACTTGGAAATCCATGTCCATGACCTTTTTCCCAAACCAAAATTTGAGAGTAGCAATCCCCAAAACTGACCGAGCAGTGGAATCGTAGGCTTTAATGGTTTGGCCGGGTCCATCATTTTCGCTGGCAGGACGTTCATTGCAGACCATCCGTCAACTAATACCCTTGGTAATCGGCGTTCTTCCAACTGGACTGTGATGTGAAGGGGTTCGTTATGACTGGCTCCATATTTTGGTAGGTCCAGGTCAGTGAAGGTGATGATATTTCCATAGTGGATATTTCCAATCATCTGGACGACCTCATCTGGGGTGACATCTATGGGCACCATGGTCTTGGCCAAACTTTCTTCTACCTTCAGTTTGTGATGGTATGAGGAGGTCAAAAGGGACCATAGGGAAATGTTAGCTTGAGTACACTTCAACTGAGTCAACACCGGGTCCTCCTTTTCGGAGTCTGGCTTTTCTGCTTCTGGCTTGTAAGGTCTTTTGTCTGTCTTCGATTCGGAGATGGTATTTCTTTTGTCACCCTTAGGCTGCTCCATACTCATCTGTCCAGACCGAGTCATCACATAGACATTAGACTTTTTCGAGTCATCAGTCCTACCGGAGGATTCCTTCATCTCTTTCAATGTCAGAGGAGGGCTTTTTCTGGTATATGGCCAACTCTGCTGATTAATTTGATTAACCGCACTACCAGAGGTATAGGCAGCTTCCCGAATCTGATCCCAGGTTACCGGCTTCCTGGCCTTTTCTGAATTCTGACTTCCCAATTGACTTAGCAACTGGCTGATTTCAGTTTCATCTTCCTCGCTCAAAGCCTTGACAGTTTCATTCAGGCTTTTCAGGGTCAACATGCAACAGGAATTATCGTTCCCAGGGTTTGGAGGTTTGCTAATGGCTTTCTCATATTGACATAGCAACTTTTTCAACAAAGCAGGGTCACATTCCTCATCACTGTCAAACATATCCCTTCTCTCCCTCGGGGTCAATCTTCTGACGGCATCTTTGACATTGGCCAAACACTTCCTGAAGTGGGAGATTCCATCATCGATAAGGATTTCTACGGGGTCAAACCTCGTGGCAGGTTCCTGTTCTTTACTCACGGGAGGGTTTTCTGGGCTTTTTGGCTTCTGGGCTAACCACTCTTCCACCGTTCCTTCCGGCATTTTGACTGTGTCTTCCTCGGTCTCACTACAGTAACTTCTGTGGGAACTTTCATCTTGACTCTGATGACCAATGAGGGCAAAAGCAGGTCGGGATACTTGGCGCCATATAAGGGGTATTCTGGATTCTTCCCCTAACTTAGGGATTACCAAGAAGATATCACTGTCGTCATAAGATAGGAAGGGGACCGGGGTCGCTTCAAACTTTAAGACCCTTTCTAGGGCTTCCATACATTCTTCTTCGGACAAAGTCTCAGGGGTGACCCTTAACACCGCAATGGAGTCCACTCTTCCTGATGGGGATTCAGCCTCAATGACACTTACGTGTTCTAGATCGGCGGGTGGAGCCCACTACCCTTTTTCAGCTAAAGCTTCGATCAAGTTTCTCCATTCACCAACCAAGTCTTTGTAAGGAGTGTTGAATTCTAGGATGTGGAATCCATACCCTACCTCATCTGAGCTCGCATCCATTTTCTCTTTCGAGCCCTTGCAAAGGTGACAGACACACTTTGAGGTGATACAGTCTTCCTTTCCAGACCTGTAATTTTCTACCCTATCTGGTCCTCCGGGTTTCATTTCCATTGGCTCCATGTTCATTCCTTCTACTGAGCTGTCATCATCACTGTAAATCCATCCATTCTTATTATCATTTCCGACTGACTCTTCGATGTCACTGTTTGGGAGATAGGCAAATTCACAAGCGTTGACAAAGTTGGAAAGGTCAGGTTGATACTGGAGTTCCGGGATAAGGAAATTTGGTTCATGCTGAGGAGAGGGAGTGAATCCCAAGGGATAATGCAGAGACTGAGTAACTGGGATAGCCGTGGCATTTGCTCTCTATTGGTAGGGAACAAGGCTGGGTCTTATCTGAGGAGGCGAGGCTGTTGGAGCCCTGTAAGTACGCCAATCCAATTCGCGACCCTTTTAGATGCATTTTAATATAATAAAATTGCATTAAGGGGCATTTTGGTAAATTCCCGATCCACTCCGAGACTTCCGAAACCTTTTTTATAAGTTTCTTGCGAAGGGAGTACTGTTAGGTAATTTTTCCATGCAAAAGGACCTACAGGGAATTAATTGCTTTAGACCTTTAAGGAATTATCATAGAATGTTCCAGAAACAGAAATTTGGCGCTAGAAACGGTTATGGTCACCTTGTGTCACGCGAAAAATCGAAGCATGGAGCAAAACAACTCACCACTCGAAGGAATCCTCCCACGAGATACAGGGTTGTAAAGGGGGTTCACCACTCAAATGATTCGGAAGAAACCAATGAGATACAGAACACACAAAAGCTAGCTCAAAGCTGAACTTTCATTGATGAATAAACTTAAAACCTGAACTGCCTCACCAAGACATGATATAAGGTATTTATAGGACACTTGGAACAACCCTCCAAGCTTAGGAAATATCAAAATACTAAGGGAATGAACTAAATATTAACTATTTGTATAAATCTTTCATTACTTCAAAACCAACAACCTTGACTTCCATTCGGGATAGTAAAGTATGCCTTCTGCTTAATGCATCAGCAACTTTATTTTGCAAACTAGCCATGTGCTTGATAGAAAAGCTATAAGTTTGTAAAAACTCCACCCACAATGCATGCTGCCCATTAATAAACTTCAATGCCTCATGATCCGAATAGAGCACAAATGGTTTGGACAGGAGGTATTGACTCCAATGATCCAAAGCTCGGACAATTGCATAAAATTCTTTATCATAAGTTGAGTAATTCCTTCGAGAATCACATAACTTCTCGCTAAAGAACGCAATGGGTCTGCCCTCTTGACTTAGCACAGCACCAATGCCAACATTAGAAGCATCACACTCAACTTCAAAAAGTTTATTAAAATCTGGAAGTGAAAGAACAGGAGCTTCAGTTACCTTTTTCTTTATGTGTTCAAAGCTTTTCTCTGCTTCTTTGCTCCATTTGAAAGTACCTCCTTTGAGACATTCTGTGATAGGAGCAATAATTGTGCTAAACCCCTTGATAAAATGCCGGTAAAATGAAGCGAGTCCATGAAAACTCCGGATGTCGTGGATTGATTTGGGCTGTGGCCAACTAAGAATTGCTTCAACTTTACTTGAATCCATCTTCACACCATCGCAGGAAACCACATAGCCTAAGAAGACAATGCTATTTGAGAAAAACTCACATTTTTTTGAATTTTCATAAAGCTTTTGCTCCCTTAAAGTGCTGAAAATTTCATGAAGATGATTAAAAGACAAATCTATTATATCTTGAGGATACTCATTGAAGATCGGAGGTAGAGACCAATCAACATTCGGTTGTGGTGTAATGGTACTAGTAAAAGGCCAAAAAAGACTATCCATGATGAATTGGGAAAGGAAAATATTTTTTTGATTTTAATAAGAAAATAGGAGATGAAGAATAAGGATCGGGGAAATGATATATAAACTGAAACAAAAACACCCACGGACTAAACAACGCTAAGAAGTTTGTTTATAACCTAGCTCTGATACCACTTGATGCCAAAAAATGCAACGGAAAGGAAAAGTCTATAAAAACAGATAGAATGCTCACCACTCCAAGGAATCTACCTTGGAGATACAGGGCATAAATAACTCACCACTCAACGGAATCCACCGAAGAGATACAGGGTTGTGTGTTCACCACTAAACGGAATCCATCGAATAGATACGGAACAATAAAAGATGGCACAAAGCTCAACTTTATATTATTATTTTTTTCAAGATGGTTAGCTTAGAAAATTAGTCGTTTTGGTTAGGATTTCCCTTTTGTTATTAATAAAATACATCTGATTAATAAAATGACAAAATTTGATTTATTTATTTGATTAGACCGAACCCGAAGGCTACCTACGTTCCTCTTTTACAGCAATTAAATAAGACGCTCAGGTCTAACGTAGTTCATTTTTGAAAGAAAAAGGACAAAATACGACTTCAGCCTGAAGGGTAGTCTCGAGCGGGACAAGGCCTCCTCCTCTTTTTTTTATGCACACCCTTTCTTTTGCCTAGACCACCCCTTCGGGTTTTCAATCTAGCATGCTTCTTTTCTTGTGCAAGCTCTAATTTTTGCCTAGGCCGTCCCTTTCGGGATTTTCAACCTAGCAAGCATTTTTTCTTTTTAAGAGGCCAAGTCACGCGAAGTATTTATTGAGCTTGCCCATGTTGACTGGCTTCGGTAGCTGATCTCCGTCTAAGTCCACCAGCTGAAGGACTCCCCCAGAGAATATCTTCTTCACGATGTAGGTTCCTATCCATCTTGGTCCCCACTTGCCTAGAGGGCTGAAAGGTCCAGGACGATGTTCATGGAGAACCAGGTCACCTACTCTGATATTTCTTGTCATGACCTTTTTGTTGAAAGCTCTTGCCATTCTTCTTTAGTAAGATTGAGTATGCTCGGCTGCTTTCAGCCTCCTTTCATCTAGCAAGGCTAACTCTTCGTATCTTCTTTCTAGCCAGTTGACTTCATTCACTTGTTTTTCTAGGAGAACCCTTAGTGATGGTATTTTCCATTCTATTGGTAGGAAATCCTCCATTCCGAATGTGAGGGCGTAGGGAGTCCCCCCTGTAGCTGTTTGGACTGAAGTGCGGTATCCCCAGAGTGCGAAGGGTAGCTTGTCGAGCCAGTCTTTCCCAGTAACTGCCATTTTTCTGATGATGGTTTCGATTGTTTTGTTTGCGGCTTCAACTGCTCCATTCGTCTGAGGCATGTAAGGAGATGACTTATGCCTTATAATTTTGTACTCTGTTAAGAGGCGATCGGTTTCTTTCTCAAAGTGAGAGCCATTATCAGATATCATCTCTTGTGGGACCCCGTATCGGTAAATGATGTTGTGCTTGATGAATTCTGCTACCTTTCTGGCATTCAAAACTTTGTAGGAGGCGGCCTCGATCCATTTAGTGAAATAGTCGATGGCTACTAAGACGAAACAGTGCCCATTGGCTCCTGCGGGCATGACCTTTCTAATCACATCTATGCCCCATGTTGAGAACGACCAAGGAGACGTCATAGGGTACAGCAAGGAAGGTGGCGGATGCTGAAGGTTGGCGTGTATCTGACACTTATGGCATTTCTTGACCATGCTGGTACAGTCGGCTTCCATGGTTAACCAAAAGTACCCTTGTCTGATGATCTTTTTGGCGAGCATGTTTTCGCTCATGTGGGTTCCACATACTCCTTGATGAACATGGTCCATTATTTCTTGGGCCTCTTTTTCGGTGGTACAAAGGAGATTTCCCTAGGAGTATTTTTTGAATAGATGGCCAGCAATGATGACGTAATTAGCTGCCAGCCTTTTAAGGGCAATCTGGTTCTTCTTGTCGGTCTCAAGCGAAATGGTTCCATCTAGGATGAAATGCCAAATGTAATGGTACCACGGTTTCTTTTTGGAGTCCTCAACGGTGGCGCATTCGGATGACCACTTGTCTTTGCAGTCATGAAGATTTATAACGGCGCAGTAGGCAGGAGTCACGCGCCGGGTTATTTTGAAGGGTTTTACTGCTTTTCCTGTAGGGATTTCAATCAAGGAAGCGAGTGTAGCCAATGCGTCTGCAAACCAATTTTTGTCTCTAGATAGATAGTGGAACGAGATATCCTGAAATTGTTGCACCAACTCTTGGAGGTGGGCATTGTATCTTTGAAGGGTTAGATCTTGGATCCTCCACTTTTTCAGTGTCTGATTGATGATCAATTAGGAGTCCCCAAATACCTCAAGTTTGATTACTTTGTGCTCTAGGGCTGCTTCGAGTCCCGTTATGCAAGCTTTATATTCCGCGGTGTTGTTGGTGGCATCAAAGTCAAGACGTATTGCTAGTGGAGTATAGATATCATCGAGATCTACTAACAACATTCTGATGCCGAAACCTTTCTTATTGGCTGCGCCATCAAAAAATAATTTCCACTTATTTTCGTCTTCTATACTTATGATGTCTTCATCAGGGAATCGAGGGTCTTCCCCCTTCACTTCGTCGCAAGGAAATTCGGCCAACTGATCTGCGAATACACTGCCCCTGACGGATTTCTGAGTGACGTAATTGATATCATATCCCGCGAGCATGAAATACCACGTAGGTAGTCACGAAGACAAATTTGATTTGTCTAGGATGTACTTCAAAGGATCCATTCTTGCGATGAGACGAACCAGGAAGGCTTCCATGTAGTGCTTTAGTCTCTGTGATACCCAGACAAGAGCAGCGCAAGATTTGTCGAGTGGAGAGTAGTTGATTTTGCTGCCTTGGAATCTGCAGCTGACAAAGTAGATCGCATTCTCTGTGTGTGAAGCAGGCTATTCTTGAGCGAGCATAGCCCCTAGCGCGTTGTCAGTAACCGTGAGGTATAGCTTTAAGGGTTTCTCCTTGTACGGTGGAACCAGGATGGGTAGGGAAGTTAAGTAGTGCTTAACTTTATCGAATGCTTCTTGACATTCCTCGGTCCATTCTTGAGGTGCGTTTTTCTTAGGTAGCTTTAAGATAGGATCACACATTGTAGTCAGTTGATTGATGAATCGACTGAGGTATTGGAGTCTGCCAATGAATCCCTTTACTTCTTTCTGTGTTATGGGTGGAGGCATGTCTATGATGGCCTTTATCTTGGTGGGCTCTGCTTCTATGCCACGCTCGGTGACCATATACCTTAAGACTTTCCCTTTGACCACTCCGAATGAGCATTTTGCGGGGTTGAGCCTCATCTTGTGTTGTCTCAGTCGATTGAAGAATTTTCTGAGATCTCTGAAGTGCTGACCATCTATCCCTTTTGAGTGGATAATCATGTCGTCCATGTATACCTCTATTTCCTTGTGGATCATGTCATGGAATAGTGTCGTGACTGCCCTTTGGTAAGTAGCCCCAGCGTTTTTGAGACCAAACGGCATGACCGTATAACAGAACGTCCCCCAAGGTGTGGTGAATGCCGTTTTGTGTTGGTCTTCCTCTGCCATGAGGATTTGGTTATACCCTGCGAAGCCGTCGACGAATGAACGGACTTCGTATGCTGCGGTGGCGTCGACCAACATGTCTATGTTTGGTAGCGGAAAGTCATCTTTAGGGGATGCCTTATTCAAGTCTCTGAAGTCGACACAAACTCGTATTTTCCCATTCGACTTGGCTACTTATACTGTGTTTGCCAGCCATTCCGGATACTCAATCACTTTGATAAACCCTACGTTCAAGAGTTTCATGATCTCTTCTTTCACTTGCATTGACCATTCGGGCTTGATTCTGCGCAGTTTCTGTTTGACTTGTTTGGCGTTGGGTAGCAGAGGTATTTTGTGTTCTACGATCGACTTATTTAACCCAGGCATATCTTTGTAGGACCAAGCAAAGACGTCGACATATTCTCTGAGGAGCTGCGTTAAGGTTTCCCTGTCTTCTCCTTTGAAGAAGCTGCCGAGCTTTGTTTCTCTGGGGTCTTCTATTGTCCCGAGATTAACCGTTTGCATTTCTTCATTGTCAACGGGGCCATTCTTTCCACAACGACCTACTTGCCTTGCTAATTCTTTTAAAATTTGTTCGTTTTCTTGGTCTATCTCATCGTATGATTCATTATTAACTTGTTCGTTATATTGATTATTATTAGTTAATTCATCATTCACGATGTTAGCAATCACAGGGTACTCGAAAAGATTAAAGTTTTCATTAAGGAAGTAAGGGAATACATGTTCGGCCACGGCCTCGATTTCCTCTTGAGTGAGTTCATCAGAGGTGGAGCCTGACTCTAAAGTGAAAGTTACAGGGCCTATCTTCCTACGGGGATGGGGAGTACAACCAAGCTCTTTGATCATGAAGTCTTCATCAACAACTGGTCCCCCGGTGACGTGCCAGTTTAGAATTGGCTCATCACATTTCTGTATTAACTTTGTGTAATCAATAGTTGGAGCGTCCCCCTTGGAGATTGCATGGATCTGGCTGTCCTCTAACTGGCACAGGTTCTCAAACTATCGCAGCATGTCTTCTCCCAACACAAAGTCCCATTTATTGGTCATTTATGCCTTCGTGCCCCATAAATCTTTAGGGATTAGTGGGACGGGTTCTGTTTCATCTGGCAAAGCATCGCTGTTGCTGAAAATTTCAAAACCTGGTTGGCGTTTCTGAAATTACCCGGGATCCGGCTCGCGCGCGGAGCCCCCGGCATCTCGCATTCGTCGCTGTTCGGGAAAGTCGCCCGGATCCGAGAGGCAGCGCGTTCGCGCCCCGGCATCTGGCTTATTCCGTTTTAGCGTTGCGTGTTGGAGGTGTCTCGCCGTGTTTTGCTTTGTAGAGTCGCCACGCCGTTTTTATTAAGCCCAAAACATTGAAAAGGGCATCGCTAAAGATAATTTTAAACTGTTTTTGTGTGATGAGATTTTGAGTTCGGAGGTCAGATGACTCCCCGGGAAGAGAATATTAGAATATTAGAGCTCACCCGAGTAGCCTCGTAAAACGAGTCTTTCGGATACCCCTAATATCCTTTAAATGTTGTGTGTGTGTGTGTGTGCTTTTAAAAATGCATGCTGTATCGGATGTCTACATTGTATGCTATGTATGGAAATGTATTGAAATAGTGTAGGAAGGAAGCCTTACCAATGTTGGTTCGTGTCTGTCTTCCGCTGGGGAATAGTGTTTGAGGTCGGAGTAGCGTTCCTGGTATGGATCGGGATTGCTTCGGGAGGGACCGGTTGTCTGCGGACAGAGTTTCGGCATGAGTTGAGGTTGTAGGCTGCATTCGGGCAGAGGTTCGGCGTGCGTGGGGATCGTCGGGATCACTCGGGCAGAGGTTCGGCGTGCGTTGTGGTGGCGTGAGTCACTCGGGCAGAGTTTCGGCGTGGTTTGGGATCGTCGGTTTGACTCGGAAAGAGCCGGACACCGTGGAAAGACCAGTGCAAGGCCTCGGAGTACCACGAGGGCCTCAGAGTACCTCGAGAGTGCCTCGGGGCAGCGCGGGAGCGTCTCGGGAGCGCTCGGGAGGCTTCGGAGCACCACGAGGGGGCTCGAAAGGCCTCGGAAGGATCCGAAAGGGGCCGGGAATGCCTCGAAAGGACTTAGAGGGGAAGCCAGAAGGCCTAGGGAGGAAGAGAGAAGTGGGAGATGTCCGAAAATGAGGAGGGGGAGCCCTCTATTTATAGTGCCAGATTAGGTGCAAAGAGGTCCGTACGGACCTCCCTGGTAATCCAGTATTTTGGTTTTCCTCGATTTGAGGGAATCTGTGATGATGGAGGAATATTTGCAATTATGGTGTCCCCTGAGCAATAAGGTCCGTACGGACCATCTTGCATGCAAAGAGGTCCGTACGGACCAACTCTGCAGGGGAGTAATCATTTTCCCCGGGATTTGAGGGAATATTGTGGACTTTAAGGAGATTCAGTAATTATGACAACAAAGAGGTCTGTACGAACCAATATTGCTTTCCCAATTTCCTGAAAATTCCCGAAAGGTCCTTTTGTCCCTTTTTATCCCAAAAAGGCTCCTCCCTTGGTTTGGTTGGGGGTTTAGAGAGGGTTTTGAGTGAGAGGGGTCGTCGAGACTGTGTTGATGAGTCTGCGGTGTTTCCCGTGTGTTTGAAAGGGTGTGATCCAGATTGGGGTACTTACAGGAGCCCCTCGACGACGTCACTTATGAAAGAAGTGGGGTCGCCGATAAGATAAGGGTCCTAATCTGGATCGCGTGCAGGGAGAGGAAGTGACCGTGGAGGTCAGGACGCGGTGGTGTCCTTCAGTGTGACCGCATAGGCCGCAAGAGGCCGGACCCCCGTGATAGGATTCCTACGTATCCTCGGCGGGAATCAAGCCTCGGTCGTAGTTCGGGTGTGGTGAGAGTGTTTTGTGAATGCGGGCGTGGTGGTGCCCTGAAGTGTCGTGTGACCACCGAGGTTCAGTGGTAAGGACGTGGTGGTGTCCCTGGTGACCGCATAGGTCGATGGCCGGACCCCGTGATAGGATTCCTACGTATCCCTGGCGGGAATCAAGCCTGGTCGTAGTTCAGAGGTCGTGAAATTGTGAGTGCGGGCGTGGTGGTGCCCTGAGGTGTTGTGTGACCGCCGAGGTCAGTGGTAAGGATGGGGTGGTGTCCTAAGATGTGGTGACCGTCGAGGTCAATTGTGAGGACGTGATGGTGTCCGGGGATGGGAATTTTACGATTTTCCTAATCGGGTGGTTTAAGGCCTTCCGGGCCGGAGATAGTTGTGAGGAGACATCATGCGTTGGTGTGAGGACTTGAATCATCTTTTTGCGCTTTGGCCAGTGTGCCACGCTGGAGGACTTTGAATCGCCTCTTCTGCGGCGTCGTCCGGCTGGTGCCACGCTGGGAGGACTTTGAATCGTCTTCTCGGCGGTGGGTGCCACGCGCGAGGACTTTGAATCGTCTTCTAGCGGCGGTTGGTGCCACGCGCGAGGACTTTGAATCGTCTTCTAGCCGCGGTTGATGTAATGCGCGAGGACTTTGAATCGTCTTCTAGCCGCAGTTGATGTAATGCGCGAGGACTTTGAATCGTCTTCTAGCCTATTGATGTAATGCGCGAGGACTTTGAATCGTCTTCAGTCATAGCTGATGTAATGCGCGAGACTTTGAATTGTCTTCTAGCCGCATTTGTGATGTAATGCGCGAGGACTTTGAATCGTCTTCTAGCCGTTGAGCTGATGTAATGCGAGACTTTGAATCGCCTTCTAGCCGCGCCTTGATGTAATGCGCGAGGACTTTGAATCGTCTTCTGGCGGCATTTGTGGAGGCGTGGCTGCCTTGTGCTTCGAGAGGCGTAGATGCCTTTGTGTTTTTGCATGTTGAGTGTAAGGTTGGACTTTACGCGGCGCCGCCGGTGCTTGCGTTGTTGGGGATGCGTGACCTCAGGGCCCTCTTCACGAAGATGACTTCGGACCTCTTTTGAGGGGCCGGTGGTTGAGTTGTCGTTGAGCGTTTTGGAGCGTCTCGTGCCTTGATATTCGTCTTGGGAGGTGTTGGCTCCTTCTCAATTGCCGTCGGGCGTTTTGGGAGGCGTCTCGTGCCTTGATATTAAATCTTCGGGAGGTGTCAGTTCTTCTTGAATTGCCGTTGAGTGGGCGAGGTTGAATTGCCGTTGAAGTGGGCGAGGTCCGGGCTTACGTTGACAGCCGGTGGTTGAATTGCCGTTGAAGTGGGCGAGGACCGGGCTTACGTTGACGGCCGGGGATTGAATTGAAGGGTTAGGGACCATTCTGCACTTGGATTTGCTGAAAAAGGCCTTAGGACAGCCAGGGGCAAAGATTATAAGGGCGTGAAAGTAATTTGGTCACCCCTTGCAAAGAGGTCCGTACGGACTAACCTCCGGCTGCAAAGAGGTCCGTACGGACCACCTTGGTTTTTTGCAGTTCCCAGATTTTGACCGGGTTTAAATGCCGAGCCCTTCCCCATTCCTTTCCCATTCTTCCAGGGCGTAAACCAGAGAGAGAGAAAAAGAGAAAATCCTCCATTGTTTACCAAAATCAACCATTTTTTCGCTTGAATTGCTTGCCATGGCGGAAGGATCTCGAAGGAGTCGTCGTCAACGCAGTCAAGAGGTGGTCGAGCAACGGATGGAGCTCCAAAGGAATTGGATCTTGTTCGTTCCATCTTCGAAGAACCCGGATGTCTTGTATCCGAATCCGGAGGTGCACAATCGTCGCTTTATGAACGTCGGGGAGGTAAGAAATCCGTTCCGTTTGATTCCCTCGTCGATTTTTGAATGCTAGAACTAGGTTTTAGTTCTTCGCATTTTTGAATTTTTTGTTATTTTTTTATGCCTTTTTGTGAAATTCTTGATGAATTGTTGAAAATGGACATGTAAAAATTGTGGGTATGTGTATTTTGTGCAGAAATGTGTAGATTAGCTTTTATTTGTGAAAATAAAGTGCTTCTCTAATGAAATGCATGCTTTGGTGTTTTGTACCGTATGCTGTTTATGTATGTACATTATGAGAAAAATTATCGTGTAGTGATAATTTTTTGTGGAAAAATGTGACATGTGCCGTGTTTTGTGACGGGTTTTGTCTGAAAGTGTGTGCCGTGTAGGGACGGGTTTTTTTGAAAAAATGTGTTATGCATATGTGTCGTGCCGTGTGTGCCATGTTCTTGGGTGACGGACTTTGTGGGGAAAATATGTGCAATATGTGCCGTGTTTTTGTGACGGGTTATATGTGCCTTTGCCGTGTTGGGACGGACTTTTTTGAAAATGTGTCGTGTAGGGTTTAACCCCCCCCCCCTTTTTGAGAAAATGTGTACAGTGGGTGCCGTATTTTTGTGACGGGCTGCATGGAAAAAATTATCTGTATGATATATGTGAAAATTATGTGCGACATGTGCCGTGTTTTGTGACGGGATATATGTGAAAAATATGTGCAATGTGTGCCGTGTTTTGTGACGGGTTATATGTATGTGCCTTTGATGTGCTTTTATATTAAGTACCGTGAATGACGTACCTTTGCTTTGTGTTTACCGTGCAGGATGCGGGGCTTGTGGCCTGGGAAGGCCAAGAGGATGAAGACTCGGGGGTCGCTCGAGGCCGTTGTTGAGCTGGCAGCCGGATGCCCGATATTTACGTGGACGGTAGGCCGAGTCCCAGAGGCCGGTCTATGCTTCGGCCCGGGGGTGTTCGCCGAGAACTCCGTCGGAGTTTCGATACGAGGAAGAACAAGAGCGTCTTCCTTGGCCTTTCCGAGTATCGGTGGGATACCACCCACACCTTCCATCCGAGCCGGGGAGAGGTGACGGTGACGCCAAGACCGACTTTTTGAGCCGCGATTACCGGGCTTTCCTTCAAAGGAGGGCCGGTGCACGGTGGAGAGATATGATCTCCGATGTGGTGTTGACCGAGCCGCCGGGCTTTGAGCCTCGTCCTCGCAGGGCCCGGGCATGTTGTATAGCGACGTGGAGCCAGATCACGGCCGCATTGGGGCCTATGCTCGGGGACCGGCCGGGTGACGGCTGGAGCAGCCACGCTCCTCCTTTTGTGGTACGCACCGCCCGAGACTTTGTTCTCGAACCACGCGACCGCGGCTCCCTTTGCTTTGTTTGAGAGCTTGATTGACCCGGGATAGGGTCTCGTGATATTGCTTGGGGCGAGGCAGCTTGGCCGAGCTCTACTTCTCTTTGGACCGGTTTAGCCGGGTGTGGCGCGCCCGTTGGCCTGTTTTGACTTTGCTTTGGAGGTATGAGTTTATTGCCGTTTTGATTTAGCAACTTGTCGCTTCTCCGTTTTCTTTTGCACCGAGCCTTCTCGTTTTTGTCACAGGTGTGGTTCTATGAGGTTTTTCGGTGTTTCCCGTGGGATAGAGATCCGGGGTGCCGCGTACCCTGCTATGTCAATGGGCTCGCACGGCGAGGAAGAGGAGGACCAAGCAGGGGGAAGCTCACCATCGCCTATGGGGATGTGCAGGAGCCGCCCTGGAGAGGGGTAGCCCGGAGGGGTTTGTTTTATTCCCGTGGGCTCGGTATGAGGGGGATGAGTTTGAGGGGCTCCCGAGGTGACAAATGCAGCGGAAGATGCCGCGGGGCTTGACTCGCGATGTTATGTATCCTGGGAGCGGGTCTTCTGCAAACATGGCCCCGGTGTGCTTCCCGTGGCTCCGAGGGACCCTCCCTTTGGGATGCTTGATTCCCGGGACATGGATGTGCTCGATTTTGAGAGGTACCTTGGCGGTGTGGGGGCCGAGGAGTTCATTTTGTATGGAGAGGAGTACGGGGCCTTCGTGAGGAGGAAGCTGAGGACGCCGCAGGTACCGGCGCGAGAGAGAGAGGCCGGCCCGCAGCTCCCCTGCAGGTTCCGATGCCGGGGCCGGATTTCACGTATGTCCGCGGGGGACGGGTCGAGGTGGAGGGTGTCTCATGCCTGTTCTCGAGCAGTGCTCCTACCGCATACAGAGTGGATCCCGATAGATCGGTGAGTGTGCCGACTCTTTTCCATCTTGGCATCTTCCCGTATTTTTCTCTTTTTGTTGTCGAGTGTAACCGTATTGCCGAGCGTTTCCTTGGCCGCTTGTCAGGTGCAGGTCCCGGGGAGAGCCTATGATATGCTGACTCGCCGTTACGTGGCGATGAGGTCGTTTGCGAAGAAGATGGCTTCGAAGATATCTTGCCGGTCTTCGCGACGCGTGCCGGCGTACGAGCCTATGCCTTCGAGGCATTCTATAGACGTTCCTCCGCCCAGAGCCGAGCCGGAGCCGCAGCAGGAGGGACCTTCGAGGGGCGGCATAGCATGGATGCCGGACATCTTCGGGAGCTCCAGGCGGCGAGCCCTTTTATCAGCTTCTTCCCTCCTCAGATGCGCAGTGGCGAGGGTTCGTCGAGCCTTCCTTCTTCGATCCTTTCGCCGGATTTGATCCTTCGGATTATTTTGTGGCAGCCTCCGGCGGGGGCTCGGTACTACGATGACGAGGATGTGGCGGGCGAGTTCACAGGATGCCCGACTTCTCTCGGAGGACCTCGCGAGGATGATGATGATGCCGAAGAGTCGGATTAGGTCCATTTGCTTTCCCTTTCCATATCCCCTTTTTTTTGTTTAGCAAACAGACATTTGATGTACCCTGTAATAAAAACACTCGTATTTGCACGGCAAACAAAGCATTTTATTTTAAGATGTAATGTCATTTTTGTGATTCCTGGATTTGTCCTAGAAATGGTTGCTATTATTATTATATTTTTGTGCATGCCACGTGAGCCGAGAGTGCGTTTGTGGGTAGTGTATGTTTGCCGGGAATGGCTTTGGCCGCTGTTTGGGCGCTTTGGAGCAAGGTCCCGCCGAGGACAAATGGTTGTTGTACCGTTTGTCCGAGGAAATGGGTTCTGCTGCAAGGAGGTCCGTACGGACATACTTAGCATGCAAAGAGGTCCGTACGGACCAACCTTTGCTTTGGGAAGGACATAAATGCTTTCCGTTCCGGTTCTTCCTCATTTCCCCATTTGCAGCCATTTTCGAGCTTTCTTCCCCATTTTCTCTAGGAACCTCCATTTTTGCCATGGATTCTTCGTACGTCCCTAGAATCTTGCCGAGGCTTTCGCAGAGAGGCAAGCACACTTCCTTGAGCAGCTGAAAACGTGGATGCGGCGCCGTATGAGGCATCGTAGACGGGCTTTCGAGGTAAGGTTTCGTCTTTGCTCGATTTGGTCTTTTAAGGAGTTGGTTCCCGATTGGGATTTGTTGCGGGCCGCCGCGAAGTTCTGGGATGTTAGGAGGCATGTGTACTCGTTTCTCCTATAATGAAATGGTGCCCACTTTTGAGGATTTTCGGGCTTTGATGGGGGACCGGAGGTGGAGCCATCTCGCTTCCTTTGATTGGTGGTGCTTTGCGAGCGTGAAGCTTGCGGTGCTTTCTTCGTACTTCGTTGGAAGAAGTGCAGGCATGATCCTTGATTCGGGTCATATCGACATTTACGAGCCGCCGAGCGGTTCATGGTTGATGATGAGAGTGACGTCTCTTGGGATGCATTCGCCTTGTGTGTGATGGCGACGCTTTTCTGGCCGGTTCCCTTGGCATTTGTGATGGGGCTTTGCTAGATGTGGTAGGGCACCGCAGAGCCGGAGAGGATATTGTCCCGTTGGTGCCGGGGGAGACTCTTCATGGTATCGATCGTACGGCGACCGGGGATCGGTTCATGAGAGGGGAAGCCCCGCTTTGCTCACCTTGTGGCTGCGAGAGAGACTTCAGCCATGCCCGAGGCTCCGACGTCGTTTAGCCCGTGGTCATTTGCTCGCCGACCTCTTGTGTTGGATATGGATCGTCCGCCTCGGGAGAGATGGATGGCACAGCTTGGTACGCATCGATCCGCCGGTGGGTTCCGCACCGGAGGATTGAGACTAGGAGGATCTTGTAGGAAGGGTCCTACGTTATCGAGTTCCAGGTTTGTCTTGGTCCTCCTTTTATATTCCGTCGCTTGTTTCCGGCAGCGTTTGGGATGAAGCAGAGCCTTTGTTGGCCGGGATGACCTTGCTACCGCGGAGGTAGTTCCTCTTTGTATGGCAGCCTTAAGGTGCCTTCTTGTATTTTCTCGAGGGTATGGAAGTATTCCGCTTCCCTCCCGCGGTACTCCTTAGACGTCGGGGAATGTCGTATTGACGACTCGCACTGGCCCGGGTATGAGCAGCGTGTTGGGCAGTCCCAAGTGGCTTTGGAGAGCGTGCGTGTAGCGATTCTCGGGACCCGGTTGCCGTAGTAGCTATTGCCTTAGGAGTGCCGAAGCCCGGTCTCGACCCTTTGGTTGTGACGGGAGACACTTTGTTTGATTACGAGACTAGAGTTAACCGACCGACAGGAGAGGTCCTCTTTGCTGCACTCGCAGGGGGAGATCCGAGCCGAAGCACGGGCGAATGAAGCCCTGAGAGCTACTGGATTGTTTGACTCTACGGGGAGGACCCCTGATCTCGGACTGAGAGACGCAGAGTTGGTTCACGTGGAGCGAAAGAAGACTCGCCGGGGACGAGGGAAGAAAGGGAAGAATGGCGAGGGGACAAGCGCAGATGGCGCGGAATGACCTCCTAGGTATCCATTCATTGCATTGCAAACACATTATTTGTTAAATGTATTAAGTCAGTCTTTTAGCATGTTGTGAACTTGAGAGTAGACCGTGCTTGAACTCATCAAGAAATGTTGTAACCGTTAGTGATTTGTGATTTACTTTTAAAGCTTTGTCGAGACGCAAGATCTCTTGTTTGCCTTTGTTTCTTTTGTGCACTTTGTCGGCATCCATCTTTGGACTTTTCTGTTGCATTTGCGGACCGAAGGGATGGGCCATGACGGCAATCCCCTTTGCCGAGGCTTTGTGCTTGGCCGAGAGGTTGAATGCTCCCTTGACAAGTTGTTTTGACGGTCTTTTCGTAGCTTCCTTGCCTCTTGTTGGCGTCGGGCTCTTGACCTCTTTTTGCAGCCTTCGCTTGAGCTTCTTTTTTGTGAGCCCTTGCTCGAGCTCTCTTTTTTTTTGTGAGCCCTTGCTCGAGCTCTTTTTTTTGTGAGCCCTTGCTCGAGCTTTTTTTTTTTTTTTTTTGAAGCGCGTGAGGGCGAAGACAAGCCCCGGCTTGGAAGCGTACATGAGTCAGTCGTTTGATGCTGAGTGACCCTCGGATGTCCTTTGATGTTTCCGCCGTCGTTTGACTTGGTCAAGGTGACTGTTGGGGCGTGTTCTTGAAAAGTGCGTAGCTTGATGGAGGTCTTGATTGACATTCAAACTTTTGACTTTTTGTGTATTTTTAGACCGGACCAATTAAGGTTGCCTACGTTCCCCCGGACTAGAGGGCTCGTGTCCGCGTAGTTCGACACTACATGGAGTGCCAAGAGATGTACACTGTTCTTCTTTAGGCGAAGTATCTCGCAAGTTTGCTTCCGTTGACTGGATTCATGAAGGGATTGCCGTCTAGGTCTGTCAGCTTCATGGCGCCTCCGGAGAAGATCTTTTGAACCACGAAAGGGCCGATCCATGTGGGTTCCCATTTTCCCAGTGGGTTGGTTCGAGTGGGAGGCTTTTCTTTGAGTACAAGGTCACCTTCCCTGATGTCTCGGGATTTGACTTTCTTGTCGAAAGCTCTAGCCATCCTGCTTTGATAGGCTCGGACGTGTTCCATGGCCTTTAGTCGTCGCTCGTCTAGCAGAGCCAATTCGTCATGTCGGCTTCGGAGCCATTCGACTTCGTTGATGTCATTTTCCAGCAGTACTCGGAGTGAGGGAATTTCCAGCTCGATGGGAAGGACTGCTTCCATCCCGTATGTCAGGGCAAATGGGGTTTCTCCCGTGGCTGTTCTGACTGATGTGCGGTAGCCCCAAAGTGCAAGGTGCAGCTTCTCGGGCCAATCTCGTCCTCGGGTGGTCATTTTTCGGATGATCCGTTCGAGGGTTTTGTTTGCTGCTTCCACGGCGCCGTTTGTTTGTGGCCGGTAGGGAGAAGATTTGTGGCGTGTGATCTTGAATTCAGCCAGCAGTCTGTCGAATTCCCCTTCGAAGTGTGAACCATTGTCTGATATGACCTCATTTGGGATGCCGTATCGGCAGATGATGTTTTCCTTGAGGAAATGAGCGACCTTCTTGGAGGTGAGTACTTTGTAGGACTTGGCTTCGACCCATTTGGTGAAGTAGTCGATGGCTACTAAGATGAACTCGTGACCGTTCTTTGCTGGCGGAGCGATTTTCCCGATGAAGTCAATTCCCAAGTGGCAAAGGGCCAAGGTGTAGTCATGCAAGAGAGATCGTGGGGCGGCAGATGATTGAGGTTGGAGAACCGTTGGCACTTGTCGCAGCTTCGGACAAAGTGGATGCAATCCGCTCCATGGAGATCCAAGAGTAGCCCATCCCGAGAATGATTTGCATCAGGGCTCTAGCGTTCATGTGGGGACCGCAAGCCCCATTGTGGACTTCGTTCATGAACTTGTTTGCTTCTTCTTGGCTGATGCAGCGTAGGAGTGGCCCATGGTAGCGTTTCTTGTATAGCATGTCCCCAAGGATGACGAAGTGAGAGGCGAGGCGTTTTAGGGCCATGACGCTCTTGGTTTTGACCCCTTCTGTGTGTGGGTCTTCCTTGTTCATGAAGGTGGTTTCCCCGTTCTTGAGGTATTAGAAGATCTGGTTTGTGCTGGAAATGGCGTCGGACTTGCGTCTCTTTGGCTCTTCAGCAATCTTGCAAATCGTTGTGATTAAAACCTTCCCGGCAGCTTGGGCCCGGTTTTTCCCTCGTTTGACAACATGCTTAAATGTTTGCTTGATGCATTTTAATTAATGTGTTTGCCTTTTGTATAGATGAATTGTTATTAACTTGTTTTGATTAGTTAATATCATCATTTGTTAAAGATTCAATGAGAGGATACTCGGAAAGATCGAAGCATTCATTAAGAGCATACGGGAATACATTATTGGCAATGAGTTCGTAATCTTCTGGCGTGAGGCCATCAGATGACTCGAGAGACTCGAATTCAAAGCTAATGGACTCAGGATGAGTTTTGACACTAGACTCTAGGACTCGAGGGGTCAGACCAAGTTGTTCGATCATGTCCTTTTTGGCCGGGCAAAGTGGGTCCGGAGAAGGTGGCCCAGCTTATTGAGTGGCGATGAGCTTGATAGGAGATGGGGCTTGAAGGGCTTTATGTCACCGTTCCCGATCATTGCTATCACAGAGTTATCGAAACAAAATCGATTAGATCCGGCATCTCGATTTCTTCTTTGAAGAGCAGTGGAGCAGTGGCTCGTCCCAAGCATCGTCTGCGGAGTCTTTTGCTTTTGTCTTGGGCATTACTAGCTCGAATGCAGACTCGTCCCGTTTGTTGAAGGCAGGAGTGTTGACAGAGAGTTTTTCGAATTCTTCCGCCAAAGAGGGAGTTTTTTCGAACCAAAATTCGTTGTGAATAGTGGTGGTCATGGATCCCCGTAGAGGCGGTGTGTCGAGAAATGCTCTTCGGACAGGATTTGGCTTGAGGCCTCTGAATCTTGCCAGTTCTCGCCGGAGCTTGTCCATGGTTGTCGGCCGCCTTTGTTTGGCGCCGATCGCCTGTTCCCTTTTCTGGATCTTCTTCCAAGTTGCCGGCCTTCCTTGTGAAGTACTTGGTCATGTCGAAGCTGTAAGGACGAAGATCGGAGATTGCGGGCAAGCCTCTTTTGTTATCTGTGGAGCGTTTTCGTGCAGCTCGCTTGTCCTCCGCAATGTGTTCGGGAGTAGGAGAGTATCCCAGGCCGTGCAGTATTCTCGTTCTTTGAAATTGATGATTTGGAGGGGTGCCCCGATGGCGTTTTCTCCCAAACCGAGCCCCGGGATGTAGTTCATGTGCTTCATCATTTTCATCGGGGAGGGATCTTGTCCCAAATCAAAGGCGTGTCTATGTGGCACACTTGGGCCTTTGGGCTTTCGATGGTGAACCCTGTTAGCATCATGCCATCATCGTCGGGTTTGATCTCTAAGACCGGGACGCCATTTGTTTCGGTCCTTTCGTTGACTACGCTATCACCGTAGATGATGGTAAGAACTGTTCCTTGGACGAACTTTACGCATTGATGGAGAGTGGATGCCACTCCATTGATCCGTGTAGCCAAGGGCGTCCCAAAATGGCAAGTGAATGTGATCGGGATGTCGATGACTTGGAAATCCGTCTAGACCATTTGTTTTCCAAACCACAGTTCAAGGAGGCTATTCCCAAGACTCGGGAGGGATGTTGAGTCGTATGCCTTGATTGCTCGAGTCGAGGGCTTTAGATCGCTTGCTTTGATCCCTAGCAAATCCATCATTTTGGCGGGAAGGACGTTCATGGATGATCCCCCATCTACCAACACCCGTGGAGACGACGCTCGTCCGCTTGAACCGTTATGTAGAGAGGCTCGTTGTGGTCGCCCCAAATTTTGGAAGGTCGAGCTCTGAAAGTGATGATATTGCCGTAATTGACGTTGCCAATCATCCGAACCGCTTCATCAGTGTCACCGTGATGGGAACCATGGTCTGGGCCGTGCTTTCTTCCAACTTGAGCTTGTGCGGGTAAGATGAAGTGAGTAAGGACCAGAGTGAGATGTTAGCCTCGAGTGCGCTTGAGCCGTGTCAAGACAGATCTTCAACCTGGGGTCCAAGGTTTCAGCTTCTTTGGCGTAGGGCCCCTTTTCAATTCGTGGCTCTGTGTATGGCCGGCCTTTTGTCTATCCGTGGAGGATTCACTGGGATTTTCCCGGAACGTGTCGAACATTCACCTCTGGACTTATGGTTTTGCTCGTCTCTCCTATTTCGTAGTGGGAGGAGCCTGATTGGCATAAGGCCGACATCGCGCATTTCAATTCGTTCACCGTCATAGCCTTTATCAAGCATCAATAGTGGCTTTGAGATCTTCCCAAGACAGGGGTTGGATTATCTGACCTTCGGGCCTTCGGTGGCGGTGCGAAGCTCGTCCCACTGATCATGGAGCGTACATTGCCATGGCCTTGTGCAGAGCTAGGCTTGCTGAGTAGATGACATAGTAGTCAAACTTTCCCGAGGGTTCTCCAAGGGTTCCGACCGTGGGATCACCGGATTCGTACCTCTTTTTCGCTTTTGTTGAGAAGATAGCTTCTTCTTTCGTCGAGGACGGCCCTCGTTCATTGCATCCTAGAATTCCATTTCCGTGACAAGCACCGCAATCGCAGACGTCCCACCAGATGTGTTCGTTGTTCGGCGGTGGTACCGGGACCTCGTGAGGCCGGATGGGCAAGCTTTCCTCCGGAAGGTCTTGTGGCCTTACGTCATAACCGCATGGCTCGTACGAGGGTAACAGGTTGACTTCTCGGGAGACAATGAGAGATGTTAGAAGTTGTAGGAGCGG
Source organism: Adenophora triphylla var. japonica (assembly GCA_022495995.1). NCBI lineage: Eukaryota > Viridiplantae > Streptophyta > Magnoliopsida > Asterales > Campanulaceae > Adenophora > Adenophora triphylla. The sequence goes on from JAFEMH010002201.1 coordinate 29,097, forward strand.
TTATGACTTGGGAAGCCCTGTGTAGTTCAGTGGCTAATGTTCCGAAGTGGTGCATGGCACCTTCGATCCAGGCTTGTAGCTCACCTTGACGTTTCTCAATAGCCATGAGGACCTCGCCAAACTTCTTCCAATGTTGGGAAATTTCTTGGGGGTAAGGTCCCGTTCTCATCGTTGTTATCCACCGACTTGGCCATGGGGAATTGACGACTGATTGTCCCGGTGACAGAGCCGGGAAGGAGGTAGGACCTTCTTGTTTTGACACCGGGAGACGGGTTCCCGGTACTCTCGACCACTCTCTCGTTAGCCGGAGGGGGTGACGGGCAAGGTTTAGACACGTGGAATGGCCTAACGGGATAAAAGGGGGAAAGCTCACGTGGCATGCGGTTTCCGTTTCTTTTATTTTTGATTTTTTTTTGTTGTTTTAATTTACTTAAAACATGTTTTCTCGTAGTCCTAGGTAGGTTGGAAAAGATTGCTCTTCTTCTTCGCAACTATGCTAGATCCCGGGTCGATGGAGACCATCCGTGCGGCTATAAGCCCCTCATTTTGCACCCGTATTTCGACATCCCAGGTGGACAGCCTGTGCGAGGGTCCTATAGGGCAAGCGGTTTCCACCGGCCTGAAAGAAAAATCGAACCTAAGGACCGAGCCTGTCATGTTCGTTTTGATGCGTTAGCCATGTGAATAGTGAACCGAGCCGGCCATTAAGTCAAGATCGTGTCAAGAGTTCGGCATGACCTTCTCTTTACCTTGCTTGCGCAAGGGATCCGTGACGTTAGGCGTTGGCCGGGTCATATTGTCATGGCCGACGTATCAAAGGCGTGATGACATGGTGTCATGTGAGCATGGATGTATATCCGGGACGGAACATCGTCTGGGTGTAGCTTCGAAATCAAGATCAGGTCAAGATTTTAGCATGACCTTTCATCGCTTTGCTTGCGCAAGGGATCTTGAGTTCCGAGCCTTGACTCGTAAAATGGCCGGCATGGTATATGTATCCAGGCCGTATGACACGATCGGGTAAAACCAACCGAGTCTGGACAGAGTGTGACTCAAGACTCAAACGTGTGGTTGACGCTTGGCTATGATGGGATGTTTGGAATGATCCCGTGCGCGTCCAAGAGGCCTAGGAAGACCTAACGGATCGCAACCGAGACCACTCCGGGTTAAGGGTTGTAGTGTGCGTGTATCCGAGGCGAAGTGCGCGTAGCGTGCGGTGTAACCGAGGCAAGAGTAGAGTGCGGTGTAACCGAGGCGGTCTCTAAAATTCTTTTTCTCGAGTAAAACAAGTTTTTGAGGAATTTTAAATGTATGCACAGATGTATATTGATGCATTTTTTTGTATTTTTATTTTTTTGTAAAATAAAAAAGTAAAGCACGTGCACACACACACAATGCTTAAAGGAAGGGGTAAAATGAAAGTTTGACCCTCATCATTGTTTTAAAAATCGTTTGTTTTGTTTAAAAAGATTTTAAAACAAAAATTCCCCAGCAGAGTCGCCAAATGAAATTACCCGGGATCCGGCTCGCGCGCGGAGCCCCGGCATCTCGCATTCGTCGGCTCGGGAAAGTCGCCCGGATCCGAGAGGCGCGCGTTCGTGCCCCGGCAAAGATCGGCTTATTCCGTTTTAGCGTTGCGTGTTGGAAGTGTCTCGCCGTGTTTTGCTTTGTAGAGTCGCCAAGCCGTTTTTATTAAGTCCAAAACATTGAAAAAGGGCATCAGTTTAAAGATAATTTTAAACTGTTTTTGTGTGATGAGATTTTGAGTTCGGAGGTCGATGACTCCCAGGAAGAGAATATTAGAATATTAGAGCTCACCCGAGTAGCCTCGTAAAACGAGTCTTTCGGATACCCCTAATATCCTTTAAATGTTGTGTGTGTGTGTGTGTGCTTTTAAAAATGCATGATGTATCGGATGTCTACATTGTATGCTATATATGGAAATGTATTGAAATAGTGTAGGAAGGAAGCCTTACCAATGTTGGTTCGTGTCTGTCTTCCGCCGGGGAATAGTGTTTGAGGTCGGAGTAGCGTTCGGTATGGATCAGATTGCTTCGGGAGGGACCGGTTGTCTGCGGACGTAGTTTCGGCGTGAGTTGAGGTTGTAGGCTGCGTTCGGGCAGGTTCGGCGTGCGTGGGGATCGTCGGGATCACTCGGGCAGGTTCGGCGTGCGTTGTGGTGGCGGGAGTTACTCGGGCGAGTTTCGGCGTGGTTTGGGATCGTCGGTTTGACTCGGAAAGAGCCGGACACCGTGGAAAGACTGTGCAAGGCCTCGGAGTACCACGAGGGGCCTCGTAGTACCTCGAGAGTGCCTCGGGGCAGCACGGAGCGCCTCGGGAGCGCTCGGGGAGGCTTCGGAGCACCACGAGGGGGCTCGGAAGGCCTCGAAAGGATCCGAAAGGGGCCGGGAATGCCTCGAAAGGACTTAGAGGGGAAGCCAGAAGGCCTAGGGAGGAAGAGAGAAGTGGGAGATGTCCGAAAATGAGGAGGGGGAGCCCTCTATTTATAGTGCCAGATTAGGTGCAAAGAGGTCCGTACGGACCTCCCTGGTAATCCAGTATTTTGGTTTTCCTCGATTTGAGGGAATCTGTGATGATGGAGGAATATTTGCAATTATGGTGTCCCCTGAGCAATAAGGTCCGTACGGACCATCTTGCGTGCAAAGAGGTCCGTACGGACCAACTCTGCAGGGGAGTAATCATTTCCCCGGGATTTGAGGGAATATTGTGGACTTTAAGGAGATTCAGTAATTATGACAACAAAGAGGTCCGTACGGACCAATATTGCTTTCCCAATTTCCTGAAAATTCCCGAAAGGTCCTTTTGTCCCTTTTTATCCCAGAAAGGCTCCTCCCTTGGTTTGGTTGGGGGTTTAGAGAGGGTTTTGAGTGAGAGGGGTCGTCGAGACTGTGTTGATGAGTCTGCGGTGTTTCCCGTGTGTTTGAAAGGGTGTGATCCAGATTGGGGTACTTACAGTTTCCCTTTATCGTCAGTCCATGGTTCTTAAAAGATAAAGTATGGGATTATTTCCCCTTCCCGAACGAAGTAGCCATTGAGCGTCCTTCGATATGGCTCGAGGTTGCAGTTTTTGACCTTTGGGTCATTGTAGCCTTTGTACGCGGTTCCTTCCCTCTTGACTTGTGTGAAGTCCCACTCTTCTTCGTCATTTTCATCGCGGATGGAAATGATGTATCCTAGGCCATGCTTCGTGTGTGGTGGGGGAACCGGTGGTGGTTCCGTTATCCCTTGCAAGTGTTTTCCAAGTCCCAAGCCAGGAAAGTATCCTTTCGCTTGCATCATTCTCCAAACAGTAAGGTTTCCGGAAAATCGAAGTGCTTTGGACTAATCATTTTCGTTGCAAGTTTCTATGACACTCACGGTGCTTTCTTGTTGAATAAGTAATCAGAATTTTTGAAAGAAAAGATACTGACTAAACTATTATTGAAAAGCAAACTTGATACTCTTGCCCACAAATGAGGATTTTAGGCAAGTAGTACCCAAACTAAACTAGACTACTAATTGTTTCTTTTTGCAAAATAAAAGTAAATAACTGAAAAAGAAAGAGATCCCGCATTTGCTTGAATTCATCCAAACTGAAATTGTCACGGCCAGAATCACAAGTGATATCCAAGGTGATAACAGCACCAACGATAGCACTTGTGATAGCACACACACACTTCGAAAATAAAACAATTTTGTAAAAGAGATTGCAGCGGAATAAAAACACCAAAATTGTTTTTCTCAAGTTATATAAATATAACTTGAGAGTGCCTCTTAGGCAAGACTTTATAATCACTATAATGAATTTACACAGCCGAAAATGTTCCCTATGGCTATAACAATTTGAGCTCTATGGAACAAGAGATAAAGAACGGAATCCTATCCTAGCCTTCACACAACTTGATACCAATGTAATCAAGTGCGAAATCACAAGGGAGGAAGGACTAAAAGAACCAAACAAAGAACTCTATCTCTATATGCTTCGAAGGTGTGTTTAATTGGTGAAAATTGGCATGTCTTCAAATGAAACCTTCCAAGCATATTTATAGTCTTCAATTTACTTGAAGGCTACTCAATAAACAGCCTTGGGGCTGTCTTGCATGTTGAGGGAGAGTAGGGAGAGTGGTTGAGATTGTTCCTTAATTCTAGCTCCCACTTCCTCAATTGTAGCAACCAAGTTGATTTATCTCCAAGTCCAAGCTTCAAGCCTTGTACTCCCAAGCTTTATCAACCTTGTACTCTTCTTTTATTCAGCAACAACTCCTTAACCAAGTCTCCACACGTTTTAATTGTTGTTGCCAAAGTTACGTTTTTATGCATAAAATGCATAAATCATTTCCTTCCAAATTCCTCACGTGTCTAGCTCTTTCTTTGATGTTATTGCACTCTGAAATATAAACAAAATCATAGACTATACAGATTATATTAGCACATTAGTCCATTAAATAATAAACAAGAAATATTCAACTATATAAATTCCAGTTCAGGAAATCATCTACGATATCACCTGCAGTTTACACTAACAATCTCCCCCTTAGTTGGATATTTCTTTCCAATCCTAATGTGATGCTGTCCTGTAAGGTTAGTCTATAAACAAATATACAGAGCATAGAAACACAGTATAATATCTCCAAGAAAATTAACTCCCCCTTAATCAAGGAGCTAATCCAAACAATGATTTATCACCAAAAACTAATTTATTTCAAACTTTTAAAAAGTTTTCAAAATAAACTAAGTTAAACTAAAACCATAAACCATTGTAGCAAAATATCATCCAAACTAGCAAAACATCCTAACAGTTAAAGTTTTAAACAGACCAATTAAAGTGTTTTGCAACCAACATAAACAAAATAAAAGTAAATTGTTTAGGGAACCACATCACATCACCAAAATAAAAGAAATTGTTTTAGGACACCACAAACCCAGCCACCAACAAGACAGTGGCAACATCAACCTTCAGGTTTATCAACCTTCAGGTTTCAGCTTTCTTCTTCTTCAAACTCCTCTTCTTCTTCATCTTCCTCCTGATCTCCTTCCCTATCACTTCCACCATCACTTGGGCCAGCACTGGTGGTAGCACCTGCAGTAGCACCAGCTCCAGAAGTTGCAGCAGCAGCAGATCCTCCCCCTGTTTGGGAAGAAATTTCATCAATGAAAGCATCAGTAGCCTGCTTAACCTTAGTCCAACCCTTAACAAGTCCTCCCATTGCACTTGACTGTTTGTGCCAAAAGTTAAGCACTGTTGCCTTAGGAATTGATGGACCAGTGTTGCCCAGAAGATTCATCATGTTGGACAGAATACTTGCAGCATCAGTTCCTGCAAAAGTATTAGGGGCAGCACCTGGGGAAGCACTTGGAATATCACGTGAGATATCACTAGGAAGAACAGAGGCAGTTTCATCAGATTTGTTCCAAGGAAGATCTTTTGTATACCTTTTACCCTTTTTCAGTTGTTGATCAATGGTATAGTACTCAGGTTCAGTGGTGAAAACATCAGAGGCTTCAATGGGCAAGGATTGAAAAACTAAAACTTTGAAGATTAAAGAAGGATATGGGAAAAAACTAATGTTCATTTCTTTCTTTCTACCCCATGAAGCTAAGTGTTTGAACACTAATCTTCCAAAGTTAATCCTTAGATTCTTACCCAATTTGTACAAAATATTCGCATGCTTCAATGTCACAATAGGTTCATTAGTTGTTGGGAGCCAATTGAAGATGCAAAGCTTGTGAAGCACAGAAAATAGAGAAGTAAGCCTAGAAGCATGATGTTTTTCCTTTAAAGGCCAGGACTGCAGTTTGTTGTGAGTGAGTAATTTTACCATTTCATCCCTATTAACCCTAATGCTCTCATCATTTAAATTTGGGAGGCCTAAAACCTTGTTAATTAGGGCTGGAGTAAATGAATAAACTTTTCCCCGTACAAATATCTTCCCAAATTTTTCAGAACCTTCATCATCCAAATGAGCATGCAGGTTAGCAAAGAAATTTCTCACAACACTTTCAACAAACACAGAAGCATGATTATTAGCCTTAAGAAAATTCATGTCCTTCAAAAACTGAACCATTCCTTCCTTTTCTAACTGACCCTCATCAATGTGCTTTTCTTTTAACAACCTCTTACTCGAATTATTCAACCAAAATTTCATGTTTTCTTTCTTATAAAATTCCAAAGTAAGAAAGGGTTTTGGAAAAGCCTTATCCTCTTCATTTCAAATAATCTCATCACCAGAATTATCACTAGAGGAACGAGTAGGAACAGAGGAGAGGGTAGGTGTTACCTCAGATGATATCTTCTTCTTGGTAGCACCTTTGGTAGCACTCACTGAAGCTTTGCCCTTGCCCTTCTTCTTCTGAAAATCAGAGAGAGTTTCTTCCTCTTCAGCATCCACCCAAGCATCAAAAGAGTCCACAGAAGGTTCCTTCTCTTTGTTGGCATCGAAATTCTCATCACTCACATGAGGTGAGGACACATCTAAGGAGCTTTCTGAGACTTCAACCGGATCAGAGGTGGTATTTGATGTTGCTTTAGACCTGATTGACCTTATACGGTTGGAGGACCTCCTCTTTGCAACTTGAGGAGATAGCTTGGATGTTGGAGCTTTCCTCTTCCTCTTCTCTTTTGATTCGGCCGGAATGAGAGTGACCTTGGGAATGCCATGTTCGAATGAGGCTGTGGGGACAGAGGCTGGAACAATAGCCATTGTAGGAGGAGAAGAACTTGGTGTAATCATGGGAGAGGTTTCCATGGCTACACGAGAAGCAACGGATGGGGCAATGCTTGGGGAGATATCCATTTGGTCTGTGTGTGAGGGTTCGACATTGGCTTTGGATGGAGAAGCCATGGAGATTTTTTGGAAATTTTTGAGGACGAATTTGACCTAGGATTTTTGGGAGAGACGAACGGCGTTGAAGAGGATTTAAAAAGGTGAAAGAGAATAACGGTTAGAGAGAGAAATGGAGAGGTGGAGAGAAAATAGGAGAGTGATTAGATAGGAAATATAAAATTTAATTTGATTTGACATTTAAAGTCCTATCTAAACTAAAACCCTATTAATTCTCTAAGTTATCCCTATCCACATCTTTTAAATTAAACCCTAACCACACCTTTTTAATTAAAAACCCCAACAAACTTAAAAGATAAACACGGTTGTAAAAAATGAAATGAAAAAAAAATTCATTTTTAAGAACACGAAAAAATAAGAAATTAAGTAAACAAAATATTTTGTAACTAAGACCGTAAATTATGAGCACAAAACCAAAATAAATAAGGGTTAGTTACTCAACAATGTTTATCAAAAATAAAGGAAACTTGTTGAAGACGTTTTCAAAATCGTAAACTCTTTAAAAAGACTTTCAGATTTTGAAAAATTAATCAACAATATTTTGAAAATAATAAATAAAAAATTAATATAGCACACACTAATGTGTTAAGGCAATGATGGTAACACATAGGATAACACATGTGATATACATCCCCTTGATAAATATTTTCATTTTCAAGCATTTCAAGCATAACAAGCTTAGCCATTTTTAGACACTTAAGGCATAACAAGATGAGCATTTTTCATGCACTTTTAGGCATTATAAGCCTATATTCTTTTTAAGTACAGTGCTTGTTATAAAAATTCAATACACTTCTTTAAACAAGAAAGCATCGTAGTAACGAGCTCCGTGCTTCGAGTTTTATTTCAAGTGTAGAGATAAAGTGATCTATGCCTTTCAAGTAGGGTACACTGTAATAGCGAACTCCATGTCCCTAATACTCAGCATAAACCACCTCATATATTCTCATTGGCAAGAGTACATCGTTGCAGTGAATACCGTGCCCCTAGCTCGAGAGAATAGTATGGAATAAAATGCCTTTGCCATTTATTTATCAAAAAGAAAAATTAGTGACAATGTCACTTTTAGCATATGAAGGGGAGTGATATCACACATGATAACCTAAGTAATAATCTACCATAACAAAAAGGTCAGCATGTGTCACTGTTAGAACTAAGCTAACCAGATTAAAAGAATATGAAAACATTTTTTTTAAATAAAGAGAAAAATACACTAATATACAAGTGTTACCCTAAGTGATAACATCACCTGGGGTAGCACAGACAAACAGACTTAGAGATTATAAAGACCAAGAGATCTTTTCAAACTAGAAAATCTCTCGTGGTCTAAGGCCTTGGTAAAGATGTCAGCCAGTTGATACTTAGTATCATTATGATCAATATTAATTAGGCCTTTATCTACCATATCTCTAAGAAAATGATGACGTATATCTATGTGCTTAGTATGGGAATGTTGGACAGGGTTTTTTGAAATGTTGATAGCACTTAGGTTGTCACAGTACCTAGTCAAAGAATTACTTTCTAGGCCATAATCATCTAGCATATGTTTTAGCCAAATAAGTTGTGAGCAATAACTACCAGCTGCAACATACTCAGACTCAGCCGTGGAAAGAGAGACACAATTTTGTTTACGACTATACCATGCAACTAAATTGTTACCCAAGTAAAAACACCCCCACTAGTACTCTTCCTATCATTCATATCTCCCGCCCAATCCGAGTCGCTAAAGCCTACCAAATTGGTGTTAGTATCCTTACTAAACCAAATCCCTAATTCACTTATGCCCGAAACATATTTAATTATCTTTTTGACAGAATTAAGGTGTGAGACTTTAGGATTGGCTTGATAACGTGCACAAACGCACATACTAAACATGATATCAGGACGACTAGAAGTGAGATAGAGAAGGCTACCTATCATAGAACGATATAGAGTAGGATCAACGTCCTCAGACCATACCAAGTTTAAGAGAAGAACACATAGGGATTTTTGAACTTTTTGCTCCTTCCAACCCAAATCGTTTCACTAGGCTCTTTGCATACTTGCTTTGTGAAATGAATATTCCTTCATTTGTTTGTTTCACCTGCAAGCCTAGAAAGAATGTTAACTCACCAATCATGCTCATTTCAAATGTTGATGTTATAGCCTCTACAAAATCTTTTAAACACGTTTGAGAAGTAGAGCCATAGACTATGTCATCAACATAGATTTGAATAATGACTGTTTCTTTGCCATGCCTTAGGATAAATAAGGTCCTATCTGCTTCACCTCTTGTAAAACCATATTCAAGTAAGAAAGAGGTTAAGCGACCATACCATGCACGTGGAGCTTGTTTCAAGCCATATAAGGCTTTATCAAGTCTATATACATGGTTTGGTAGATGAGGATCTTCAAATCCTTTTGGTTGTTCAACAAAAATTTCTTTTTTTAAATAACCATTTAAAAAGACAGCTTTAACATCCATTTGAAACAAGGTAATTTTTAGATAACAAGCTATAGCCAAGAGGAGTCTTATGGATTCTATTCTAGCAACGGGAGCAAAGGTCTCATCAAAGTCAACACCTTCAATTTGGGTGTAACCTTGAGCTACGAGACGAGCTTTGTTCCTTATAATATTTCCTTGCTCGTCAGATTTATTTTTGAAAATCCATTTTGTACCAATTACATTAGTGTTAATGGGACGTGGTACTAAACACCAAACTTCATTACGAGCAAATTGTTCAAGTTCCTCTTGCATGGCATGTATCCAAAAATTATCTTTTAAAGCTTCAAAAATATTTTTGGGTTCTAAAGAAGAAACAAAACAGGAATATTTTACCTTGTGGTATGTGGTGGACATGCACACATACCTTGCCATTTCACGACTACTAAAATGCCCCTTGTTCCTTGTTCGTACCCCTTCACTTGCTTCTCCAGTAATCTGAGATGAATGATGATCTCTTCTGATCCTAGCTGGTGGATCCCTTCTCAAATCTTCATGCACATGAGCATCATCATCTGACTGTTCATCCTTTTCAGTTGCTGGACTGGTCTTAGGTGATACCGGAGATGCTATCCCTTCAGTGGCAACACTTTGGTCAGCACCTGGGGTATCACTTACTTGATTTTGCTCTTCCAGCAATATCAATGGAGATTCCTGCACTCCATCACCTGCCTTGAGTGGTTTGCTCAACCCAAGAATTGTATCCAACATGGAAGAACTCGTGTTGAGTTTCTTAAATGTGGCCTCGGCTAGAGTAAGCTTGGCCTTGACTTTGTCCAGTTCCACATCCTTCTTTGTGAGTTGAACTTCCAATCTAGTCAAGCCATCAGTCAGGTCTTGAACCTCTTTGGACAGAGAAACCACCTTCTTGTTCTCTTTCTTCCATTCGTCCACCAATTCTTTGCAAAGGTTCTTAAGACCACAAATGAGTTCATCCTTGCTGAACTCCTTACTTTGTTCACCCTCTTGTGAACTACCTGCATCCAAGTTAACAGAACCCACAAAACAAATAGCATTTATCAAATTAAAATCTGTATACCTGTTGGATGATATCTCAGGTGCTATCCCACTTTGGATATCACATGGGGTATCACTAATAGAATCTGAGTCACAATTTGTGACCACAATTGCTGTTTGATCTGAATCTTCAGATTGATTGGTCTCCTCATCCTCATTGTCACTGAGAGAAACCCATAGGTTCTTTCCCATCTTCCTTAGAGTGTTAGCACACTCGTTTGAGTAATGATCCCATCCATAGCATGCATGACATTGGATTGATTCAATGTACTTCGGATCAGACCTAGAATGATCTGATGATGCTCTTCTTATGGGACCACCTTTCTGAGTAGATGGAAATGTCCTCTTCGACATTGAATTGTACACCTTGGTTTGTTGCTCTTTAGCCTTCACCTGCACATTTTCTTTGTTAAACTTTCGTAACATAGAGTTATATTTCCTAGCAAGCAAGACAACACTGGCATCTTCACCTAATTCCTCAAAAATTTCGTCATCCTCATCAGTTGTAATACTGGAGGATTGAACGTGTAAAGCAATACTCTTGCCTTTAGAAGCTTCACTTTGCTCAGCAAGGTTTGACTCAAAATTTTTTAAAATGCTCATTAAAGAATTGATGTCCATAGTGGAAAGATTGTGAGCCTCTTCTATAGATGAAACCTTCATATTAAAACGCTCAGGGAGAGTTCTAATAGCCTTTGAAACCAATTGTTTGTTTGTAAAAGGTTCACCTAAAAGTTGACACTCATTAGCAATGTCAAACAATTTTTCAAAATAAGAGGAAATGGTATCATTTTCACCCATTCTCAACCTTTCAAATTTGCCAGTAAGACCTCTAAGTTTGTTTTCACGCACACTAGAATCACCTTCACAAAACCTTTGTAAAATATCCCAAGCTTCTTTAGCTGTGGAACTATTTTGAACAAGTTTAAAAATGTGCATGTCAACCCACTCAAAAATAGCATTAAGAGCTTCCTCATTATAGTTAGCAAGGGTGATCTCTTCATTAGTCCACTCGGTGTCAGGTTTAACTTGGATATCACCATCCTCATCAGGAGGTAAAAGTGGAAGAGAGTACCCATTAACTATAGATCGCCATGCTCGAAGATCAATTGATTTGATATGCGAGCGAAGACGAATCTTCCAATATGCATAATTCGAACCATCTAAAATAGGAAGATGTTTTTGGTTTGGATTTGCAGGATCATAAGCCATGACACCTAGACCAAGCACTTAGTATCGTCAAGTGGCCTGCTCTGATACCAATTGAAATTGTCACGGCCAGAATCACAAGTGATATCCAAGGTGATAACAGCATCAACGATAGCACTTGGGATAGCACACACACACTTCAAAAATAAAACAATTTTGTAAAAGAGATTGCAGCGGAATAAAAACACCAAAATTGTTTTTCTCAAGTTATATAAATATAACTTGAGAGTGCCTCTTAGGCAAGACTTTATAATCACTATAATGAATTTACAAAGTCGAAAATATTCCCTATGGCTATAACAATTTGAGCTCTATGGAACAAGAGATAAAGAACGAAATCCTATCCTAGCCTTCACACAACTTGATACCAATGTAATCAAGTGCGAAATTACAAGGGAGAAAGGACTAAAAGAACCAAACAAAGAACTCTATCTCTATATGCTTCGAAGGTGTGTTTAATTGGTGAAAATTGGCATGTCTTCAAATGAAACCTTCCAAGCATATTTATAGTCTTCAATTTGCTTGAAGGCTACTCAATAAACAGCCTTGGAGCTGTCTTGCACGTTGAGGGAGAGTAGGGAGAGTGGTTGAGATTGTTCCTTAATTCTAGCTCCCACTTCCTCAATTGTAGCAACCGAGTTGATTTATCTCCAAGTCCAAGCTTCAAGCCTTGTACTCCCAAGCTTTATCAACCTTGTACTCTTCTTTTATTCAGCAACAACTCCTTGACCAAGTCTCCACAGGTTTTAATTGTTGTTGCCAAAGTTACATTTTTATGCTTAAAATGCATAAATCATTTCCTTCCAAATTCCTCACTTGTCTAGCTCTTTCTTTGATACTATTGCACTCTGAAATATAAACATAAATCATAGACTATACAGATTATATTAGCACATTAGTCCATTAAATAATAAACAAGAAATATTCAACTATATAAATTCCAGTTCAGGAAATCATCTGCGATATCACCTGAAATTTGGGAAATCATCTGATGGTGTCGTTGTCAATAAGATCTTGTATTGCGTTCTTCAAGTTGAAGCAATCATCGGTGTGATAGCCATGGCATTGATGGTAGTAGCAGTAGAGATGTGAAGCTCGACTTTCCCTCTTAGGTATGTAATCTTCCATTGGCTTCAGTTTTCCATCTTTGTGAAGACTTCTGAAAAGATGACCCCGAGAGATCCTTCCAATGTCAGTGAAAGTCCTTCCCTTTCTTCGTTTAGCCATTTGATTATGGAGGTCTCAGATATAGTTCTCGTAGTGTTGCATGAAGACATTGTGGCGAGACTGATATTCTGCTTCCATTTGTTCTTTTAGGTCACGGTAAAGAGTATTGAGGCAATACTTGACCCTTTCATCGATGTCATCCTCAATGTGGGCTTCGAGGGCGTTACACTTTTGGGTCATGGCCTCGAGTTCGATTTTGACCTCCTCGAGTTCTTCAATCAGCATTTTTGTCTTGTCAGCTTGGATTAACTCTTCCAGGTTATGCCATGCGGCGTTGTTGTCAATTTGCTGCAGGATTTTGGTAAGTTGAGCTTTGATGTCACTCAGCTTTTCTTGCATAGATGATCGCCCGCTGTCGGAGTCACTCTCCATCTTCCGGAAATCTCTAGCAATGCAGGTGGTAGGCATATCAAAAGCTTCTCTCCAACCTTCTACATGCTCAAATTTAGCGACAAGGGACTTGATCATGTTCTGCAAATCTTTCTATTCAAGATCTTTCTTAGTGACGAAGTACTTTTCTGTAGACATTGTGTTGGGAGTCTTGAGGTTGAGTAGCTTCGGAAAACTGACAGAAGAGACGCAGAGATGGTGTCAGGATCAAATCTAGCCCCAACGAGTCGGAAGAAGGCTTAAACGGTTCAGGCTCAAACACAGCAAACATAGACATTGTCCCGCGCGAGACAAGAAGTCACGCACGAGACAATCACACGGAAAGTCGATTTTTATTAAACCTAATTTTTGGTCGAAACGGAGAATCCGTTTTGAGGGGTTTCTAAGGTCTTTATCAGTACCTAACGACTAAGTAATCATTCCCATTTTTGTAAAACAAAGCCATGTAAGATTGTTTGAAGGATTTTTATTTCTTTAAAGGGACTTCCGAAAGGGTCATTCCGAAAAGACATTTTTATTCTCCGAATGGACTTTTCCGAAGGGACTATTCCGAGGGGACTATTTCGAGTCCTTCTTTATAGTCAATTTTACATGGCTTTATGTTGGTCAAAAATAAAAAAAGATTATCGAGTCAAATCGATCGGTCACGGAGTGATCCAAAAAAGACAATCTACATGATATGTGGCGATGCAAGGCTAGAAGGCTAGGTTCCCCGCGATATGGCAATCTAGATGGATTGAATATGCGGAGTGGGATGATCCAACTTCGGAGAGATCGGCGACTAGGTGGTTACCGTCATCCGTCCTTAGTGTGGGTCCCGGGTTAATCAGGGTATGTAGTGCAATGACAGATATAATATGAGTGCACGTGTGTGATAGTCAATCTAGGTGATAGAAAAAATAGAGATTTTTTTTTGAAAATTAAAAGAAAAAACAGATAGTGGCCACACCAAGTGGTTGCCTACGTTTCTCCCAAATTCGGAAGACTCAGGCCGTCGTAGTTCCAATTAATGAGAGAGAGAGAGAGAGAGAGATAAATAATTTAATTACAACTCCTGAATCCCCAATGGACCGGACTTTAATTTAAAAAAAAAACCCAATCACACGCAGTTTATAAATAATAATCAATTATTTAAACTAAATACATATTCGAGTTCTACATCTTAAGGGAGGCCTTAAGATGAAGGAACTCAGCAGATAATGTAATCTGGAATCCCCCTTGCGTGTTCGACTCTCATCTTGGACCTTGAGACGAATAGGGAAAACCAGAAGACACGCTGATTGCCGAAGCGTTATCTCACGCGGAACAGGTTGTCTCGTGCGAGATAAGCTTGGTCTGAATACAAAAAATGATTTTTTTTTGAAAAGCTCTTTTTATTGATGCAATTTTAAGCCTCTTTAAATTTACAGTCCCCAGCAAAGTTGCCACTGTAGCGATGCATGGATTTCTTTTGTTTTTCACATCTTTTTGAGTCGCCACCTATATTATTTGTTTGAAAATATAGAAAAACCATTTGAAAAGAGATTTTGAGTTCGGGGCTTAGGTTATAGAATGGGAAGGTCAAAGTGCACCCATTCCACCCAATCCGGAGATCGGTCTTGCTAAAAGAGATATTTTCAAAGAAAAAAGACGTTTTAAATAAGTAAGTCAAAAAGATCCATTTAACGAGGTTAAACGAAATATAGGATCAATTACTTCGAGACCATCTCCATGATTTGGGGAGGCTCTAGGCCGATCCTAGGTTTGATGTATTATACCACTCTAACAATCAATTAGAAAGGGAAGAGGAAGATTACCTCGTGTGAAGAGACTCGGACAGAGTATCGACTCAAGTTTAGAGTCAAATCTTTATGCGGACAGAGCTTCGCCTCGGTCCTTGATTCGAGCTTCGATGTTTGTTTATCAACAAGGTTGACAAACAAACTTTAGGTGATTTTAGGGGTGATTTACAAGAATCTTTCAGGGAGAGAAACCAGTAAATGTGGGAGTTTTGACTTGAAAAGTCTGGGATCCTGAAATACTGAAAGTCTTCAAGTATTTATAGGTGTTGGAGAGGTGAAGGTGGAGAGATAAAACACCCTGGGAAGGTTTCAGAACCCAAATCTCATTGGATGGCCGGATTGATAAAGTTTTATCCCGAAAGAGGTTGAAATCGACGAGGAGACTGGCATCTGCAGGTCTGAAGAAGCTCTTTGTATCGCGCGAGACACGCTATTCCGCGCGAGATAAGGCCGTGAGTGGACAATTCTGTCATTCCCTCGTTATCGTATGCAGTTTAGTCCAAACTAACGGTCGTTAGTCAAAACTTAACGAAACATGACGAAATGGTGGATTTCTACTTCTTGACTCAAGGCGAGACATAGAGTGGTATTAATCTGCTCCGATGGCTTCAGAATGGGGTGTCTACAGGTTGGCATATTCCTCATTTCATGCGCCCACATTCCTCAAAAATAGCAATCGTGTACTTGTTCTCCAAGTCCATGCTTCAACGACTTGTACTCCCAATCTTTCTCCATCTTGTACACTCTTTGAATCAGCAACAACTCCTTTGAATAAGTCTTCCCACATTTTTAAAGTTGTTGACACAAAGTATCTCTTGGAACGGTTTATGCATAAAACGTTATTTTTCAAATTCCTCCACTTTTCTAGCTCATTCCCCAATCATATTGCAACCTGAAATATGGACATACAACTTATACTATACAGATTATATTAGCACATTAGTACATAAATTAATAATCAAGAAATGTACAACTATATAAATTCCAGCACAGGAAATCATCTGAGATATCATCTGGAATCTAAAAAATCATTCAAGATATCACTTGCGTTTTACACTAACAGTATTCAAACATTGCCAAAACTTGAAACAGCCTAGAAAAGACAAAGAATAATTGGAAAAATACTTCTATTAATAGGTTCAATGATTTACAATCCTAAAAATCTATTACTAAAGAAGAAAAGAAAAAATCCTAAGCTAAAGGCTGGATAGAGTCAGGAGCGTTCTCCTTGGCCGCTTCAGTGCCCGGAGTAGGAGAAGGAAGATCGACCGTTGAAGCATCAGTAGCCGGGGCAGTTGAAGGTTCAGTAGGAGCTTGAGCTGGGGATGACCGCGATTGTAATAAGTCACTAACTATAGGCCCGTTGGGAAACAGGCAAGCATCAGCTTCTTCAAGTGATAAGCTTTCCGTTCCAAACCTCATCCTGTCCAATTGATTTCGGAGCCTTGGAACGGTGACCGTGGCCAAAGGAGGCAAGGAAAAGGCCGCTGCGAGCTCCAAGTTGGCTATTTCATCCTCAGCTAGAGGGATCAATGCGTGCCAGGGCAAGCAGAGAGCATATGTGGAGATCAAAGAGCCTATTATGGCCAATTGCTCCACAGAGAACTTGCCTGTAGCAGCAAAGTTCCTTAGCTGCATCATACAGCCGAGCTCGTACTGATGTTAGCCTCATCCAGGATCATCTCCTTGCAATCCTCGGAGTTTTTATACTCCTCCACTGCTTCCTTGCGAGCAACTGCCAAGATGGCATCCTTCTCCAGCTAAAATTGCCTCAGAGGAAGCAGTTCATCGGACAGCTTGTCCACAGCAGTTTCCAAATCCAGAACTGTCTTCATGGCGGCCTCCAACTTGACCGCCAACTCTTCATTCCTCTTCTTAAGGGCACACTTCTGCCCGCGGAGCTCATCCCACGTCCCCTTGGCCTTATCCAAATCTTTATTGGCATCATAAAGCCGACCCATAATAACCCTCAGGTCTCCTTCCTTCTCTGTCAGAGAGGCCGTCAGGGTCTTCACTTTCTCATCATCCTTGGCCAAAGCCTTGGACTTTTCAGTATAAGCCTTGGCCTGATCAGACAAGCTGGCGGCCTGCTTGTCGTTGATCTCCCTCATCCACATGGACTTATTGGCCATCTGCGAGCAACAAGAAAATTCTGTTAGCGGTATACGGTCAGGAGATATAGTGGTTCAGTATCAGAAAGATTGTTACCTCAATAGCCATTAAGCCCAAATCTCCGGACAGGATGGCAGAGTTCATCTTGGATACCACGGCCCTGTAGAAATCAGGGGCATAGAGCCTATTTAATGCTCCTTGCCCAATCACGGAGTTGTAGCCCCGCGGAAGTAGGGATCCACCCCTTTGATCTCGGGCACCTTCCCGAGCTTGTCACTCAGGCCCCAAGCCGGTTCGCGTACTTCATTGGGAAGCACTGGGTAGGATGCCGAGCAGATAGTCCTCCCTCTGCCCGAGGAAGAAGGAGCTGAACCAGAGCCAGTGAAGGCTTGGGCATGTGCGCCATCCCCCTTATGAATTTCGGTGGTCTCTCCTTGCCTGCAGCATCGGCCTCGGAGGCAGACCTCTTCCTGGACACATCAATATGCCCGATGGAGATGGTGCGCTCAGCCACGCGGTCAGCAGGACTAGAGCCACGGGCAGATGATGGTGGAGGCCCTTTGGGGGGTGGAGGCAGATCCTTTATTTGAGGAATCCCCTTTGCCGTGGCCAGAGGTACGTCAGACAATCTGTCAAAAAAGAGACCAATCCACTCCGGAGGCTCGCAGGCCGCGCCAATCATACAAGTTTTGCAGTCGGCCTCAAAATCGTAAAATTTGTGAACCCTCCAGTCAGGATCACGAAGCTGGGGCCCAATGAATACCCTAAGGGCATAAGGGCAACCTTCCCTCTGGGGGCCACCCCGGTAAAGATCAGCAGCGGCTCATTATTTATGATCGCGCTAATGTTAAAAACCGGTTGCTCCTTCTAGGTCACAAACGTGGCCAGGTAGTGGGCTAGAGCAATTTGGAGATCCTCGAAGGCAGCTGGGTTAGGATAAGAGCCGGCAGCCACCCTAACAGGAACAGGATTAGAAGGTTTCGAGAAGGACCACCCAAACCTAGACTCTATGACCAGGATGTTCCTCTAGTTCCATTGGTCAAATTTATTTGTTGGGGCAAAAAAGGTGCGGGCAGAATTGTTTTCCGCCTTCAGGCCAAGGTTGTCATTGGTTATTTGATTCTGATAGAAGGCATATAGCCCGGAAAGGGTGGGTTCAAAACCAAAAAGCCTGCAGATAGCTATAAAGGAGACTAAGGCTCTAATGGTATTGGGGGTCAGGTTCATAGGGAGACAACGGTTGAAATTGAAAAACCTGTTGATAAAAGGATCAAGAGGAAGCCTCATTCCATTCTCGAACTGGACCCCGTAAAAGATACAGGCTCTATTGTCCTCGCGGACATCTGCCACCGTCTCCGGCCTCAGTTTATTTTTCCCATTTATCTCCACTTCCTGAAGGCCGTGGACACGAAATTTATTAGGATCAACAGCATAAGTGATATAAATTTCTGACTCCCAGACAGTAGGGGCTGCCTCCTTGGCCTTCCTCTTCTTGCCACGACTAGGATTTAGGGCATCAGCATGACCCTTGCCGCGAGCAGCGACATCTTCCTCAGGATCCTCCTCGAAGGCATCAACGATATCCGTTGCCTTCTTGGACGTGCCTGCTGACATGCGGTCTGACTCCTCGCGGTCATCTAACACAGTCTCCGCGCTCAAAGAGCCAAAAAGACCAGTAGTTGACCCGCTGGAGGCCTCCACCTCAGCTCCTTCCACCTCCATATCATCATCGTCATCCTCACTACTCTCCAGGTTCACTACGAGCACATCAGGGGCCTCGGTCTGGACTTTGGGGTAAACGGTATTAAGAGGCTCCACATCTAAGGGAGCACTCCAATCCTCTGCGGCCAGGCAGGAATCCTTGTTCATTTGATTGAGGTCTATTAGGGCAACTTTCTCCCAGTCAATTATCACTCGGGGATTAGGAATCGCTCTCCTCACCAGTTCAACGGTAGTGAAAGCCTGATCTCTCTCTTGGGGAAACCTACACAAAACCCCCTTCACAAAATTTCTTAATCGATTGATATCCTCCAACACGACCATATCACCGTTCACAACCAATTTCTTCTTGGCCTCCCACAACCGGGGTGGGACAAAAGGCCCCTATTGATATTTTTCACAGAAATACTGGAAACACTCCATGGATAGCCTAACCCAAGTGTGGGCAACCTTCATATAGATACCCCCTTACTGTTTACAAACAGCAAAGAGGTCCGGAGTGGTTCCATCTCCTAATTCTACCGGATGGACTAGACCAAACTGACGGGTCATCATCGAGTCCAGAAAAGACGAAAATAGAGATAGAGAGAGTTTAAAACACAAAATCACTTACGAAAACAGATTGTGAGGAAGAAAACGCTAAGTAAGGATGGCACAATTTTTCTCTCTCTCTCTCTCTCTCTCTCTCTCAGCAATTTGAAGGCTTGAAGATGATAAAAGGGTTTGAGGGTTGAAGGGTTTGGTATTTATAAGCCTACCAATACGGGTCGACCCGTATTAATTAGCCCACAAACCATTCTCCTCGAACCACGAATCGACGCCAACGTTTGGAAATTCAAAAATTCGTCAGTTGGCATTTATGGCGCCTCTTGGATGATTGACAGGTACCCTACGTACCTGTCACGCGCTGTCGCTTCACCTGCCAAGGGGCCCACCAGTTTAATCGGGAGGCAGAGCAATAAAGCTTCTACAAGCTTCCTCACGTGCCTCTCACATGTGCCTATTTGCACGGGGGGCAGAGCAAAATCAGTGAAAAAACGCCAACACTGGTCACCGCAAAGAGCGATCAGACAAAATCGAGCTTAGCAAATAGCTCCTCGCTCAGACCATAAATAATCATTCACTTGGAGCTAGGGGCCACTGATGAGCCCGGACCAGCTAGATCGGACCCAAGCTCGATCTGGTCCAAAGGCCCAGTATGACGTGGCATACCCTAGACCGCCAGAGTCAAGACCACGGGCAGATAGACCCTCAAGGTCAAGATCGCGTTCCTCTCATACCATCCCAGTCAAGATCGAAGGGATCCAGACCGTCAGTCAGGTGACCGCGGGAGTTGTGACCGTCCCATCCGTGCCCGCGTTAAATAACATTGACCGCACCGAAGATGTTGACTGCGATCTCACACCAGACTCCCGGTTATCTCACCAGACACCCGGTTGTTACCAAAGCTTACTGAGCAAGTTTACTTACTGGCTCTGACAGCATAGTAGCCGGCTCACTCCCATCACATTGAATGCGGCTCAGTTAGGAGCCTACTATCGCCATTAATGCGCCGCGCTAACTCTCCCAAATACACGGCTCCCATCCCTATCAGCGACATCCCCTCTGACAGTGAATCTTCTTTTACTGACAGAGTCAATCCGATGCGGACACGTGTATCTGGTCAAAGACTAAGATGCCCTTTAGGACTGACCTCATGGCTTACATCAACAAGCAGCTCACCATCACCTATAAATAGAAGACCTTTGTCCCTTTGGACAAGGTAAGTGCCAAATTGACATTGTAAGTCCTAAACACACACAAACACTCAAGACATTTCAAGTCTTATTCTCATGTTATTATATCCTATACGATATCTTACTCTCACACCCAAGGGCCTGAATTGGATTAACACCTAGCTTTGACCTTAACGATGCTTCTCTTTATTGTGTTCTAGGTACTCAAAATATATCATGCCAGATATCCTACCAACTATTCAGATTCCAAAAATCTTGGCGTCATCACACCCATTTTCTCTCTCCTACCCCACTTTTATATCATCGCACCAAATTTTGTTCGAAAATAAAATTTATTTTGACGTTTGAATCAAATCTTACATCAAAAGGAATATTCATATCTAAATCTTTTTTTTTCTTTTATTATTTTTATTATTTCACAAACAATGCTCGAAGTTAAGATTTTACAGTCACCCCTCTCCTATTATTGAGATGAAAAATATATTTTCATAATGTTCTATATATATTTCTATTTTTATTTTATAGTATTTTTGCATTAATATTGATATAATTTATTTTTGTTTGAGTAGGTCTGCTGAGAAACGCGTTTCTCCATAACTATGGAGAAACGCGTTTTTAATAGCCAGAAGCTATACGTTTGATAACCAGAAGAAAATTTTTGGATATCAGTCTCAAAGGGTTCTGGATATCCGAAGCTTTGGAACGGATATCCGTAAGCCTTTGGGCGGATATCCGTAAAAAATAGATTTGAAGCCAAATTCAAGGCCAAGACCGTAAATTGCTTATTGAAGGTTTTCTGGATATCCGTAAACCTTCAATGTATATCCGTAAACCATCAATGAATATCCGTAAACATTTTGAAAGTTTCGGATATCATTTTGAAGGTTTCTGATATCACTTTCATAAGCTTCCTGATATCCTTTCAAAGGGTTCCGGATATCCGTAACCTTTGAGATCGATATCCGTAAGCAACCATGGGACAAGGTCATGGTCAATACAAAAAGTTTCTGGATATCCTTTCAAAAGGATCTGGATACCCGTAACCCGTTTCTCCATAACTTATGGAGAAACGCGTTTCTCCCTAGATTTTACGTTTTTGTTTTTACCTTTGTCCCAAAAAAATCCATTTATATTTTGTGATCAAAATTAAATATAAAGTGCATTATAAAAATGGTAAAAGTAACATTTAAGGGCAATTTCTTTAAAAAATAAGAAAAAATAGACATTCGTTTATATACGGACCAAAATGGTATGCAGCAAAATAGGCAAGTCTCCCAATCCCAAACCTCATAAGTCAATTTCGTAGATTGATATCATAACGTAACGTATGCAAAGGATATGTATTTTGTAATGTGTTTCCCAATTTTCCAGGTTTGACATCCGATTCAGTTAGGCTGTTACCTGACCGTATTTAACTACTTAAATTTAGGTTAACGCTTCAGACAGTAATGTCATAGAGAGAGAATTGAGGAAGGTTTATTTTTATTTTCTCAAAATAACACATTTTCTCTAAAGTATGTAAAAATTTAAAAAAAAAACACGTTTTTTCTTAGATTTAGAAAAAACGTGTTTTGATTATCCCGCTAGTGTCAGTGTTAGAATAACAAAGTGTCAGTGTAAAGAGTGTCATTTCATGTATTATTAAGTGTCAGTGTAAAAATGTGTTAGTTTAACAAAGTGGCAGTGTAAATAGTGTCAATACATGTATTATTATTAAGTGTCAGTGTAAAAAAATGTCAGTGTTATTGTAACAAATCGTTAGTGTAAAGAGCGTTAGGCCAGTGTAAATGGTGTCAGTGCATGTATTATTAAGTGATAGTGTAATGGTCTGTTTAGTAAAACTGAAAATTAAGCTCTGAAAATGTAGAGCTGAAAAATATAGAACTGAATTTATTAAGTTGCTGAATTTTAAGAGTTCAGTTTGTTTGGTAATGGCAAACCCCTTATATCTGAATTTATTTAAAGTTTGAATTTAACATTCAAAAAATTATTTGAATAATCTTAATGAATGTATAATATGCTAAAGTCTTCAACATATACGTCACTATTATTATAATTAGACAACTGCTGGCACTCTTAAATGCTAATCCTTATGGGCATCATCTCCAATGGCGATATTCATTCGACGGCGACTGATATGACCAACGGCCACAACCACTCAAGCACTGGCTCCGCCATTGTATGTCAAGCCTTTCAGGTTCCTTCTTGAACCGTCTTCGTTACCTTGGGCCGATCGCATCCAGTTCCACCGTATCAACATTAAGAACGATTCTCGCCTTGAAGGCCTCATTAAGATGGCCGATCTGGTAATCCTCTCACTCTTAGATTTGTTCTTGTTTGATTGGGCTTGTTCATGTTTTATTTCGGATCTGCTTGTTGATGCTCAATCTCCGAATTTCTCTGTTTTTTTTTTCATGTTCGCGCATTGTTCGATTTCTGCATTTATGCCTCTGAATCGGATTTCAATTATGTTTTCATGTGTTTTAATTGAAGGCATTCTGCAATGTCTTCGTCGATTGCAATTTCTTGTATCTCGGTGACGTGGAGGAGTTGAGGAACCTGGTAAAAACACGTTTTTTTCTAAACTTGAGAAAAAACGCGTTTTTTGTGAGATTTTGACTAAAATTAATAGCCTTTTTTAAGACAATCTTAATTAATTAAGTGATTGCAATTTACCTTACCAAACATGCTTAACTTTTTAATCTCTTAAAGTAAATAAAGAGCTTAATTGGGTTTCCAAACAAGCCCTAAAAAGTGTCAGTGTTAGTGTAAACAAATGCCAGTGTGAATAGTGACAGTGCATGTATTATTAAGTGTCAGTATAAAAGAGTGCCAGTGTAGGATAAAAAGTGTCACTAGTGTTAGTATAAAAAAGTGTCAGTGTAAAGAGTGTTATTGGATTGGATGTATTATTAAGTGTCAGTGTAAAAATAAATTTTACTTAATTTTAGAAAAAAATACGTTTTTTATAAGACCAACTCATAAAGTATTTACCAAAATGTATTATTTTAAAAAGTATTGCCTAAAAAATCAAGTGGGAAGAAATTCAATTGGCAATGGCGATTTCTAAATTTCCTTTAAAGAAAAACATACTCCCTCCGTCCCAACAATTGCTTCACCATTTTTCTTGGGCACGGGAATTATGGTAATGGGAGGGAAAAAAAATGTTGTGAGTGTAATTTGAAAATAGGAGAGAGAATTAGTGGAGGGAATAATAAATTATAATGGTGTTGTGAGTATTAAAATAATATAGGAGAGAGAATGAGTGGAGGAAATAATAATATTTTATGTTCAAAAAAGGAAAGGTGAAGCTTCTAACGGGACGCCCTTTTGGGTAATTGGTGAAGCTTTTATTGGGACGGAGGGAGTAGTTGTTAACTGCGTTATTTTTTTAAAAAAAAACGTGGTTGACAATGCATTTTTAACTTGAGAAAGCCTTTAAAAAAAAAAGTGTTATTTTAAGAAAAAGGGATTTTTACCAATAAGACCTTTAGATAGGGGGGAATTTATCAATAAAAACATTACATTTTAAATTCTACCTTAGGATCCTAAAGTGGAAATCAAAACCCCCGTAGAGTCCCTATCACTATTTATAATAATCTAAATGACGAAACAGGCCCTCGTTCTCTTTCTCTCTCTATGCGCAATTCCGCACCTCTCTCTCTCTCTAGACGCAATTACCTTGCCTCTGCGTCGTCTCCTTCCTCACCAATCTCCGGCGTCTTCTTCCTCACCAATCTCCGGCCAAACCCGCCATTAACCCTCTCTCTGAACCCAACCTGAACCTCCATCACCGCTCCCTTCTTCTCCGATCCCAAAATCAAACGACGACCCAAGCTCTCCCGTCACACCGATTCAATTTCTCCCTCAAATCAATCCCTCACCGGCGTACTCCTCCCTCACCAAAACCAAATTTAAGGAAACAAATAAAAATAAACCCAAATTCTGAACCCTAGCGCTCTAAAAGGGTCAGACATTACGTCGACAAACGCGACCCCTTTGGGCGGTGTATTTTGGAAATTCCTCACCCCGTCAGGGAGCACACGCTACCCCTCTTTCTCTCTCGCGGCGGTTCCATCACGGTGCGTGCGCTCGGCTTCCTGGCTAATCGGAGAAAGATGTCGGATAGGTTGGACGCGTATCGCTATCGTCGGTGCGGATAGTGTGCAAGAACTATGTCGTCAGGGAGTGCAAAAAGAGTTGTCCCGTTGTTAAACCGGTACCTTTTTTGTTTTAGTTTTTCGATTCAATTTGATCAAGTCAATTTCATTGATTTTTTGATATTTACTTTGCTATTGTTTAATATGGAATTGAGTTTTCAGTGCATAGATTTTCATTTAGTCGCAATCTGGAATTAATTATATGATATCAGTGTTGATTGATGGAACGTAATTTAGAATCGTGATACAAACTTTAGAAGATTGCACTGGGTAAAGAAAGGGAAGCCATTGCAATTTAGAAATGTGAAAGGCAAATCTTTCGATGAAAAGATAAGTGGAAGAGGCCGGGAATGGGATTGTAAAGAGGGGAGAGATTGGTCATGGTGTGGACAAACGAACTCTAAGTTGATTGAAATGTATGTGAAATGTGGTTGTTTTGTACGTGATCCTGCAATTACGGCCCAATTAGATCTGCGCAATGAACTGGAATTCCATTTCACGCTTATTTTTATGTCATTCCTTTTGGACAACTCAGTAGAACATGTTTCACTGTTTGGGTTTGATGTAAATCACCTGTAATGTTTTTCACAGTTAGATAACTGCCAATTCCATTTCACAGCTATTTTTATGTCATTCCTTTAGGACAATCAAGCTTCACGCTTGTTGGGTTTGGATGTTAATAAACTCTGTAATGATTTTCGGTTATCAGGCATAACTGTGTAATGATTTGCACATTTTCAAGTTGAGAATTATGTTTATGCACAACCGTGAGGTCAATTTCTCGCCTTATAGCATGAGTGTTATTTTTGTGTCATTCCTTTAGGACAACCGTAGAACAAGTTTCACTATTGTCGGGTTTAATGTAAATAACTCGTGTAATCATTTTTACATTGTTTGGGTTGTGATGTGAATAAGTATGAAATGTTTTTCACAATTTTAAAAATCGTGAGGTCAGTTTCACATTTATTTATGAACGTGAAATGGCTTTGGTTTTTGACCTTTCTAAATTGAGAACTCATGGGAGGTCAATTTCACGCTTATTTTGCTACTTCATATCGCGTGGTTTATCCGTTATTTATCGCTTGTTGATGATTGTTTGTGCACAACCGTGAGGTCAATTTCTCAATTATGATTGTGAGTCGGTTTCCACATTTATTTATACGCTATTTTCATCAAAATTGTGAAATAGATTTCTCGTTTATAAACGCAAAACCATTATACAACTGTACTCTACGTGCGAACAAACGATAAATGATTTTCTCGCATTTTTACAAGTGAAAAAAATTATTTTATTTATAAATTTTGAAATATATGGTGAGTAAACTTGTTTGATTCATCTTGACGATGTGATTAAAACAGTGATTTCGGATTATTTTTTCGACTTTTAAATTTTGAGATATTGTATTTTAAAAATTTAAGAGAAAAAAAAAAGGAAGAGAGAGAGAAAAGTAAATTAAAAAAAAAAGGAAAAGAGAAAAAAAAAAAAGAAGAAAACGTAAAAAAAAAAAAAGAAGAAGAGAGAGAGAGAGAGAGAGAGAGAGAGAGAGAGAGAGAGAGAGAAAAGTGTGCATGCGTGTGAGTTGGGCATGAGTGGGCAAGGGCAATTTGGTCCAAAAAATATATAGGGACTTTTTGGGGGGTTTTGATAATATTAGTCCTTGAAGGTAGTTTTCATTTGGAATGGGGCTATTTGGTCAAAGCCTCTAAGAAAAAATGGTTTATTTACAGGCAGCCTCTTACTAACGTAAGGACTAGATATAGATGTGAACGCACGCTGGAAATTGTTCATAGCAACGCGGAAACTGGATACCACAATTCAAAGGTACCTACTTTACTTACTCCCCCTCCCTCAGTTTCATTATTTGCTAGTTGAACTAAGCATTCTCATGGAAAATCTGAAAATAATAAATAATTAAAAAAAAAAAAAAAGTCTCTAATAAGATATGGGTAGACGCTTAAGAAAACCCAACTGGCTTATCATGAATATAATTATATCAATATGTCGGTCAAGGCACATGCATTGCCATGCATCCCAAAGCAAAGGAACTAGCTAAATGTGTATATATATATATGAACCCTAGAGAAGCCATTATATAGTAGAAGCTCAATCTAATTGCTCATCATTGGGTCATACTCGATCCGAAGATAATGATGATGAAGATGACGAGCATTGCAGTGATGGTAATCGTGAGCTTGTACATGGTGGAAGTGACGGAGGGAGTTGGGTTGCCGGCAGAGGATGTGGGGTTGATGAGAAAATATTATAAGGTGCACAATACATGCGCAAATGTGGAGTTGTTTGTCAGACATCAAGTCACATTATTCTGGAATAGGGACAAGACCATTACCCCCAAGCTCTTTAAGTTGCTTTACTCCGACTGCATGGTCAATGTACGTATAATCTCTCTCTCTCTCTCTCTCTCTCTCTCTCTCTCTTAAATCTTGCTTATTAAGGCACATAATGGAATGGTGGGTGCTTTGGTTGTGATAAGTAATCTGAAAAACTTCCACTACAATCAAATCACACGTAA
This sequence comes from Adenophora triphylla var. japonica, assembly GCA_022495995.1. Taxonomy (NCBI): domain Eukaryota; kingdom Viridiplantae; phylum Streptophyta; class Magnoliopsida; order Asterales; family Campanulaceae; genus Adenophora; species Adenophora triphylla. The sequence continues at coordinate 56,303 of JAFEMH010002201.1, forward strand.
GGTTTCCCTTTTCTGGAACTAAAGGTTTTGCTTTCTTTTTCATTTCTGAAAATAAATTAGTGCACATAGCACACCTCACCTCACTAATTACTTTCAGCGTCATTTCATTTCTTTCTTGTTTCTTCATACGTCCTAATATTCAAATTTTCAATTAACTTAATTATCCTCATACAAATCTAAAGTTGTTTTTGTTAATAAAAATTTCATTAGAATAATTAATGGAGGGAGTAAAAGATTGAATTCTGCCCGAATTTCGTATTGTTGATTATATACGGTCGGTTTTAACTATGTGTATAATAGGGGTGTGATGCATCAATTCTGCTAGACGGTCCAGGCACAGAGAAAACTTCACCAAAAAATGCAGGACTCGGAGGATTTGAGCTAATAGACAGAATCAAAAAGGTCTTAGAAATTCGTTGTCCTAATGCTGTCTCCTGTGCTGACATCCTCAACCTTGCTGCTCGTGATGCTGCTAATCTCGTAAGCTCTTTACACTAACATAATAATGCCACGACCAGACTCTTTTATGTACAAGAAACGCATTAAGGTGGCTTACCAAACAACACCTCAATGCAGTCATGTACAACAACTTCAATCATTTTCCGACAACTTATAACTATATATGACTTTGTGTCTTGCAACTGCAGACAGGGTCGCCATCATATCCTGTTCTACTGGGAAGGAGGGATGGGTTCAAATCAGACGCTGCATGGGTGGATCTTCCTTCACCCTCAATTTCCTGGCAGTCAGCTTTATCATTCTTCAAATCCAAAGGTCTAAATGTGCAGGACCTGGGTACACTCTTAGGGGCCCACACCATGGGTAGGACCCATTGCAGCTACGTTCAAGACCGACTATACAATTTCAATAACACAGGAAAACCAGACCACAGCATGGAAAAATCAACACTAAGTTACTTACGAAATATATGCCCATCAAAGCTGAAGGAGGGACAGAATGATTCCCAAGTGTATCTGGACCAAGACAATGGTCCCAACTACAACTTCACAAACTCCTTCTACAAAAGAGTGTTGGCACATAAATCCGTTCTGGGAATCGATCAGCAGCTACGATACGGTAAAGATACTTGCGCGCTAGCTGAAGAATATGCTGCTGGTTTTGAAGACTTCAGGAAACAATTTGCGTTTTCAATAACTAGAATGGGAGGGCTCAAGGTTTTGACAGGAAACCAGGGTGAGATACGTAAGAATTGTAGAGTACCAAACAAGAAATATGCCTAGATAAAGTAATTTATGATATTACAAGGTAAACATGGAGGTCAATATGATCATTTCAGCATTATATGCTTCAGAATCCTTCTAATCTGATTTACATTTGGTGGAAGGGGTGTGGGGGGAGGACAAAAATCAACTAATATGAGCATGAAAATTGTACTCTCTTTGAAATAAGATTATACTACTACAACCTCTTCCATTTATAAATTATAACGTGCAAGAAAACTGTGCTCAGAACGAGTCATAAGATATTAAAATTTAAAACATTTTATAAATCACCTCTGAAAATATATGGCACAACAAAGCAGAAGCATCCACTTCATAATCCTAACCTGCAAGAATATGTCCACCATCACCTTCAAGAAGCAAAATGGTTTCCACTTTACAATCCTGACCAAGGAAAGGAGCAGACAATCAGATATATACACTCCTATTCCAAGTCACTATTACACCAAAATAGTGCACCATAAAATGAAAGTAACAGTGCATGTTTTTCTCCATGCACATAAAAAGCATACCTAAGTAAAAAAAAAAAAACTGGAACGATAATCCCTGCTATCTGTAATGTTGTATAAGCAGACGATTCCAACTACAAACAGAAATCAGCTAACAAAAGAGAGTCCATCCATGAAATATTTTTTAAATGAGCTCTTTTTATTCATTTAATTCTCAACAGTCTACATTAAAGATGGATGATTATACTTCGACAGCAGTACGACTCTGTTGAAATAAAGAGCGTTCTCAAATGAACTTCCACTTCTTCATGCATATAAAAGAAGGTGATAGCTGTGTCGCAACTATGAGTAAATAAGTGAATTCATAAGTATAGAAAAGGAGATATATACTCCTTCCATCCCATCCGACTTAGGATTTTCTTTCCCAGCACGGGGATTAAGAAATACTAATATAATAAGAGGAGAGAGAATGAGTGGAGGGGGTATTGTGAGTATGAAAAGTAAAATAGGTGAGAGAATGAGTGAGAGGTATAGTAAGGGGATTGTTGTTGTGAGTATGACAAGTGGGTCCCATGGAATATAAAAATAATATAAACTTGCCATTTTGGGATGTCCTAAGTCGAGTGGGACGCCCAAAATGGAAAATTGTCCTAAGTCGGGTGGGACGGAGGGAGTATGGTAAAGTTGCAATGAACTCCACGCAAACAGTTGTAGAGAACGTACACATTATCCATCACAAAGCACAAGTTTAAGATGCTTTTAAACAGGATCAATCAAAAATTATTGCTCAGGGACATCATGAACCTGGTAATGTATTATGACTATGCATCAACACTTCATTTGACAGTAAAGAATATTCTATGGTCTGGAAAATTTATAAAACCTAGTCCAACAATACCCTTTGGAAAACATCAACAAGAAATATGCTTGATTTTATTAGCCTTTAACTTGGTAACATTTCCCAATTATAATATTTACAAAAGATCAAAAAGAAAGAACCATAGCCATAAAAAGATATTACTCTCTCCCCATATCAACACAACTCATTCTTGGTCAAATACTCCGTATATAAATGAAGATTTCTACAATGACTTAAAAAATAGACGAGACATCTATTACCTTGGTAAAGGTGGATCAGTGTATCAACAACTGGATGAGTGTTCAAATGACATAAGCACTCTGCTATTGACTCCTCCAAGAATAAAAGTATGAAAGGAAAAAACAGTTGTGATGCCACAGAAACTTGAGACCCGAATCGTTGAAACAACCCAAGAGACGTGGATGAGATGCGATTGCGATCTAAGAGGAATATGACGTTCTTAGTCACCATCACGAGCTGCTGGGCTTCGGTTCTTGATCAGCTGGCTCCAAACAATACACAAGTTTCAGAAAATAGTAGAGCTATCTTTACATAAAGCATTGACATCAAGGCTTACATATTCGATGTGACATAGAAACTAGATAGGACAATAAAAGTGGAGGGTTCAGATGTTACCATCTCAAATTATATAAACCTTATTGTATATGTTTGATGTAAATCTAGTATTATCCATTTGTTATAACCATTCACGGTCCACTACTTCAAGGTGATCAGATATCTTTATTTTCTATTGCCACTATAAATTTTAAATCCAAGGCTTCTATGTTCCTTAGGTTCTAAACAGCTCGGCCTTGTATATATTATCTACTCCATTCTCCCCCCACCAAAAAAAGAAAGAGTTGCACTTCCCATTTTCATCTATCTCCCCAAATAAGAGGCGCCTTACCAAAGGGAGAAGGGTCATTGCCCCATAAGTTCCTTTTTTTTAAATCTATGCTCAATAAGTTCCTTTTAAACGAGTGTATCAATTTTTTGTCATTTTGGACGAAAATACCCCCCCCCAAATGTTGTATTTTATTTTCAAAAAAAAATTTAAAAAAATTATTAATAAAAAAAAATCAGAATGTTGTATTATATTTCCGTAATCGTATTATATTCAGAATGTTGTATTATATTTCCAGAATGTTGTATTATATTTTCAAAAAAAAAATTAAAAAAAAAAAAATTTAAAATCAGAATGTTGTATTATATTTTCAGAATGTTGTATTATATTTTCAGAGTGTTGTATTATATTTTCAAAAAAAAAATAAAATCAGAATGTTGTATTATATTTTCAGAATGTTGTATTATATTTTCAGAATGTTGTGAGGGCAAAATTGGAAGTTCGCTTGTAAAAAGAACTTCCCGGTCATTTTAATACAATGAGGAATTTAGTGGGAAGTGATTTGTTCCAAAAGGAACTTATGGGGCAAATTCCCAAGGGAAAATAGTTATAGTGATATTTCATATACAAGCAAATAAAGCTACATTCTTAGAAAGCAAGCAATGCATGATGCGAATCTATATTATTTATCTTCTCCAGGAACTCTTTATATAAAGCATGCATGACAGTCTATAAGCTGTACATTATGAAATTGACAAAGGTGATAATACGCTCTAGACCTTGTAGAAGTATTTCTTTCGGAGTTTAATAGCTGTCCGTACGCATCTCCTGACCCTGATCTTTAGCATGTTATCGTTGAATATCTGCATCACATCAAAGTTACAGCCCAGAGTTAGGCATGCAAAACAGCATTGAATTTCTACAGTGATGGGACAAGCTGGAATGGGGGGGGGGGGGAAAGTTACGCAACAAATGGTATAATTGAATGTCCAACATCACTTTGAAATTCACTCCAACTCGCAACAAAAAGGGGGACATAATTGATAGACTAATCAGATGGCGAAACATGTAGATGGAAATTCAGAACAATTAACCTGCCTTTATCAAATCATCAATTGAACGGGTTTCTCTAATGATTTTGTGACGGTTCGTGATAAGAATTGCAGCAACACAAAAGATGGGCAGTTCGTCATCACCGTTCTTTGTTGATGATACAATAGTGCATATCTGAAAGCGATCATTTTTTGACCAAAAGTTCTTTGTCAAACCACAAAAAGGATAAGCTGATGTGAATCTCATTTCAGTGTTGTCAGAAACGGAGCGCTCAACAATTGAAGGTTTTGATTGCGACCCGCCCTTTGAGTCAATATTCTCATTTTCAATTGTATCTTCCCCAATTGCTGCATCTGATTCGGTAGGAATCTGCAAGACCAACAATTCAGGACAGCTCTCTTCCAGATTAAAAGCTGTGGATTCATCAAAATCAGCAGCCCACATCATCTGCGGTAAGAGAAAGAGATTAGACTAACATAAATTTAAGCACAGCTGTATAGTCTGTTATAACCTGTATGTTACTTTACTGATAATGGTAGCACTGAAATCCATATAAGCCGAACATGGTCCTAAACTTTCATGATATTTGGTAATTATCTCTGTCATAACAGTATTCATCAGTGAAAAGGTGAATGTGTCAAACAAGACTGATATCAAATTGGTCACCAGACAAATTGCCAACATACCTTTGTCTAACTATCAATCAGCCACTGAGTTTACTTTTTGAGTAAATACATGTTTAAGAAGGAGAGCATTTAGGCGCTTTCTGTTTTCTTTAAGTGATAAGTGCTGAATTCTGAATAAAGTCACTGTGTGAAATTGTCTGAAATCATAAGAGTGAATTCTAAACTTATAAAACTGTTTGACAATTTGACTGAATCGTTTGTTTGGATATGTATAAAACAATAAATTACCAATTTTAACCTGTTGATAAATATTGAATTTAATTGCCAACATTGATAAGAAAAACATTTTCTCTTCTGCTCATTCATGGGTAGTCACGAACACTCAAAACTAACAAGAAGAAAATGATTAAAAAAAGGGAATTTGACCGGGAAGTTCCTTTTGGAACAAATCACTTCCCCTCAAGTTCCTCATTAAATCGAAATGACCTGGAAGTTCTTATGCAGTAATTTATAATACTGCATGCAATATTATTATATTCACTCGTACGTGAATATAATATTGCATCTATAATACAACATGGTGAAGGAACTTCTCGGGCATTATGATACTTTTTTAGAACTTCCCGGTCACTCTCCCTTAAAAAAATCATGAATTTTCAAATGTACAGACATTTCTAATTCTGACCCAATATCTCAAATTAAAACAAATCAAACATGCATAGTTGAATGAACAACCTCACTAGTGGAGCTATACCTTAGGATAAGGGGGCAATTGCCCCCTTGCTTTTATAAAAGTCGCACTTTAGTACTAGAAAATTATATAAATATTTCTCTCCACCCTTAAAAATTATAATTTTCCCACCTTTGTAGGAAGGAAAAATTAACACCATATCAAATCCCCCCCCCCCTTTAAACTAAATTTAAATATTACAATATAATATTTCATATGCAAAATAATCTTGCCCCGGTTTAAAAAATCCAGGCATGGAGTTCAAATGATAGAGATAATGCAAAATCAAAAACATTTTTGTTTCTAAGAAAGACACACATAGGACTCAGCAATAGAAAGTACTGTGTATTGCTTCCTTGGTTACCACTACATCCGCTGGAGATGATGGTCTCAGCAGTTCGGATTCTCACCAGTAAAAGCAGGTTCTTCCACTCAACTACGAAGCCGGCGTCTTCCTGCTGCTCCAGCGATCTCAATTTCGTGTTGGATTGCAAATGGGTGGGGGGGGTTCTTGGGTACCTATTCCAAATTCAAAATTGAAAATTTGACCAAATTAATTGTTGGAATTGGTACCTTAGAACCATGATGCTTTCAACGAAACTGGGATTCCCCATAGGCAGATCGTCCCTTCCCAGACACTCTTGTTAAACACTGTGAAACTTGGACCCTTCAATTTTGCCAAAGTACCCATGTCCTCGGGACATGAGTGTGTCGGTGTGGCTATTTTACACGACATTTGGTGTACAGTCCTAAAATTTTGGTGGATCTGATACTTAGATCCGTAATCGTGTCAGACAGTCGTACCCGAGTCCTAGCATCATAGGTTAAACCAACACCATCAAAACCCAACACCATGATCCCCCGTTTGTATTCACCCTCTTCAATATGATCACACCCTTGCATGACCCCAATTTCAGGCAAACTGAACCAATTTTCTTTCACTTGAAACCCTAACCCTAATTCCAAGTGGGTCGAACATAGACCTGATTTGGGAGCTGAATTAATGAAGAGAACTGAAGAAGGTATTTAAGATTCAACCTTCAATTTCACGAAATTGGAGGCACCAGTATAAACCTTCGTCTCTAAAAACCTAGAGAATCCAATCTTGTCGCTGAATTGAACCTCTGATGCATACACAGTTCTTGAGAATTTCATGGTGTAGAGAAAGAGAGAGGAAAGAGGAACAGAAAAGAGGGGTGGCAGCATTGTAGGTGTTAGTGTCCTAGGCCTATAGTGATAGACTTATTTGCAATGTCATTATTCGTTTATATGAGAGATTGCTATTTTGATTATTATATATATGTTTGCATGTTTACTTTAATAATCGTGTCCCTAGTACTTATGAAGCACTAGTATGAAGTTTAATGAATAATCATGTGATGATTATATGCATAGGGATGCACATTAAATACATGGGTACTTGATGGAGAACAAGGTACTGGACTTGACCCATTATGAGATTTATGTCATGGTCGAATGTCATAATTAAATCTCATATAGTTATATCATTGATATCCTTTGACCGGAGATTATCATTGCCTTCCACTCGATGAATATTGTGTTTGATATAGTTTAACGTTATCTTTAACCGGATAACAATAATGGCTATTATTGGCATGATAGGATTCTTGTTGGGAAGAATGATAAGTCAAGATGGAAATTTGTCCCTCGTAAAGAGAGATGTTTGCTAGGCCACTCGTAAGTAAGATTGATGATGTACATGGCCATGTCCGAATGAATTAATGTGATTAATATCATTCGATTGATCAATTTACTTGGTAACGAGAAAGCATTGAACAATATGAGTTGACGTGAACCATGACTCATGTTCAATATAACATCGTGTGACAATGGGATTGTGATATGTTCTATGTAGGAAATCGAACTTGATATTATATTATTTGGGTAGGCATGATGGCTTGCTAGAGTCCGCTTATGTCTTATGAGGATCGATGTGATCGAACTCATTGCCAACATAATATAGTCCTATGGGGTCACACGCATCGAACGAATTGTCAAAAATGAAGAATATGAAATTTTGTACACAGGGGACGACTCGTCCCCAGGCCAGAACCAACTATTCCCTTGGCCTGGGACGAGTGAATCTGAGGGAATGTCCTGAGGGATGACTCGTCCCATAGGGGACGACTCGTGTCCATAGGGACGACTCGTGCCCTGGATTTGTACTAACTATTCCCCGTAAAGGGGACGACTGTATCTGAAGCTTTGTGGAAGGGGACGACTCGTGCCCTTGGGGACAAGTCGTCCCGTCGGCGCTGGCAGGTACGTAAATGACTTAAAATTAGGGTTTTCTCGATAGGAAAATATTTATAACGTATAAATACTAACCCTTGGTTGCCCTAGCAGTCAGTCTCACGTTTTTGGGTTTAGAGAAACACAAAAGAGTGATTTCAATTGTGAATTGAGAGAAATCAAAACACCAATTCCATATTTCTTCATTGATTGAAAGGAGTTTCAATCAAAGGATCTAGCAATCCACCTAGAATTGTTCTAGGGTTCGTTCAACGCGTGGATACACATAGAGGATCTTCGCCAATCAAGATCTAACGTTCGTGATTCAAGAATCGTTCATCGAGGATTCACAAGATCATCAACTGAGTCGGGAACGCGTTTATCAAAGACAAAAGCACACAAGGTTGGTTATTCTATTTCATCCTTCTTAATTAATCATCTAGAACGGATCCTAGGCTCCGGGCTTTCGAGTTAATTTGCATTATTCCGCTGCGCATGGACCCTCGAAACCCAACAGTGGTATCAGAGCCCCGTTCATGATGTTTATTTTAGATAATCATGATAATTATATAATGCGATTATGTTAATTTTCATGATGAATATGATTTAGAATATGAATTTATATGGGATTTGCTTATGGAAGTAATTGTATATTTTGATATGCCATGATTATGAATTGAATTATATGATTAATGTGATTAATCTAGAATATGGGATAAAGATTACTCTTGAAGTATTACTTAGTATAAAGGCTGAAAACCAAGACCTTCCCCACAGGCACTTCTTGGAAGTGTGGGATAACTTTGAATTACAATGCCACGTACTAGTAATTACACATCAAATGTGATTTGTGATGCATCATCCCATGTTCATAATTATGCTCATATAATTTTCATGAATCAACCTTGCCATGTTAATTGATAAACATGAAAAAAAATTGAACCTTCATTGAAATTTAAGTTTGTTTATGCCACCCATTTTAAACACTTGTGAGTACACGGATAGTTTTATGTAGGCTACGCCATAGCGAGGTACATTAATTCTATCTTTGTATGATCAAGATGAGCAAATGGTGATTGCTATACGTTTAAAATGGTTGAACTTAATTAGGCTATCAAAACAGTTTTGGGCCTACGGCATAAGATGAGATTGAAACATGTGACATAAGATGTCTATAATCTCATAAATGATCTAATAGTCATATGGTGATATGATTGATAAATGTTATCTACCTTTTTACTTTAATTTTGAGCAGTCGTGCCATAGCCGACTTGAAATTAAATTAAAGTTGGGTCTTAGCCTATTAAATTATATTATGCATTTTTTGTATAAGAAGGTTATATAATTTAGTGGGAGTATTTGTGAAATACGTTATTTAATCTCTTAAATGAAATAGGTACTTATATGTGTTCATATTTGTTGCATATCTTTGTAGATCAATGGCTGTAAACACTAATCAAACTATGTCACTGCGATCAGTCCTTGAGAAGGACAAGTTGGAAGAGAATGGCAACAACTATGTGGATTGGATCCGCAGTTAGAGAATTGTTCTCAAACAAGAAAGGAAGTTGTACATTCTCGATGGACCCGTTCCACCCGAGCCTGCTGCTAATGCAACTCGAGCTGAAAAGGATCAACACAAGAAACAAATGGATGATTCTATTGATGTTGGTTGCTTGATGCTCGCTACCATGTGTAAGGCCCTTCAAAAGGACCTTGAACACATGGATGCTTATAATTTGGGAAAACATTTGAAGGAAATGTTCCAGTTGCAAGCACGTCAGGAAAGGTTTGACACCATGAAGGCTCTTCATTCATGCAAGATGATTGAAGGACAACCTGTTGGGCCTCATGTGTTGAAAATGAAGGGTCGCCTCGAACATCTTGAGAGGCTTGGATATCCTATCCAGTTGGAACTGGCTACGGATATGATATTGCATTCACTCCCTGAAAGTTATAATCAGTTTGTTATGAATTATAACATGAATGGGATGAATAAATCTCTGTCTGAGTTGCATGGGATGCTTAAGAATGCAGAGAACAATATCGCCAAGAAAACCAATGAAGTGTTGATGGTGAATAAAGGAAAGGGGTTCAAGAAAACCAAGGTTAAGGCAAAAATTGCCAAACCGGAGGCAAAGGTTGCCGTTGTTGAGAAGCCTCAACCCAAATCCCAAAAGGATGCGGTGTGCTACCATTGCAAGGAAACTGGGCATTGGAGGCGTAATTGCAAGGTTTATCGGGAAGGACTGAAGAAGAAGGGCAATGAGATTGCCATGACTTCAGGTATCTATGTGATAGATATTCTACTTTCTACTTCTAGTTCTTGGGTATTAGATACCGGATGTGGATCTCACATTTGTTTAAATCTGCAGGGACTAAAGAATAGAAGGTCGCTCAAAGAAGGTGAAGTAGACCTACGTGTTGGAAATGGAGCAAGAGTTGTTGCATTAGCCGTAGGGACTTATGAAGTCGCTTTACCTAGCGGACTAATATTAGTTTTAAATAATTGCTATTATGTTCCGGATTTGAGCAGAAACATTATTTCAATTTCTTGTTTAGACAATGAAGGTTATAGTTTCTTATTAAGAATAAGAAATTTTCCATTTATTTGAATGATATGCTTTATTGTATTGCACATTCTTTTAATGGCCTTTATGTATTAGATGTTGAAAATAATGTTGAAAATATCTATCATGTAAATAAGAAATCTAAACCAAATAATGTGAACAACACATTTAAGTGGCATTGCCGTCTTGGTCACATAAATGAGAAACGCGTATCTAAACTCCATAAAGATGGATATTTAGACTCATATGATTATGAATCATATGATGTTTGCGAGTCTTGTTTATTGGGCAAGATGACTAAAGCACCTTTTACTAAGAGTAGTGAAAGGGCTAGTGATTTGTTGGCTCTCATACATACTGATGTATGTGGACCAATGAATAGCATTGCTAGGGAAGGATTTCGGTACTTCATAACGTTCACTGATGACTTATCCAGATATGGTTATGTCTATCTGATGAAGTACAAAAGTGAAGCATTTGAGATATTAAGAATATTTCAAAATGAAGTACAAAATCAACTTGGCAAAACTATTAAAACACTTCGATCAGATCGAGGTGGTGAATATTTAAGCCAAGAATTTGACGATCATCTTAAAAGTTGTGGAATTGTTTCAGAACTTACTCCACCCGGAACACCACAATGGAATGGTGTGTCCGAGAGGAGAAATCGGACTCTATTAGATATGGTTCGATCGATGATGAGTCAAGTTAACCTTCCTATTTCCTTTTGGGGACATGACCGGAAAGCAGTGCTTTCACACTTAATAAGGTCCCTACTAAATCGGCTCCTAAGACCCCACATGAGATGTGGCATGGAAGAAAACCTAGTTTATCTTTCATGAAAATTTGGGGATGTGAAGCTTATGTAAAGAAATTGATTTCTGAAAATAAGCTTGCACCCAGATCCGATAAATGCATTTTCGTTGGTTATCCCAAGGAAACGAAAGGATATCAATTTTACAACCGATCCGAGAACAAAGTGTTTGTTGCTCGACATGGTGTCTTTCTAGAGAAAGAGTTTCTCTCTAAAGAAACTAGTGGGAGTAAAATTGATCTTGAAGAAATTCAAGAACCCGAAAATGACAAGGAACCAATAGTAGAGATGAAACCAAATTCACAAGCTGTTGTGGAACCGGTTCAAGATACACAAGTTCTTCGCAGATCGGATGGGATACGATCCGAACCTGAGAGATATGGATTTCTCATGACGGAAAGTAATGAAGTAGAAATCATTGAGAATGATGAACCTACTTCCTATCAAGAGGCGATGTCCACTCCTGATTCGGACAAGTGGCTAGGAGCCATGGAATCCGAGATCAAATCCATGTACGATAATCAAGTTTGGAACTTGATTGATCCACCTAAAGGTGTAAAAACCATAGGGTGCAAGTGGGTTTTCAAAAAGAAAACCGACATGGATAGGAAGGTACATACTTATAAGGCTAGGCTTGTTGCTAAGGGGTATAGGCAGATTCATGGCGTTGACTATGATGTAACCTTTTCGCCCGTAGCAATGCTTAAGTCTATTAGAATCTTAATTGTCATAGCCGCATATTATGACTATGAGATATGGTAAATGGATGTCAAAACAGCGTTTCTTAACGGAAACCTACTTGAGAATGTATACATGATACAGCCTGAAGGGTTTGTCGATCCAAAGAATTCTAATAAAGTATGTAAGTTGCAGAGATCCATTTATGGGCTGAAGCAAGCTTCGAGGAGCTGGAATCTACGTTTTGATGAATCAGTCAAAGAGTTTGGCTTCATCAAGAACGAAGATGAGCCTCGTGTATACAAGAAAATAAGTGGAAGCATAGTACTATTTCTGGTGTTATATGTCGATGACATCTTACTCATTGGAAACAATGTTCCTGCACTTGAGACTGTCAAGTCCTGGTTAGGAAAATGTTTCTCAATGAAAGATATGGGTGAAGCGGCTTATATCCTTGGTATCAAGATCTATAGAGATAGATCAAGAAGGATAATTGGTTTATGTCAAGGTACATATATTGACAAGGTCCTTAGAAGATTCCGTATGGAAAATTCAAAGAGAGGGAACTTGCCAATGGGCCATGGCATTACTCTTAGCAAGACTCATTGTCCTAAGACAAATGATGAGCGAAAGAGGATGAGTGATATTCCATATGCTTCGGCAATTGGGTCTATCATGTATGCCATGTTATGTATTAGACCTGATGTCTCGTATGCTCTGAGCATGACGAGTAGATACCAGTCTGATCCTGGTGAGAACCATTGGATAGCAGTCAAGAATATCCTTAAGTACTTGAGAAGAACTAAGGATGTATTCTTGGTATTTGGAGGAATGGAAGATGATCTGGTTGTAAAGGGTTACACAGATGCAAGCTTCCAAACCGACAAATATGACTTTAGATTGCAGTCTGAATTCGTGTTTATGCTAAATGGAGGTGCTGTTTGTTGGAAGAGTTCCAAGCAAAGCACTGTTGCTGATTCTACAACCGAAGCCGAATAAATAGCAGCATCGGATGTGGCTAAGGAGGCGGTTTGGATCAAGAAGTTCGTTAGTGACTTAGAAGTTGTTCCGAGTATCACTAACCCGATAGAGATTTATTGTGACAATAATGGTGCTATTGCCCAAGCAAAAGAACCAAGGTCACATCAACGATCCAAACACATTTTGAGACGTTTCCACCTCATTCGAGAAATCCGTGAAAGGGAAGACGTCAAGATATGCAAGGTACCTACGGGTGACAACATTGCGGACCCTCTCACCAAGCCTTTGCCACAAGCTAAACATGATGGTCATGTTAGGTCCATGGGTATAAGATACATGAAATGATTGGGCCTAGTGCAAAGCGGGAGACTCAGAAAGGTGTTAGCGCCTCTAAAGCCATAAAATGATAGACTTATTTGCAATGTCATTATTCGTTTATATGAGATATTGCTATTTTGATTATTATATATATGTTTGCATGTTTACTTTAATAATCGTGTCCCTAGTAATTATGAAGCACTAGTATGAAGTTTAATGGATAATCATGTGATGATTATATGCATAGGGATGCACATTAAATTCATGGGTACTTGTTGGAGAACAAGGTACTGGACTTGACCCATTATGAGATTTATGTCATGGTCGAATGTCATAATTAAATCTCATATAGTTATATCATTGATATCCTTTGACCTGAGATTATCATTGTCTTCCACTCGATGAATATTGTGTTTGATATAGTTTAACGTTATCTTTAACCGGATAACAATAAGGGCTATTATTGGCATGATAGGATTCTTGTTGGGAAGAACGATAAGTCAAGATGGAAATTTGTCCCTCGTAAAGAGAGATGTTTGCTAGGCCACTCGTAAGTAAGATTGATGATGTACATGGCCATGTCCGAATGAATTAATGTGATTAATATCATTCGATTGATCAATTTACTTGGTAACGAGAAAGGATTGAACAATATGAGTTGACGTGGACCATGACTCATGTTCAATATAACATCGTGTGACAATGGGATTGTGATATGTTCTATGTAGGAAATCGAACTTGATATTATATTATTTGGGTAGGCATGATGGCTTGCTAGAGTTCGCTCATGTCTTATGAGGATCGATGTGATCGAACTCATTGCCAACATAATATAGTCCTATGGGGTCACACGCATCGAACGAATTGTCAAAAATGAAGAATATGGAATTTTGTACGCAGGGGACGACTCGTCCCCAGGCCAGAACCAACTATTCCCTTGGCCTGGGACGAGTGAATCTGAGGGAATGTCCTGAGGGATGACTCGTCACATAGGGGACGACTCGTGCCCATAGGGACGACTCGTGCCCTAGGTTTGTACTAACTATTCCCCGTAAAGGGGACGACTGTATCTGAAGCTTTGTGGAAGGGGACGACTCGTGCCCTAGGGGACGAGTCGTCCCGTCGGCGCTGGCAGGTACGTAAATGACTTAAAATTAGGGTTTTCTCGATGGGAAAATATTTATAACGTATAAATACTAACCCTTGGTTGCCCTAGCAGTCAGTCTCACGTTTTTGGGTTTAGAGAAACACAAAAGAGTGATTTCAATTGTGATGTTGGAATACATGCACTTTGCTATGCACTTAGTTGTTTCGTCTTCTATTCATGCATATTAGAGTTTAGATTCATAAATAAATCCCTATCATGTACTTGAGGATATTTATGTACCCAAGGATAAACATCACAAATGTTCAATGTTCCTAGGTCAAGTCATTCACTATATAAAGCCTATGTCTTGGCAAGTTTAGTATTGTATCAGTTCATCATTCAAAGTGGAATAATAAAGAGCTCTGCTGTAGCAACTCATTTTTCCCATATATTTTCTCTACATAAAATATAAATTTCCTTTCTTATTCTTACAAATTGGTATCAGAGCTCCTGGTTCGTTCATTTTAGGGAGTTCAATTTCTATCAAGATGGCTGCTAGTGCAAAAGATGGTCAGATTATTCCAGTTTTTGGTGGAATAAATTATGATTTTTGGGAAGTGAAAATGAAGACAATTCTTCGTCCAGAAGGACTTTGGAGTATTGTTGAAGAAGGAGTCGACGTACCTGCTGAACGGACTGAACTGCCAAAAGCAAGGAAAGACAAGCTTGAAGCAGACATGATGAAGGATGCCAAGGCCCTTACCAAAATTCAAGCTGGAGTTACGGAAGAAATATTTCCTAGAATTCTGAGAGCAGAAACTGCAATGGAAGCTTGGGAGATTTTAGCAAAGGAGTTCAAAGGTGATAGCAAAACCCAAGCCATAAAGCTTCAAACATTGCGAAGAGATTTTCATAATCTAAGGATGAAGGAATCAGAGTACATCAAAGACTACTCTTCAAGAGTATCTGAAGTGGTGAATCGAATTCGAGCACTTGGAGAAGAGATGACCGACCAGCAAGTTGTTGAGAAGATTTTGATTAGCTTGCACGAAAAGTACGATTCAATAGTTTCGGCTATCAAGAGTCGAAGGATCTAGCTACTTTGACAATGGAGCAGTTAATGGGTTCTTTGGAATCTCATGAAAAACGAAGAATGCGGCGCAGTGAGCAGGCAAGTGAGAGTGCTTTTCAATCCAAACTCTCATTCGAACCAAAGAAGTTTTCAAAGAAAAGAAAGTGGCGAGGGAGTCAACAAGGATGGAAGCAAAGGAGCTGGAAAAATGGCGAGTCCAACAAAAGAGGAGATTTCAAAAGCAAAGGTAAAAAGTTTTGCAGAATTTGTAGTAAAGATAATCATGATACTGCTGATTGTTTTCATCGAGGCAAACCAAGGTGCAAAAATTGTAACAAATTTGGCCATGAATCGGGTGACTGTTTTCATCGTGGGAAACCAAAGTGCAATCATTGTAGTAAGTTTGGCCATGTTGAAAAAGAATGTAGATTCAAGAATGCAAATCAAGCAAATTTTGCAGAGAATGGAGCGGAAGAGATTCTTTTTTATGCTGTTCAATCAAAATATGGTGAAGGAAATGACATTTGGTATGTTGATAGTGGCTGCAGTAATCATATGTCATCAAATGAAAAATTATTTGTTGATTTGGATACTTCTGTTACTCCTTACATAAAAATGGGGGATGATTATTCTCACAAAGCATTGGGGAAAGGAAGCATTCCCATCCAAACAAAGAAGGGAGTTAAATATATGCGTGATGTGCTTCTCGTTCCTAATATAGCACCAAATCTTTTAAGTGTTGGACAGCTTCTAAGGAGTGGTTACCAGGTTACGTTTAAAGATGAAGAGTGTGTTATTATTGATAAAATGCAGCAGCTTGTGGTGACAGTTCACATGGCTCCAAATAAAACTTTTCCTCTCAAGATGTGCTACGGAGAAAAAGTTGTCTTGAAGGTGGATGTCATTCAAGATTCTTGGTTGTGGCATAAGAGATATTGCCATCTCAATTTTCAAGGGCTGAAGTTGCTGAAGCAGTAGAGCATGGTGAATGGGTTGCCAAGTATACAAACAACGACGGAGATTTGTGAAGGATGTGTCATGGGCAAACAACACAGAAATTCATTTCCCAAAGAAAAGCACACTGAGAGCAAAGGCCCCGCTGGAACTTGTGCATACCGACATTTGTGGCAAAATGACAACTCCTTCTTTGAGCAAACAAAGGTACTTTCTTCTTTTTGTAGATGATTATACAAGAATGGCATGGGTTTATTTTTTGAAGGAAAAGTCAGAAACATTCACTGTCTTCAAGCAATTTAAAGCAATGGTGGAGAAGCAAAGTGGCTGCAGCATCAAAATAATAAGAAGTGATAGAGGCGGTGAGTATACCTCTCATGAATTTGAGGAGTATTGCAAGGATGAAGGCATTTAGAAGCAACTAACAGTAGGCTATAATCCCCAACAGAATGGAGTAGCTGAGAGAAAGAATCGGACAATTGTGGAGATGGCGCGGTCCATGATAAATGAAAAAGGGTTACCAAAGTGTTTTTGGGCAGAAGCTGTAAATACTTCTGTCTACATTCTTAATAGGTGTCCAACAAAAGTTGTGAAGAACAAGACTCCAATTGAAGCATGGACGGGACTGAAACCATCGGTGAGTCATTTTAAAATATTTGGCTGTATTTGTTATGCTCACATTCCTTCTGAAAAAAGGACTAAGCTTGATGAGAAAAGCCAAAAATGTATTTTTGTTGGGTATAGTTCCAACACTAAAGGCTATAGGCTTTTTAATGTTGAGACTAAGAAGTTGATTATAAGTAGAGATGTAATTTTTAATGAAAATGCTAGCTGGGACTGGAATGAAAAGAAATTGCAGGAGAAGTCACATGTTTTTGTTCCGGAAGAAGGTGAAACTCAAAGTGACAATTCATGTGAAGAAGTAGCACCTCAAAGTCCTGTAGCTACGACAAGAAGTGAGAATGATATTGGGAGTAGTTAACATCCCCAATCTGTTTCTCCTACATATTCTTCGTCAGAAAGTCCTCCTTTGAGAACCCGAAGTCTACGAGAAATAATGGAAACTTGCAACTTTGTTGGTGTGGAACCGGAAAGTTTTGAAGAAGCACAGAAACATGAAGTATGGATAAAAGCAATGGAGGAGATGAGAATGATACAGAAAAATCAAACATGGGAGTTGGTAAATTGTCCTCAAGATGCGGATGTCATTGATGTGAAGTGGATTTACAAGACAAAATTTAATCAAGATGGGAGCATTCAGAAGCATAAGGCAAGGCTTGTGGCAAGGGGTTTTACTCAAAAGCCTGGTATTAATTTTTCTGAAACGTTTGCTCCAGTTGCTCGGCTCGAAACAATAAGGACCTTAATTGCACTAGCTGCTCAAAAGAGTTGGTTAATTTACCAACATGATGTGAAGTCGGCATTTTTGAATGGAGTGTTAGAAGAAGACGTTTATGTCAAACAACCACCGGGTTTCTTGCTTAAAGGGGGAGAAGAAAAAGTTGACAAGCTAAAGAAGGCTCTTTACGGGTTAAAGCAAGCTCCCCGGACTTGGTATGCTGAAATTGATAAATATTTTGTCAAGTGTGGATTCGAGAAGAGTCCAAGTGAACCTACTTTGTATGTTCTAAAAAGTGGCGTTTCCATTCTCATTGTTTCCTTATATGTGGATGACATTATCTTCACTGAAAATGATGAAAGATTGTTGCAGAAATACAAAGATATGATGAGCACGTATGAGATGAGTGATCTAGGATTACTTCATTATTTTTTGGGAATTGAAGTTTCTCAAGAAAAAAATGGAATCTTTATTTCCCAAAAGAAGTATGCAGAAAATTTGCTCAAGAAGTTCAATTTGATGGGCTGCAAATCCGTAGCTACTCCTTTGATGCCAAATGAGAAGTTGAAGAAATGTGATGGTGAAAAGAAAGCTGATGCGAAGATATACCGAAGTTTGATCGGTAGCCTTTTATATCTCACAGCAACAAGACCGGATATCATGTTTGCCACAAGTATGCTTTCAAGATACATGGAGGAACCTAGTCAGCTTCATTTTAGTGCTGGAAAAAGGGTGTTGAGGTATGTACAAGGCACACTTGATTATGGCATTATGTACAAGCCTGGAGTTGCAAAAGTAAAACTTGTTGGGTATACAGATAGTGATTGGGCTGGATGCTTAGATGACAATAAGAGCACATCAGCCTATTTGTTTTCACTTGGCTCGAGAATATGTTCATGGAGCTCAAAGAAGCAAAGTATAGTCGCTCAATCAATCACAAGTAGTACGTGGCAAAGAAAAGCAACTTCTCAAGCAGTATGGCTTCGAAGAATTCTTGAAGACATTGGAGAAAAGCAAGATGGAGGCACCCCGTTGTATTGTGATAACAAATCAGCCATTGCAATTGGCAAAAATCCTGTCAGCCATGATCGAACGAAACATATCGCAATCAAGTACCATTTTGTTAGAGAAGCAATCGAGAAGAAAGAAATTCAGCTTGAATATTGTCGGACCGACGAGCAGCTTGCTGACTTGCTGACCAAAGCACTTGCTAAAGAAAAATTCTGCTACTTCAGAGAGCTTATTGGAGTTGTGAAGAAAGCGCATTAAGGGGAAGTGTTGGAATACATGCACTTTGCTATGCACTTAGTTGTTTCGTCTTCTATTCATGCATATTAGAGTTTAGATTCATAAATAAATCCCTATCATGTACTTGAGGATATTTATGTACCCAAGGATAAACATCACAAATGTTCAATGTTCCTAGGTCAAGTCATTCACTATATAAAGCCTATGTCTTGGCAAGTTTAGTATTGTATCAGTTCATCATTCAAAGTGGAATAATAAAGAGCTCTGCTGTAGCAACTCATTTTTCCCATATATTTTCTCTACATAAAATATAAATTTCCTTTCTTATTCTTACAAATTGAGAGAAATCAAAACACCAATTCCATATTTCTTCATTGATTGAAAGGAGTTTCAATCAAAGGATCTAGCAATCCACCTAGAATTGTTCTAGGGGTCGTTCAACGCGTGGATACACATAGAGGATCTTCGCCAATCAAGATCTAACGTTCGTGATTCAAGAATCGTTCATCGAGAATTCACAAGATCATCAATCTGGAGTTGGAACGCGTTTATCAAAGACAAAAGCACACAAGGTTGGTTATTCTATTTCATCCTTCTTAATTAATCATCTAGAACGGATCCTAGGCTCCGGGCTTTCGAGTTAATTTGCATTATTCTGTTGCGCATGGACCCTCGAAACCCAACAAGCATAACTGGGCGTGGTTAAGTAACGCCTCGGGATAGATAGGGAGGGATTTAGGAATGATGGAGGTAGAGAGATGAGAGAAAAGGACGATGCAACACAAATGAAAGGGGTAGGTTTGGCAATATGAAAATTTGATAGGGATGTTTCTATCCAAGAACATTTCAGACGCGCTACCTAAAAAATAAGTGGTCTTTTTAGGTCCGATAAATAAGTGAGTTTTCAGACCTATCAGATCTAAATTGAGAAAAAAAAAAAAAACTTATTCCGACCGAATCAGACTTCCCCCATAAAAGAGCCTCTTACAACAACAACAACAAAGCCTTAGTTCCAAAATAATTCGGGGTCGGCTAACATGAAAGAGCCTCTTAATTAAAAAAAAAAACAAATGATCCCTTAAATTCGCTTTGATTGCAGCAGGCAATATATGATTAATGGTAAATATACAGAATTCTATTGCCAAGACAAAAAATCAATATTCTGCTTATTAAAGAGAATCCAACAAGAAATTATGAAACATGGTCATCCCTCAATTCCTACACTGCTTGGGCACGTAGGTTAATGTTCAGGCAAATGGAAAATATGGAATTCACAATTTATTCTCCCCTATGAGGGTCTAGACTGTAATTGCAGAGCTCGGAATTTTGTAAAATGGAAAGACTTTACAAGAAGTTGTAGCAATCAATGTCCAGTCTTAGGTTCTCCCAAGTCCTAACTTGATCTGTTATGTGATGAAAGTGACGAATTTTGAGCAAATTCTCATCACAGCAAATGCCATCAAGAATTAACCATCTATCATGCAATAATAAGCACGCATCATGGTTATGTAAGATCCAGTGAGAGTAATGGCTACAAACCTCCCACATGCAAAGAGCCTCACTGAAAGATAACTCCCTGCGGAAGAGTACGAGCAACATGCGAAAGGCGAAATGAAGGCTTTCAGCACCTATATGTGATAGGTGTGCAAACATTTCCCTGTCTGTATACTCCAAAATGTTCCATAAAGCTTGCAGTTGCTTCATCACACCAGTTGGTCCCTCCATCTGAAAGTTTTCGCGCTGGAGAGAAGTGAACAGTATATAAAGCAGAAGAAATATAAAGTTGTTGGTTAAGATTAAGTATCAACATTAGATTTACCATTCTCCTAAGAAGCATCTCAAAGCACCAAAAAGCATCAGCATCATCCTCAAAGAGCACAACAAAAGGAGATAGCAAATCACTCATGCCTACCATCACATTCCAATATAAAAGAAGTAGACGTGATTAGTACATGTGAAGTTCAAAATAAAATAAAGGAAAGAAGTTCAATAAAATGCAACTAAAAGAAATAACAGTAACCTTGGCAGTATCCTGTAGAAGGATCAACCCAGGCATAAACAGCAAGAATATCTGACATTCGAGCTAGATTTTTTGTATCCTCGTAAAATTCCATATGACTATCTGTTCTAACCACATCCACAACTGGAGAGAGAGAGAGAGAGAGAGAGAGAGGAGATTAATAGAAGCTAAATCCTCAGACTAGAAAACAAAACGAGAGGACAA
The DNA here is from genome assembly GCA_022495995.1 of Adenophora triphylla var. japonica. Taxonomy (NCBI): domain Eukaryota; kingdom Viridiplantae; phylum Streptophyta; class Magnoliopsida; order Asterales; family Campanulaceae; genus Adenophora; species Adenophora triphylla. The sequence goes on from JAFEMH010002201.1 coordinate 77,643, forward strand.
ACAGAAGGTTACTATTACATCACCAGCTGAATAAATCATTAATAACTTACCAATTTGGTGTAACGTCCAAAGCCATTCTGATACCTTGTCCTCAGTTACAGTTCCTCCTTGAGATGTTGTCGCATTCATAGCAGGTATTTCTGGTACATCTGATATTCTTAGTCTGTTAACTATTTTTGCTGCATATTCCAGATTACTTGTCCGAGACATGTGTTCATGAGCATTCGGATGAACCATTTCACTTCCGGAGTTTCTAGGATCTGAAGAATCTTGAGATGGTGAGCCATCAATTACTAGATCGACATTGTTACTAATTTGAAAATTATAGACATGATCATCTTCAAATTTAAGTCCACGCCGAGAAGAAAGTCTGCCATCGTGTGACTTACGTGCTTTTTCATCTTTGTCACACTTTCCAAACAAATCAGTAACAGGTAAATGAGGGAAATCAAAGTAACTTTCAGTTCTGTATTGTGATTCATGTGCTTCACATCCAAGTTTTGGCGAACTGCAGTTGTAGGGACTAGGAGAAGGTATAAAACAAGAAGAGTCATATGTTGCAGCATCTATGCTTCCTCTCACACTGGTCAGGTCAGCTGAATCACTAGAGCTTTCCCTTCGGTTTGCATACGACGTATCTGTACAATCATTAGAGCAACCACAGCAATTTCCTATTCTATCAGTATCCATATTAGAATCTTGTCCACCTTTGGCTTCAGCTTCAGCTTCCCTCCTCCCATCATCTTTTGACATTGTCCTCATATCCATGACTTTGGATCCTACAACATAGGCAAGGGAACCGGTCCCAATGCTTGAATGCATCAATTGACATTGCTTGACAAGATCACTGTAGCGTTCCCTGCATTAAAAGAGTTTCATGAAGCAGTTCAACTGCCTGAAACTAAAACTCAATTGGTGATATTAAGCGTAACGAGTATACATGATAACATATGCGTGTTTGCGTGTTGGATTCACGATTATCAACAAGCTGACAGCATAAGTGATGCAAGGACTACTATTATTTTCCCATTCATTCAGCTCTATATAATCAATCCACCACTGCGAATAGAAAACCGTAAATGTGTATTACTAGTACTAGGCTGATACTACCAAATAGAAAACAGAACTGCCATCCTAAGTGAAAATCAAACTTAGTGACTAACGCCCTCAAATATCCTGCATTGACAGCTTGACAAACAAGGCAATAGGTCATTGAAAGCAAGGTTCTAAAAAGCGCTAGGCGGATGCTAGGCGGCGGAGCCGGGCCTAGCGCCTAGGCGGGGACTAGTCGGGATTAGTCGAGATTAGTCGGGGCCTAGGTGGGTTTTAGAACTAGGCGTTGGAGAGGGGCCTAGCGCCTAGCCGGGGCCTAGGCGCCCTTAGGCGGGGTCTTTTAGAACACTGATTGAAAGTTCACACTAGGATAAGAAGTCTACATAGCTAAATGAAATGAAAATACCAACATACAACAGTGTATGAAAATGTCAGGTAGAATTTAGCTCAGGTCAAGTGCAGCTAGTGTGGAAATAACAATAACCAGTTCAAATGGAATGATCAATGTCGCAATAATGTAATGAAAAGAAAGGCTGAGACCTCCTTGCAGTCCTCAATTGCCTTCTGTGCTCTGCAGTGCTACTCAACGTATAGCAGCCCAGAAGAAATTCCCAAACTTCAGGTCTTATAGATGGATCTACACCCTGACAAGGAAAATACAAACAAAAAACAAAAATTGGCATTAGTTACTAAGATTCATGTATGACTAGCATCGAAATGAAAACATCACATGCTGTAGTATAATTTCACTCCAGAATTTAGGAAATGGTTCGAGACCAAATTGCTGTTGAAAGTAAATTCCACAATCAAAGTACTACTAAGAACAAGTAACAACTATAAAGACATTCATCAAAATATTAATGATAAAAAATAACCCAAAGACAGCATCTACAATTTACTGCATAACCCCTGAGCAAAGAATGAAATAAAACCGGATGAGAGAGAGGACTTATTTGGGATGGAGAGATTGAAATTTTAGTTATATAGGAATATAATTAAATATTGTTACTTACTAGGAACAGGTTAGGTAGTTTCCCTTGCAGACCCAACCGCTCTGCATATTGAAATACTTTTAAAACCCGAGCCATAGATAGGATCCAATTTAGATTTGGGAGGGGATCAGGGGCATTCTTAATCATATCTTCCCGATTCACAAAGCCTAACCATCTCAAATTTGATTATGTTAACATTACTCATGCAATAGCAACTGACTGAAAATAACATTGAAAAGCGTATAGATACAGTAGTTTATTCTAGGATCATCTTTCTATCATCAGTCATCTCCAAGTTATGAGATCCAGTAAAGAGACAGTGGCGAAGCCACGTTCATGCAATTTAGATTACGTTCACGGTTCACATTGCTCATGCAAATAGCAATTCGATAAACAATAATTGAAAATTGTATAGATACATTAATTTATTATAGGATAATCTTTCTAGCATCAGCCATCACCAAGTTTTGAAATCCAGTGTAGAGTCAGTGGCAAAGCCACATTCAAGGTAAGAGATCCAGAAAATCAGTTGACCGCTTGACCATCTTCATATTTGTAACTACAATTGTCACTTTCCGAACATTAAAAGCAACTCAACTCAGCCTTAGTCCAAATTTTTTATTGAGGTATACATGAATCCTTTTCCCTCATTCAATTTTGATCTGAAGCAAGGTCATCATACACACCGTACTCTTTCATATATTGTTGTTGTACATGATATTTTTAGTCTTCTCCTTCCCCTACTTTGAGTCTGAATGATGTTGAGATCCATACCTCTTAACTAGCACACAAGATAGTATAAGTTGCACATGTGCAAACCAATTGAAGTGATTTTTTTCTTTTTGATAGAACAATTGAAGTGATTATCACTCATCTTATCTTCAGTTAGGAGCCTTTCACTTCTCACAAATTTTATCTTTCTAATTTTACAACATATCAATCTTATCCGCATTATAGCTACACTCGTTTAATTAACAAGTTTTTTTTAAGCCCAACAATTGCTTCCATCCAGTAGCGTAAGTCTGGTTACTGTTCTACAAGATTTTGCTTTCAACTTAACTGGTATACGTCCATAATATAACCATGAATGCACTTCTCCACTACACCCAACCTGATAGGATGTTGTTCCATGATTAAGATCATTTGTTACCTCTTCCCACCTATTTATTATTATAAATTACTTCTTTTTCTTTTTTCTACCTTTTTTTTTTTTTTGATGATGACAATACATATGACGATTCATGTAAACCGACCCCAAATCATTTTGGAACTAAGACTTATTTTGATGATGGCAATTAAAAATGATAATCCCTCCATCCCGGAAAGATAGTCCAACTTTGATTTTGGTAGACAACTTGATTGACCTATGAGCAATATTTTTTATGAAATTTTGATTATCCTCATGAAATCGTAAATATTGCAATTTATTGTATTCTAAAAGAGCATCAATTATTATTATTTTTTATTATTTTATGAAGATAATTAAGTTTTCATAAATCTTAGGTCAAAGTTCAATCAAGTTGACTGCCAAAGTCAAAGTAGCGCTATCTTTTCGGGAAGGAGGGATTATCATTTTTAAAATTAATAATAATGTTACTGAAGATAGATTATAATAATGATTTTCTAAATAATATTATTTATAATATTATTACAGTTTTAAGCATCTTTATTATTATTATTACATACTAAGAAATTCATTCATATCATTGTTACCATCATTGAAAAGAACAACTTTTAATCCAAATGAAAGGTCCCTTACAACATTAATTGAAATGTTCTGTTTTTGACATTTGACAATAACTATATAACTTTTAGAATTTAGAGTAGAAGATTTATTTTTGAGATTTGTGGATATGGAACTTTTGTTTTTGACATGAAGCTTTTGGTATTCTCAAGTAAGCAGGTAGAAGAAAATAAATAAGAAGAAAACACAATTACAAGACCTAATCCATGCGGGGACAATATGCATGAAAATAGAGAAAAACTTACCCCCAACACTATCAATTTTAGTGCTTTGTGAAAGCCATAAACCTTCCCATCGCTGTCAAAGGTTGTTTGCCACTTGTCTGGCTTAAGCATTTTGTTTATCTGCACCATTTTTTTATAAGAAAAGAATTGTATTAGATTAATGTTTATCTGAACCATTTAAAAGACAAAAAAAACTAATGTCATCATACACATTAAGTTCAAAGTAGTAAAAAACAAATGATTTTCCACAAGCATACTAAATAAGTTAGCATATAGCTATGAAAATCATCTTCAGCGATCCGTAGTTATAGGATGAACTAAGAAAACCTTGCAAATCATTCTGATCGTAGCAATCAGGTGGATCACTCCGCTGTCATCATATGCATTAACGTTTGTTTTATTTTATTTTACTATATAGGAACTTGGAAGACTTATAATATAATAATACCCATTACTGTTAAACCGTAAAATTGTAATCTTTCTTCCTTCTATCCTAGGTTTGTTTGGGATATTAAGTTTGATTTTTGGAGATTGGATCTTTGTCCTTTCATCTTTTTAATGGGTCATGCGAGGTGGAACCCCAACTCCAAGCCTCCATCATGCATAAGGTCTCTCCAAAAGGGACCGCAGCACAAGAAAGAAAAGTTCGTTTGTTGTCTTAGCAGAGGGCCTCGATAAGAAAGTGCACGAGGAGGTGGAGATGGAAACTGCAGACTGGCCAACAAAGTTCGCATGGCTACCATTGCTATTATCTTACCTTCAGAATATGAGGTTGATAAGCATAACTACAGATGCAATGTGCTTGCCAGATTATTTTTTGATCCATACTTCACTTATTGTGTCTGCCTGGAGTTGATACTCAATTCATTTGTATATTTTCTTGGATTTCTTGGATAATTTTACTATAACTTAAATTCCTTTTGGATGAGTACACTACTAATCTGTTAATACCCCCATATTTACCAAATTCCATGATTCCCCCGCAGAGATTGCTAAAGCCTCGAAAGCAGCTCATGCTCCACAATTGCAATGACACCACTTAATTAGTATCCACCTTCCTCATCTGCTCACCACCAATCAAATAAACCAACTGACTGATCCAACAGTGAATCAACAATGGTACTCCATCCTTGAATTTATGCTTTCTACCCATATTTGATGATGGAATCAGTCCTGCCAGATAAAGCATGATAAGTAACACCTTGAATTCCAGCAACCTTCACATTCACTGATGTCTTCCAAGTTTTAAAAGCCCATTCTGCATTCTCACTTTCGATTTCGAACCCAACAAACCTGTCAAAACAACCGACTAAAAAACTGATAAGAAAGCCAACCTATTCTCAACCCCATTCTCATCGATCTCAATATATACCCCAGAGCTCCTAGCTACCACCTTCGACCCATCCTCCAAAAATAGAAATGTCTAAGCAGCCTTACTTGAAAAAGACACTCTTTAACCCCCCCCATAGAGGGTATTAACCATCAAACACAGCCTATCAATGTTTTGTATCTAGAGTTGGGCAATATTCTCTTACTTGTTAATATACAACTACGTTCAAATCTGCATCTGCCAGCTCATTTTCTTCTATATGATTCAATTCTGAAAGCTAGGAATCCTTCTTCGAGCATCCGTTTGTCCATGTTTCATAGTAAGCTCATAACTAAGATTGCAGGCAAAATAGGGTTCTTAAAACAACTTTTGAGTCCGGTGTATATACTATACTCATAAAGCCTAGCAAGATGCATGTGCGTCTCTTCATTGCAATGGGGACTTGGGTCATCTTTTGCAGTGCTCAGTAAATGTTGGGTTAGTCCACTCTGTAGCAAGAATTTACTGGTTCAAAGATTGAGGGTTTTAAGGTAAAAGAGAATAAGGTGTTGTGGAGTTGTGGTTTCTTAGATATAGTAAAATTATGGACATTTAATACTACCTCTGTCCCAAAATGAATGACCAAAAAAATTCAAATTTTGCTCTTGATCAAGATTGAATTTTAACAGTCTTTGGTCATTCATTTTGGGACGGAGGGAGTAGCATCCAAGAGCGTTAACCTTTTTTAGCCTCACTTTGGGGCAAAACGCTAGGGTGTTTAACGGTCTTTTGACCGACCCAGCTAGGGATTGGCGGGAAACTTTTGGTTTGTATTCTAGTCCTTTATTTGTATTTTAATTGGTGGTCTGCTGCAATAGTGGATATCTTAACCACGCTTGAATGATCTTTTTCAGTTAAACAAAACAATGAGACAATTCTAATTGAGACACGGGACTAGAATAATGTAGAAGACGAACGCTCTTCACATAAAAAGGAAATCCGTATTATACACTCAAATATCAGTACAATAATGCTAATTACAATGAAATGAAGGCATATTTATAGGCCTTGGAAAATATAGGAAAGGGGCTGAATTCAACAGGTACAACTGTTGGGGAAATGATGTCTGTTAGTTTTCAAAAACATGGCTGTTGTGTTGTCAGGTAACTGCCATTTGTACCAGATAACTGCCTCTTTAATTTTTACCAGATAAAAGCCCTTTTATTTATCCCTTGGATGTGAATTATCATTTGTTCCACATCAAATTGCTATGCCATGGTACATTTGGTTTACACTCAGATTGGTCTCATCAATGATATGAAAATGGGGTAAGTGATAAACTAGAATAGTGAAGAGAAGCTTGAGAAAGGGTTTTAAGTAAGTACGAGTAAAATGGAGTATGGGATGCAGCTTTGGCAACAGCAGTACTGGAGAAGAAAAAGATAGGTCAGATGACCACAAAATACAACAGTGATCAATGGTGAATCAAGACGGGAGGTAGGGAATGATTTCACGATAGAATAAAATCAGCTAGAGTGAAGGCAAGTGCACATGAAGTATTCTGTGATAAGCAAATTAGTGAAGAACAGAGGTAGAAGCAAGACAGGCTCATAGGCTTTCTATCATCAACTTCTCAACTCCAATAATAACAACAGAATGAAAAACGTATGAAGAAATAGAAGAATGGATTGAAAAGGAAGAAAAAGGGGAAGCAATTCTTTTTCCAGGCTCCGCTGCAGCTGCATGGGCAAAAAAAAAAAAAAAATTGTTCTTTGAAAGAACTACCCTTATTTATACTCTACTTGCTTATCCAAACACTGCCACGAGTACTCTAGATCAAATCTCATAACTAAACTAAAATAATAAAATAACCTTTACTAGTTACACTCTCTCCATCCATAATAAATTTCGCACTTTCCTTTTTGGGTCGTCCCAAAATAAATGTCGCGTTTCTAGATAAGGAAATAGGCTTAGTGAAACTCTACCATGGTACAAGTGATGTACAAACAACTAGAGCACATTCCTTTATAATGTTAACAAGTCAATGCAACATTTATTTATGAGATGAAGTATATATAACCTAAACAATGAAATCTGAACTATCAAGGGCAACTTTCCCTTGGACCCAGAGAAATTGTCATATTGCACACCACCCACAAACTTCAGCGCGCACCTCCAAATCCTGTTATATACATGTGCTGCATCACTTCACGTATATCAAAAGGTAACTTTTTGGACCCATGCTACTTTATGGAACAAACGTTGTGCAACTAAGAAAGAGCATGTCAAAGTGTCTGACAAAATGAGTTAATAGGCTGAATATGAATCTTATAAAGTATGCGAAAAACTAGGAAAATTACCAAATCAAATGAAGATTTCATGAGACGGCATAAGGCGCTCCAATGAAGACATGTGATGCTAGAAATTCACTTGAGATGGTTTGGACACATAGAATGTAAACCAGAAACTGCACCCAATAGGAAGAAGTGTTCTGGTCTCAATATCGATAATCAGACTTGAGGTAGGGAGAATGGGAGCCTTGGCGCACTGGTTGAGGGAGTTGTCCTGTGACCTTGAGGTGAGGTCACGGGTTCAAGTCCTGGAAGCAGCCTCTTACATTTATGCAGGGTAAGGTTTGCCTGCATTTCACTCTTGTGGTGGGGACCCTTCCCCAAACTCTTGCTACGCGGGGATGCTTTGGTGCACCGGGTTGCCCTTTTCTTTTAGACTAGAGGTATGGGAGAAGGAGACAACAATAATAATGAAGAATATATATAAGGGTGTAGGTGAGGATTATATGATAGCCTTGCATTGGACCGAACCAACCTCGGAAAAAGATTCAGGTAGCTTCCCCAAATAATTGGGTAAATGGAGAGTTGGCTACGTAAAGATCTAAAGGACCAAATGGGTTATACGAAACATAAGGCCAGTGAAGCATATAAGACAAACATTTCCAGGAATATAAAATCTATTTCAAACATTTATGCTTGTGAGGAACACCAAGATATCATCAAAGAATAATGCTTGCTGAGAGACTCAAACAGAGAAAGGGGGAGGGAAGGAGAGAGAGAGATTGTAGAGTCTTACAGCAACAACAACCTTGATAGGTGACTGATGAAGACAAGGCTCCCCAATGTCGCGAACAATAGAAGTGACTCGCTGTAGATTGACAGTACCGCCCGTTCCACATATCCATTGCTTGTGATCTCTGTCAAAAGACATAACCTAAAGCAATCCCTCTTTTCTGCTACCTCTCTCTCTCTCTCTCTCTCTCTCTCTCTCTCTCTCACTTTCTCCTGTCTCGCTCAGCAAATCTCAAACTCTAAACACCATCTGAAGATACATAAAAAACAAATTCAAGTTACTCACACCATGCCACTATCACTAACAAAAAACAACTATAGTAATATCTTGACCAGACTTAGTAGCCTATATTTGAAGTTAGACAGACAAGAACACTTTCTCTATGCTTATTAAAAATAAAAGTGTAAAAATTGAAAAATCAGGGATAATCAAAACGGAATTCAGTATCACATTCTGCCCAACTAATCATTCAATATCATTTATTATTCTAAACCTTTCTAAATGATCCCAATTGTGAAATTTAATCAAAATCATCTAAATTAACCTACTTCAACTGCATCCAGATATTGGAATTCATAATCACGCCCAAACTTCAATCAAACGAATCAAAAAACTGCAAGTGAAATAAGACGGATTGAAGAGAAAATACAAGAATCCAAATGGCAGTTTGATGATCTCACGTTGGAGATAGACAAAAAAAAAAAATCGAACTTGAGATGAAATTGAAAACAAAGGCAGATACATGAATAAAGAGCGGAGAGAAAGTGACCTGAGAGAATGAGAATAAATTTAGAATTATTGATAATTACGGAAAGGGAATCGGGAATCTCTGAGGATCAGAGATCGGTCTGAGAGCTCCGCTGCCATTAACAACGACAACCTCAACAATGGAGGCCGTTTCTCTTCTTTCTTTCTCATTCGATTTTCGCCTGATTTTTGTTTTTTCCTTTTTTTTTTTCTTAAAATAATTTTCTGCTTTTTTTCTTTTTTTATTTTTGCAAAATACTCCCTCGGTGTCAAAGTGATTTTTCAATCTTTTTAGTCATTACTACTACGAATGAACTTAATTATTTTAGATTAATTTAATTATAACAATGAAAATATAAATTTTTTAATAATAGTATTATTGAAAGTGTATTAAGATTTAGAGTTACATTATTATAACTAAATTATCCTAAAATAATTATTTAAATTTTTTTCATAATTACGAAAAATAAAATTGAAAAGATCATTTTGAAAACGAAGAAAGTAATTTACACCATACAATATAGTTTATTAAAGCGGTCTTCTTCTATGAAAACGATCTCACGCTGTGAAACGGGTCGTTCGTCTACAAATGTAACACTTACTATAAAGGAATGTAACATTTTTTTCTTTTCTAAAATGTAACATGAACGGAATAAAAGTGACAGGCTAGGCCCAACATACGAAACTCAATTATTCAGGCGCTATTACAGCAGTGTCATCCATCAAGTAGACCGCCCCAATTATTATAAGGCCCATGGCCAGCGACGAAGATCAGTCGACCTAGCTCATTGTCCGACCATCATTGGTCCCGACCTAGCTTTGTCCGACGTACGATCATCTCCTTGTACAAATTATATCTGCTATAATACAAAGTCAGGTCGACCTCGATCTACTCGGGTGACCTCGACTTACAGAGACGTAGCACGACTAGAACTCTTTCCGTAATGGCTTCCTACAATCACGGAGTCAGTTACGTCCATGATCTTCGGGATTCAATACAATCCTACGCCAACACAATCTCTTATCAAAGTCTATAAATACCTCACAACATCTAACGTGAAAATGTAATGTCTTATTTGTTGTTCAATTGATCTCAATACAATTTATAAGCTAAACACGTGATACTTACTCTCACGCCGGAGAGTCTTAGCCGGAGACCATCCCGGCTAGTCGTGTGTTCACTGGTTTCAGGTCAAACAAAGCTAAGAGATCAACCTAATTGCTGGACGTACGCTGATCAACACGTTCCTTGCAACATCAGTTTGGTTTCATTATCGGGAACGAAGCTTATTTGATCTTGAAATTCTAATCAAACTGCAACAATGGTATCTAATGGGCACACCGCTACCCCTCCACCGAAAACGAACAAGAAAACGTTGATAGAAACATGGACGCCGGTGCCGAAAATCGTAACACTAATTTGCCTCCTCCCCCACCGGGACGCCATGCTAGAAGAGCGACCCGCTCCAATAGCGTTGCTGATGGCACAGGCTTGCAGGATATTAGAAGGCAAAAGAGGCTTATGCCCGAGCAAGGAGAAGGTCAGCAGCCAAATGAATCTTAGTGGGTCGAACAGTTGCAGGCAACAACCCAGGTCCCTCAACTACTCACCCCAGCAAGAAGGATACACTGATGGAGCGGGCTAGATTGCTCCAAAGTTTGTTAGAGGTTCAGGAGGAGTTGCTCGACATGCCGGAATCTCCTAAAGATGATAGGAGATCACATCGACCTGCTCCTTCAGTCACCTCCCACAGACGAACTAATGGAGGTGCTAGACAGAATGGAGGTCCTAGACCGTCGACTGAGCAACCGAGGATCGAGATGCCTCCTCCCTCCCATATTTCAGTTGACCCCACAGTCGACCTGAGAGATAGGCTAAATCAGTAGAGGGAGCAAGAGGCTGACTCAGTCAGCTCAGAGGAGGAGGCTCGCAGCTGATAGGGCTCGACATAGGTCGCCCTCGAGAGGAGAAAGGTCGTTGTCCCGTCGGGAAAGGAGAGAGGCGACACCCCCACGGAATGACAGGCAGTGGGCCAATTCTAGAAGAGAGCCTCACAGGGAGGAAAGACAGAGATCTAACACTATATCACATCAAAGGAGCCACTTGGATGCTAGGAAGCTCCTCGATCTGAAAAGAAGGTTAGACGGCATGGAGTCTGACAAAAAAGAGATTGATGGGAAGGTCGAACGAAACTACAATACTCTTCGACCGTTGGCCCAGGAGTTGCTCGATAGAAGTCCTCCTACTGGTTTCAAGCTACCCTCATTGCACAAATATTCAGGCACGACCAACGCCTTAAACCACATGCAACATTTTGAAGCCACGATGTGTTTGGTCTCCTCCAGGGACGACGTGTTATGCAAAGCGTTGACCAGCACCTTTACTGGTGCAGTGCTGACTTGGTTTCGTGGTTTGACCGTTGGTTGTATATCCTCATGGGAGTACATGAGAAAGAAGTTTCTTGATCGATTCTCTACGGCTGGGGCCCATAAGAAGACCGTCACCGACCTGAACAACCTAGCTCAAGGGAAAATAGAAAGCACCATAAGCTACTTCACAAGGTTTAAAGAGTTGGTCGACCAGATAGAAGAGGACCTGACAGATAGGGAGGTCATCAATTGCTTTCGGAATGGGGTGTCCTCTCCCGACCTGGATTACGAGCTCCAAGTTAGGAGGGAGACCACGAGGCAAGAGTTGTTTGAAAGGGCCTATGATGTGGCCGTAGCTGAAGAAAGAAAGGAAAAGAGGAAAGACAAGGACTCAAAGCATTCTGAAGTTGGAGAGTCTAATAAAGGGGGTCAGGCAAAGCACAATGACAACAACAACAAGGGAAAGAATCGAACGAGGGCGACTGAGAGAGTCCCTAAAAATTTCACCCCATTAACTGTGAGTCAGACTGAGATTATGAATACAGTCGACCTAGGCCCACCTGCTCCGATGAACGCCCAAAACAAATTCAGAAGGGACAACAATAGATATTGTGAGTTCCATAAAGATACCGGGCATACTATTGAGCAATGCATGAGCCTGAAACAGAACATCCAGAAGTGGGTCGATAGTGGCAGGCTAGACAGGTTTGTGAAAGAAGCTCGACCTATAGGAGGCGAGCAAGCTGTGGGAGGTATACCAGAGCCTAGGCAGCCTAGGTTGAATTTGGGAGTGATTGCCGAGGAAACAAGCAACACTGGCCTTAAGCACAAAAATTTTCAATTGAGCAAGGTTCCCTATGTGCCTCCTAGGAGTTATGGTAAAGAGGAGGTAATCATCTTTTATCCCTACGAATTGGCAGCTAGCATGACTACAAGAGAACAGATTTTGGTGATTCTGGGGTAGATCGACGAATGCACATCCAGTAGGATTTTGGTCGACATGGGGGCCTGCAAGGATATCCTTTATTACAAAACCTTCATCGAGATGGGCCTAATAGATGCGAGGTTGTCACCTTATTCAGGTCAACTCGAAGGCTTCACTAATCACAGGGTCGATGCCAAGGGCCAGATCGTGCTAGAGGTGGACATCGGCCAACATCTGTTGAGGACAGTTGCCAAGGTAACATTTGTCGTTATAGATGTTGTTAGTGATTATCATGCTATTCTAGGTATACCTGGACAGGATGCCCTAAGGATGGTACCCTCAATACCTCATCAACGAGTCAAGTTCCCCACCTTAGCAGGAGTGGGGTGGATTCTGAGTGCAGCCCGGGCATATCTAAATCATGTCCTCCGATCAAAAAAGAAGAGAGAGCTAGAAATTGATACTCCGGAAGCGAGTTGGAAGCTCTCCAAATCAGTTACCACCACCTCGAGACTATCTACAATCACCTGTGTAGAAGAGACGACCTATACCTCACATGACCATATCATGACTGAGCCGACACGTCCCTCTCAAAACACTATGGTCGAAACAGATACAGTTATGGTCGATCAAGTCATTATAGGCGACCTAAGCCTCCAGATCATCCACAACTTGGGGGCCACCAGTGGGGAAATTGCAGTTGAGTTGGATGCTATGATCTTTAAAGAAGCTCCACACTTAGAGGCTGAAGAGAGAAAAAGGATGAGAGCGAACATTGTTGAAACCCTACAATTCAGAGATGGTCCGAAGCTAGAGCCAGTTGACAAGCTAGAAGAAATAGCTACAAATCCTTCCTACCCCGAGCAACTTATCAGAATAGGGAGATAGTTGTCACCTGAAGAAAGGGCAGAAATAGTCGAGCTGTTGAAAGAAAGCACGGACGTCTTTGCCTGGCGAGTAGAGGACATGAGGAGGATAAAGGAAGAGGTCATTGTGCATCGTTTGGGGGTCAACCCGGCCATCAAATTCAAAGAGCAGAAGCTGCGGATTTTTGCTCGTGACAAAGAAGAGGCCATAAACCTAGAGGTAAACAAACTTTTTAGTGCAGGTATCATCAAGGAGGCATCCTATACTACCTGGCTGGCCAATGTGGTGATGGTCAAAAAAGCAAACGGAAAGTGGAGAATGTGTGTGGATTTCACCGACCTAAATGTAGCTTGCCCCAAAGATAACTACCTTCTACTAAGGATTGACAAGTTGGTAGACTCTATAGATGGACATGCCACATTGAGTTTCCTCGATGCTTACTCCGGTTACCACCAGATCAAGATGCACGAGGACGACATAGAAATAGCTACCTTCCAAGCTGCTGGAGGTACATACTACTACGTCATGATGCCCTTCGGGCTGAAAAATGCTTGAGCGACCTATCAGAGGATGGTTAACAAGGTCTTTGCAAGCCAGATTGGCCGAAACATGGAGGCCTACATCGACGATATGGTCATAAAAATAAAGACCGGACGTCATGTGGTCGACCTAAGGGAAACGTTCGCCAATCTGCGAGCAAACGACATGAAGTTGAATCCTAGCAAATGCGTGTTCGGAGTGGCAGCTGGAAAGTTCTTGGGATTCATGGTGTCACAGAGGGGCATTGAAGCCAACCCTGAAAAAATAAAAGCTTTGATCGAGATGTAGGAGCCAACCTGTATTAAGGAGGTATAGCAACTAAACAGAAGAGTGGCAGGTCTGGGTCGTTTTATAGCGAAGTCAGCAGAGAGGTCTCTCCCTTTCTTCAAAACATTGAGGGGGACGAAAAATTTTGAATGGACGACCGAATGCTCATCGTCGTTCCAACAACTCAAAGAATACCTAGCCTCTCCACCTTTGCTGAGTAGCCCGATCATGGGAGAAAGCTTGTTTGTATATCTGTCTACCGGGGATAAAGCTGTGGCTACAGTGTTGGTCAGAGAAGAAGGCAGAGTCCAGAAGCCCATTTATTATGTGAGTAAGGCACTGTCTGAGGAAGGTACTACAATGCTGAAAAGGTGACCTACGCCTTGGTAGTAGTAGCTTGAAAGCTACAAGCTTATTTCTCAGCTCACCCTATTGTCGTGCTGACAAATGCACCTCTGAGGAAGATTCTACATAAGCCAGAGAGCTCAGGCCGACTGCTCAACTGGTCCATTGAATTGACGGAGTTCGACATTGAATACCGACCTCGAAAGGCCTTGAAAGCTCAACCTTTGGCTGACTTCTTGGTTAAGCTTACTTTCACCAAGGAAGAAAGCAAAGAGAATACCCCAAAAGTAAGTTTGAAGGGGAAGGAACCGTCGAGCCAACCCATAATAAGCTTGCCTGAAGATTGCTGGAAGGTCTACTCAGATGGATCTGCAACCAAAAGGGTTAGTGGAGCTGGGATAGTTTTGATCGAACCTGAGACGGGTAAAATCTTTGAGGAGGCTTTGAGGTTCAAGTTCGAGGCTTCCAACAACCAGGAAGAGTATGAAGCCCTGATCGCCGCCATTTGCAAAATGTTTTGGGGCTACCAAAGTCATTGCCTACTGTGACTCTCAGTTGATCATCAACCAAGTCAAAGGAGAATATGAGGTACTCAACCCCGTTCTAGTCAAATATTGCGACCTAGTGAAAAGGTTGGTCCAGGACTTAGAGTTCTAGGAGATTCAAAGAGTAGGCCATGAAGATAACGAGTTGGCCAACCTACTCTCCAAGTTAGATATGACAGACGAGCAACATGAAGAGCCAATCTCCTACTTAGAGCATCCAGCATACGAAAGAGTGCAGGTTCTATGTTCGGTTGACAGCTCCAAGTGCTGGATCGATGAGATGAGAGCCTACATAGAAACGGGCGAGCTACCTACTGACAAACAAAAAGCTAGTACAATCAAGAAGAAGTCCCCAAGGTTGTCATACATGGGGATGCATTGTTCAGAAGGTCATTTATAAATCCATTGCTAAGGTGTGTTCACCCTGAGGAAGTCACTCAGCTTCTACACGAAGTTCATTGTGGGGTATGTGGTGGACACCCGGGGGCCAGAACTTTGGCTGAAAAATTGCTTACTTTGGGTTACTATTGGTCTCACCTAAGAGAGGACGCTCGTGTGTTTGTTCATCAATGTGACAAGTGCCAGAGATTTTCCGACCTACCAAGAATGCCTACAACCGAACAAACTCCTATGGTCGCTACCTGGCCGTTCGACATGTGGGGGGTAGATTTGATCGGACCCTTCCCACCCGCCCGTGGAAACTGTAAATAAGTGATCATAGCCATTGACTACTTCACTAAATGGATTGAAGCTAAACCTCTAGCCAGGATCACTGAAGAAAATGCCATCAATTTCATCCACAACTACATTTGGTGTCGTTTTAGGGTGCCTCGTGCAACTGTATCAGACAATGGGCTACAGTTTTCCACAGCATTTGAAACAGAAATGAATAGATTGGGAGTCCATCATTGGAAGTTGTCAGTTGCATATCCTCAGGGTATCAGACAAGCGGAAGCAGCGAACAAACTACTTTTGTCGGCACTAAAGACGGGTTTAGTTGGTCGAGCTGGCAGCTGGTTGGACAAACTTCCCATCGCTCTTTGGGCAGTCCACACAACCACCCGGGGGCCTACAGAAAACCAAGGGCTACCATGACAAGAAGGTCAGGAAAAGGTCGTTCAGTGTGGGGGATTACGTGCTGAGAAAGATAGAGGTTACTGGAAGGTGTAGCAATTGCAAAATTTCTTCCTCCTTTTCATTTATTTTGTTTGAGTCGCCACCTATATTATCATGGAAATATAGAAAAACCATTTTTAAAAGATTTGGGTTCGGGTCTTAAGTGATGGATTTGGAAGGTCAGGTAACACCGCTTCCACCCAATCCGAGGATCGGTCTTGCTTAAGGAGGGTTTTCAAATAAATAACTCTTTTTAAAAGAAACAAAAAAAAATATCCATTTAATTAGATTAAACGGAATGTGGGATCGATTGCTTTGAGACCATCTCCGTGATTTGGAGAGGCTCTAGGCCGATCCTAGATTCGATGTATTTATACCACTCTAACAATCAATTAGAACAAGTAAAAAAGGAAAGGAAGATTACCTTTAGAGGAATGATTTGGACAATGTTTTGCCTCAATCCTAGACTCGAATCTCAACGTTCGTTGATCAACAAGGTTGATAAATAAATTTAGGTGTTTGTTTATGAGTGATTTATGAGTGATTTACAGGAGTCTTTCAAGGAGAGAAACCAGTAAATTGTCGGGAGTCGACCGGGGTTGTCTGGGGTCTGAAATACTGGAAGTCATCTAGTATTTATAGGGTTTGATTTACTAGGTCACCAAGATTAGGAGACTCAAGTAGATTGGGATTCCTCCCAAGGAAGGTTCCAGAACTCTAAGATCAGTAGAGACCCGGATTAGAGAAGAGTTATCAAGAAAAGAGGTTGAAATCGAAAAGGAAAGTGATTTTCCCCTCCTGTAGAGGGTTAGTCTCGCGCGAGACACGCCATGTCCCGCGTGGGACAAGGCTTCACAAAGGGCATATTAGTCCTCCCCTTGTTCTCTCGTATGCAGTTCAGTCCAAACTAACGCCCGTTAGTCAAACTTAACGAAACATGACGAAATGGTGGATTTCTACTCCAAAACCAAAGGCGAGACTTAGAGTGGTATAACTCTGCCACGATAGGTTCAGAATGGGGTATCTACAGAGCCCCTCGGCGACAAGTCTTATGGAAGAAGTCATGTCATCGATAGAAAATACATCATTCTGAACATCGGGATGGTCGTGCCGCACGGCTACCTACGTATCTCTATCGGTGAATCAGACCAAAACGTGTTTGACTCCAAAATATAAAAACACTGCTTTAGGTATTTTGAAAATCGAAGAGATTTTTTTTTTTTGAAAAGGCAAATTCATACTGAGGAATCAAATCATGACCCAATTCTGAATATACCTGTTTGTCGAAGATTCGCCTAATTTGGCTCCAAACATGCGGGGAAAGATGTTAGAAAACAAAGGCTTACCTGTCCGGTCCTTTGCATCCTGTCAGTTTTGTGATGATTCGCCTGTAAGGGCGCCGAATTGGGCTTTTGATGACGATTCACCTGTCAAGGCACTGAAATGGGCTTTTTGATGACGATTCACCTGTCCAATCGCTGAATCGGGCTTTTGATGACGATTCATCTGTCAAGGCGGTGAATCGGGCTTTTGATGACGATTCACCTGTCAAGGCACTGAATCGGGCTTTTGATGACGATTCACCTGTCAGGGCGCTGAACCGAGCTTTTTAATGACGATTCACCTGTAAGGGCACTGAATCGGGCTTTTTGATGACGATTTACCTGTAAGGGCTCTGAACTGGGCTTTTTGATGATGACTCACCTGTCAAGGCGCTGAACCGGGCTTTTTGATGATTTGATGACGATTCACCTGTCAGGGCATTGAATCGGGCTTTTTGATGGAGTGGTTTACTGTCTTCGACCAACCAAGAGATAATTCGCCTATTTGGCTTTCGAATTATGCGGGATGAATTGATCTTTGGATCAATCATTTTGGGTGACATGACGTTGTACCGGGCAATCATGCGTACACCACGTTCGGCTCGTTTCGTGACTTGCGGTACCAATTTTTTCACGTTTCCTTGTTAGGGCTTCACTTTCAAGGGTAAATGTGTCAAAATTTTGAATTTTGACGTTGCGTATACGCTTATTGCCAGGGGAAATTTTGTCTCTGTCCAGTGGGGTTGTCTCGCGCGGGACAACTTGTATCGTGCGGGACAAGGTCTGTCGAGGCATTAAAGCCAGCAGCAGCTTGTTTATTTCAAACATTCCCATTTTCAAATTCTCTCTTCAAGTTCGAGCCTAGGGTCTTTTCCTCTGAAATTTCTTTGATTTCTTTGTTGATTTCTCTTCCTAATAAACTTCTCATCTTTCCCCAATTCCATGTTCGATGGCCCAAGAACGGAGGAACTCAACATTTGATAGTTATTTGCGTAGGAAGGATTATCCTCGCGACGATCTCAATTTGATCGCCACATGCAAATCTCTCATGCCATTCGTGAAGGCTTGGTAAGAATTTCTTTCTCTTATTCATTCTATGGTTGTATTGCATCTATTTCGTGGTTTGAATCCATTGATTTCATCAAAATTGAATATTTCCTTCCTTTGTCAAGAACTAGGTTCATTGTTGATGCATGCTCTGTTTCCCATGCTTTTGTTGGATTTTGATGACGTATTTGTGCATATATGAGTGCCCTACACGTTTCGGATTGTAGGAGGGATTGATTTGGGTATCCAAATGCAATTTTGACCATGATTCTCTAGTATGCACGCCAAGTGTTTGATGAAATGTCCCAATGAAAAATTTCTTCTATTTTCTTAAAGTTTTTGCCATGGACGATTTCTGACACTGTTTCATTGTCTTTCTTTGTTTTGCAGCAGTATAAATCAACCAAGAACTGTCGTGGCAGTGCGAAGTTTGCCAAAACTCTGTGGGATAAAGTCAAAGCCTTGGACGGGGTCCAAGCTAGGGTGGAGAAGACGGGTATAAACAAAAACAGAAGGATTAGATCGATAGACTATCACAATGAAGACCGACCTAAATGTTTACTGAAAGAAAACTGAAAGTTAAGGTGTGAGGGCCTCCCCAACTCCGGGACCTATAGACTCGTGTCCCAAGCTGGAGGGTCCCCAAAATTACCCCTTTCAAAAAAAAAAACTTTCTTTAGTTTAACTTGAAAAGTATAATAATCCTTTTTCAAATCAAAATCAAAATAACCTCTCTACTCGGAGGTGATATATAAACCTGCTTTAACAAGTTGTAACCTGTTTAAGTACAAACAGTACAAATATAAAGGCTTACACAAGCCAACTTTGAACCAAAACCAACTCCCAGGTTTAATTACACACAACATACTGAAAACATGTTTATAAAAGTTTATATACAACTTTCCCCAAAAAGAATAACATCAACCACGACCCCCAACTCCCAAACCACAACATACCCTGACAACCCAAAAGATGTCCAAACTCCTTTCCGGCCTCACTAGTCCGGTCCTCCTGTCTCAGCGGGATCTAAAACAATAAAGGGAGAAGGGGTGAGAATAAATATCAATATGCTATTATGGATGCAACAATATGCCATATAACATGCAACACAGAAATAGGTTGCTCATAATCACATTGGGAAAGCAGTAAACACCTTACGTTACCTTTACCGCCTGACCAGTAAGTCATACAAAACATATAAGTCTCCCAGCTATCTGTAAGGCGGTTGGTACAATACGGAAGTGGCCAATCCCACATCTGTAACCACAGACGGGCCCAATCACAATATAATGTAATACTCCCAGCTATCTATAAGGCTTCTGGCACGATACAGCAGTGGCCAATCCCACATCTGTGGCCAACAGACGGGCCTAATCATAGGTATAATGCAATCCAATCACTTATAGAACAAATCTATACTTGATTGTATCCCACTATACCCATAACATCAGTTCATATAACCATATTCAAGTACATAAATAGTTACTTGAAAATAAGCCCACGCATTGGGATGTCAATATATAACATGGTAAGACTACTCATGCTAAACCATCACAATAGTGCAACTTACACTGAAACACTATTGAATAATGCCAAACCAATAACATGGTATAATACTCATGTTCAAACCAACAAAGTAGTGCAACACGTATTTAAACACAATGTGCACAACCAACCATGAATATGCAATCACATATGGGCACAATGTATATCAAGTAAGCCCTACATATCCATGTCGTAATATTAAACACCTTCTATAAAGGTTTAATATCAATTTACCAAGTTTTAACAACTTTGGTTACAGTTTCACAATTGACTTTCAACCATTTTCAGGTCAATATTTAAAGACCTTCCCTTTATCAATTTGGGTCATTTAAGACTCCATTATATAGTACTAATGTTGTACTAGAGTTATAGTCATAGAGGAATCAATTCCGTACTAAGTTGCTTAGGTCTACATACTTGCAAAGTTAGTACCAAAAAATCAGTCCTAGGCACGACTCATACCCATTGGCACGACTCGTGCCCAACCCCCGGACGAGTGCCTTAAGTATCACGACTACTACATAACCCAACTCTAAACCCTCAATATGAACCTTTCCCACCATTTGTACACATTATGAACCAAGTAACATACTTCCATAATGCCATAAA
The DNA here is from genome assembly GCA_022495995.1 of Adenophora triphylla var. japonica. Classification (NCBI taxonomy): domain Eukaryota; kingdom Viridiplantae; phylum Streptophyta; class Magnoliopsida; order Asterales; family Campanulaceae; genus Adenophora; species Adenophora triphylla. Next base: position 98,294 of record JAFEMH010002201.1, read on the forward strand.
CAAGATTGATAATAACCTTTTCAATTACCAACTCATGTTTTACTACCCTTCACCCAACTCATTTCCAAACCATGTTTTCATCATTTCAAAGGCCAACTAAATTGTCAAACTTACCAATAATCATTTATACACATTATGAACCAAGTAACATACTCCCATAATGCCATAAACAAGATTGATAATAACCTTTTCAATTACCAACTCATGTTTTACTACCCTTCACCCTACTCATTTCCAAACCATGTTTTCATCATTTCAAAGGCCAACTAAATTGTCAAACTTACCAATAATAATTTATATGGTAATAATAACATCATTAAAACATGGTATGAGCAGTTATAGAAAGAATTCATAATAACTTACTAAAAATAGGTCGAAATAAAAAGAAGATTTGATCGGCTATAATTGTTCCACTTAACTCCCTGATCGATAATATGCGATCAAAACGAGGAACGGATTGACGGTTGAATTGATATGATTTTCTGAAGGTAACCCTTGGTTTATAGGATGATACGTAGAGAGGAAGAATATTGAGGAAGATAATGAAGCTTCTGGGAAATTTTTTGATATTTATATAACATAATTACACTCTAGCTCCTCCAAGTATAAGATAACCACAATCAACCCCCTTAACTTATATTTACACTTTAGCTCCTCAATACTTTTTATAACATTTCATGTAAAATTTCAAATGTTATAACTTTAGCACATTAATTCCCATTTGATCCATTTAGACGTTATATATTTAAAATTAATTTAATAACATCTAAAACCCTAAAATTTAGCAATCTAGCCAAATAAACACTTAACAATTCCAAATACCACATAATGCATAATATGAGATGCAATGCACTCCACCCCCACGTGCTCCACGTGTGCTCAAAATGGTGCCTAAGTTTGGGTTGTGACACTTACTCCCCCTTAAATAAATTCATCTCGAATTTGGACTTCACTTACCTGAATGCTCAAATAATCTAGGATATTTCTGTCTCATCTCAGATTCCAATTCCCAAGTAGCTTCCTCAATGGTGTGATTCTTCCACAGAATTTTCACCACAGGAATACTCTTGGTACGCAATTCCCGGACCTGCCACTTCAGAATCCGCAATGGTACCTCTACGTAGGACATATCTGCCTGAACATCCTCGGGAGGAGAACTCAAGACATGAGAGGAATCATAACAGTACTTCCTCAACATAGAGACATGAAACACATCATGGAGAGAGGAAATAGATGGAGATAGAGCCAATCGATAGGCTAACTCACCCACCTTCTCTAAAACCTCGAATGGACCAACAAATCTAGGAGCCAACTTCCCTTTGTTGCCAAACCTTTTAATCCCATTTCTTGGTGAAATCTTCAAGAAAACGAAATCACCAACCTGAAATGACAACTCCCCTTCTTCTGTTGTCGGCGTAGCTTTTCGGGCGATTCTGGCTGTTTTTAATCTATCACGGATCACATTGATCTTCTCAGTTGAGTCTCTAACCAAGTCTGGACCCCAAAGCCTAGCCTCACCAACCTCGTCCCAACACATTGGGGACCTACATTTCCTCCCATATAGTGCCTCGTATGGTGCCATCTCAATACTGGACTGGTAGCTGTTATTATAACCAAATTCCACTAAAGGCAAATGGTCTTCCCAAGATGAGTGAAAGTCCATCACACAAGCCCGTAGCATGTCCTCAAGAATCTGAATGGTCCTCTCAGTCTGCCCATCAGTCTGAGGATGAAATGTTGTACTAAAACTCAACTTGGACCCCAAGGCTTCATGCAAAGCCCTCCAAAACCGCGAGGTGAATCTCGGATCCCTATCAGAAACAATGTTGACATGTACTCCATGCAATCTCACAATCTCGCGAATGTACAACTGGGCCAGTCTCTCCAATGAATACTTGGTTGAAACGGGTAGAAAATGAGTTAATTTGGTCGGTCTATCCACAATCACCCATATAGCATCCATCTTCCTCGAAGTAGGAGGCAATCCAGTCACAAAATCCATAGAAATGCCTTCCCACTTCCATTCCGGAATATCCAGTGGTTGAAGTAATCCCGCTGGCCTCTGATGTTCAGCTTTGATCTGTTGGCAAGTCAGGCACTTTGATACGAATTCTACAATCTCCTTTTTCATGCCATTCCACCAATAACCTCTCTTCAAGTTCTGGTACATCTTCGTGCTTCCAGGATGAATAGCAAATTTGGACTTATGGCCATCCTCTAATACTTGTCTTTTGATTTCAGGTGAAGAAGGTACGCAGATTCTGCCATTGAATGTCAAAATCCCATCCTTGTTCAATGAAAACTCTCCAGTCTTTTCATCTTGTAACTTTCCCAAAATTGTCTTCTATTCCATATCATTCTGCTGAGTTTCCAAAAGATCCCCATATAGAGTAGGAACTGTTCTGACATTCACAAATAACATATCACCTCTCAATTCTCGAGATACCAAGGATGATAAATGAGCCTTGCGGCTAATAGCATCTGTAGGTGTTAGTGCCCTAGGCCTATAGAGATAGACCTTTATGTAATGTCATTGTTCATTTATATATGAGATTGCTTCTTTGATTATTATATGAGTTTGCATGTTTAGTTATAATAATCGTGTCCCTAGTACTTATGAAGCACTAGTATGAAGTCTAATGGATAATCATATGATGATTATATGCATGGAGATGCACATTAGATTCATGGGTACTTGTTAGAGAACAAGGTACTGGACTTGACCCATTATGAGATTTATGTCATGGTCATATGTCATAATTAAATCTCGTATAGTCATATCATTGATATCCTTTGACCTGAGATTATCATCGTCTTCCGCTTGATGAATATCATGTTTGATATAGTTTAACGTTATCTTTAACCGGATGACAATAAGGGCTATCATTGGCATGGTATGATTCTTGTTGGGAAGAATGATAAGTCAAGATGGAAATTGTCCCTCGTAAAGAGAGATGTTTGCTTGGCCACTCGTAAGTAAGATTGATGTAGTGCATGGCCATGCCCGAATGAATTAATGTGATTAATGTCATTCGATTAATCAATTACTTAGTAACGAAAGCATTGAACAATATGAGTTGACGTGGACCATGACTCATGTTCAATATAACATCGTGTGACAATGGGATTGTGATATGTTCTATGTAGGAAAATCGAACTTGATATTATACTATTTGGGTAGGCATGATGGCTTGCTAGAGTCCGCTCATGTCTTATGAGGATCGATGTGATCGGACTCATTGCCAACATAGTATGGTCCTATGGGGTCACACGCATCGAACGAATTGTCAAAAATGAAGAATATGGAGTTTTTGTTCTCGGGGACGACTCGTCCCAGGCCAACTCAACTATTCCCCTTAAAGGAAGCCGGTCGCCGGGTGCCGAGGGACGACTCGTCCCACAGGGGACGACTCGTCCCACTGGCGCTGGATCGACGCGGAATTGACTTAAAACTAGGGTTTTCGCGAGGAAAAGTTTTATAACGTATAAATGCTTACCCCTGGTTGCCCTAGCCGTGATTAGAACGTTTTGGCTTGAGAGAAACACTTAGAGTGGGAGATTTCATTTGAGAATTGAGAATCAAACACTACAAAATCCATTGTTCTTCATTGATTGAAAGGTGTTTCAATCAATTGGATCTAGCAATCCTCCTAGAAGAGTTCTAGGGTTCGTTCCGCGTGGATAAACATAGAGGATCTTCGTTCATCAAGATCTTTGGTTCGTGATTCCCGTTCGTTCATCAAGGATTAACAAGATCATTCAATGCGGAGTTGGGTCAAGTTTATCAAAGGCAAAAGCATTCAAGGTTGGTAATTCTATTTCATCTCTCTTAATTATTCATCTAGAACGGATTCTAGGGCTTGGGGTTTTTCGAGTTATTGCTTATTCCGCCGCACATGGACCCTCGAAACCCTACAAAGGGTATCGAGCCCCGTTCATGATGCTTAGTTAGATAATCATGATAATTATGTAATATGATTATATGAATTTTCATGATGTGCATGATTTAGAATATGAAATTGTATGAGTTTTACTTGAGAAGTAATAGTATATATAGATATACCATGATTATGAAATTGTAATATATATGATTAATATGATTAATCTAGATTATGGGATGTCAATTTCATTGATATGATTAATGTGATTAATCTTGGATATTTGTGATGTATTACTAAGTATATAGGCTGGAAGCCAAGACCTTCCCCGCAGGCACTTCTGGGAAGTGTGGGATAACTTTGGATACGATGCCACGTACTAGTAATTGCGATCAAATGTAATATGTGTTGCATCATTCCATGTTCATAATTATGTTCATATAGTTTTCATGAATCAACCTTGGGATGTAATTGATAAGCATGAAAAATTGAACCTTCTTTGTAATTTGAGTTTGTTTTATGCCACCCATGTTTAAACACTTGTGAGTACACGGGTAGTTTTATGTGGGCTCGCCATAGCGAGGTGCATTAATTCTATCTTTGTATGATCAAGATGAGCAAATAGTGGTTGCTATACGTTTAACATGGTTGAACTCAATTAGGCTATCAAACGGTTTTGGGCATAAGGCATAAGATGAGATTGAAACATGTGACATAAGATGTCTATAATCTCATAATGATCTAAGAGTCATATATAGATATGATTGATAAATGTTATCTACCTTTTTAGTTTAATTTTGAGCAGTCGTGCCATAGCCGACTTGAAATTAAATTAAAGTTGGGTCTTAGCCTATTAAATTATATTATACATATTTGTATAAGGAGGTTATATAATTTAGTGGGAGTATTTGTGAAATACGTTAATTAATCTCTTAAATGAATTGGTACTTATATGTGTTCATATCTTGTTGCATATCTTTGTAGATCAATGGCTGTAAACAATAATCAAAACATGTCACTGCGATCAGTCCTTGAGAAGGACAAGTTAGAGGAGAATGGCAATAACTATGTGGATTTGATCCGCAGTTTGAGAATTGTTCTCAAACAAGAAAGGAAGTTGTACATTCTCGATGGATCCGTTCCACCTGAGCCGGCTGCTAATGCAACTAAAGCGGAAAGGGACCAACATAAGAAGCATATGGATGATTCTATTGATGTTGGTTGCCTGATGCTTGCTACCATGTGTAAGGCTCTTCAGAAGGACCTTGTACACATGGAAGCCTATGATTTGGGAAATCATTTGAAGGAAATGTTCAGTTGCATGCACGTACGGAAAGGTTTGACACTATGAAGGCTCTTCATTCATGCAAGATGATTGAAGGACAACCCGTCGGGCCTCATGTGTTGAAGATGAAGGGTCACCTCGAACACCTTGAGAGGCTTGGGTATCCTATCCGATTAGAGGCGCTACGGATATGATATTGCATTCACTCCCCAGAGTTATAATCGGTTTGTTCTGAATTATAACATGAATGGGATGAATAAATCTCTGTCTGAATTGCATGGGATGCTAAAGAATGCGGAGAACAATATTACCAAGAAAACCAATCAAGTGTTGATGGTGAATAAAGGAAAGGGGTTCAAAAACAAGGGTAAAGCAAAAGTTGCTAAACCGGAGGCAAAGGTTGCCGTTCTTTGAGAAGCCTAAACCCAAATCCCAAAAGGATGCGGTGTGCTACCATTGCAAGGAAACTGGGCATTGGAGGCGTAGCTGCAAACTTTATCGGGAAGGACTGAAGAAGAAGGGCAATGAGATTGCCATGACTTGTGTATCTAATGTGATAGATATTTTACTTTCTACCTCTAGTTCTTGGGTATTAGATACCGGATGTGGATCTCACATTTGCCTAAATGTGCGGGGACTAAAGAATAGAAGGTTGCTCAAAGAGGGTGAAGTAGATCTACGGGTTGGAAATGGAGCAAGAGTTGCGCATTGGCCGTAGGGACTTACGAAGTCACTTTACCAAGCGGATTAATTTTAGTTTTAAATAAGCATTATGTTCGGATTTGAGCGTAAAACATTATTTCTATTTCATGTTTAGACAATGAGGGTTACAATTTTCTTATTGCGAATAAGAGATTTTCGATTTATTTGAATGACATGCTTTATTGTGTTGCTCATTCTTTTAATGGCCTTTATGTCTTGGATGTTGAGAATAATGTTGATAATGTCTATCATGTTAGTAAGAAATCCAAACCAAATAATGTGAATGACACATATAAATGGCATTGCCGTCTTGGGCACATAAACGAAACGCATCTCTAAACTCCATAAAGATGGATATTTAGACTCATGTGATTATGAATCATATGATGTTTGCGAGTCTTGTTTATTGGGCAAGATGACTAAAGCACCTTTTACTAAGAGTAGTGAAAGGGCTAGTGATTTGTTGGCTCTTGTACATACGATGTATGTGGACCAATGAATAGCATTGCTAGGGAGGATTTCGGTACTTCATAACGTTCACTGATGACTTATCAAGATATGGCTACGTCTATCTGATGAAGTACAAAAGTGAAGCTTTTGAGATATTTAGAATATTTCAAAGTGAAGTACACAAAATCAACTTGGCAAAACTATTAAAACACTTCGATCCGATCGAGGTGGTGAATATTTGAGCCAAGAATTTGACGATCATCCTGAAAAGTTGCGGAATTGTTTGAACTTACTCCACCCGAACACCACAATGGAATGGTGTATCCGAGAGGAGAAATCGAACTCTATTAGATATGGTTCGATCGATGATGAGTCAAGTGAACCTTCCTATTTCCTTTTGGGGACATGCACTGGAAACAGCCGCTTTCACACTTAACAAGGTCCCTACTAAATCGGCTCCTAAAACCCCACATGAGATGTGGTATGGAAGAAAGCCTAGCTTATCTTTCATGAAGATTTGGGGTTGTGAGGTTTATGTAAAGAAATTGGTTTCGAACATAAACTTGCACCTAGATTCGATAAATGTATTTTCGCTGCTATCCCAAGGAAACGAAAGGATATCTATTTTACAACCAATCCGAGAACAAAGTGTTTGTTGCTCGAAATGGTGTCTTTCTAGAGAAAGAGTTTCTCTCTAAAGAAACTAGTGAGAGTAAAATTGATCTTGAAGAAATTCAAGAACCCGAAAATGACAAGGAACCAATAGTAGAGACGGAACCAAGTTCACAAGTTGTGGAACCGGTTCAAGATACACAAGTTCTTCGCAGATCGGATAGGATACGATCCGAACTCCGAGAGATATGGATTTCTCATGACGGAAAGTAATGAAGTAGAAATCATTGAGAATGATGAACCTACTTCCTATCAAGAGGCGATGTCCACTCCTGATTCGGACAAGTGGCTAGGAGCCATGGAATCCGAAATCAAATCCATGTACGATAATCAAGTTTGGAACTTGATTGATCCACCCGAAGGTGTAAAAACCATAGGGTGCAAGTGGGTTTTCAAAAAGAAAACCGACATGGATGGGAAGGTACATACTTATAAGGCTAGGCTAGTTGCTAAGGGGTATAGGCAGATTCATGGCGTTGACTATGATGAAACCTTTTCGCCCGTAGCGATGCTTAAGTCTATTAGAATCCTAATTGCCATAGCCGCATATTACGACTATGAGATATGGCAAATGGACGTCAAAACAGCGTTTCTTAACGGAAACCTACTTGAGGATGTATATATGATACAGCCTGAAGGGTTTGTCGATCCAAAGGATTCTAACAAAGTGTGTAAGTTGCAGAGATCCATTTATGGATTGAAGCAAGCTTCCCGGAGCTGGAATCTACGTTTTGATGAATCAGCCAAAGAGTTTGGCTTCATCAAAAACGAAGATGAACCTTGTGTATACAAGAAGATAAGTGGGAGCATAGTGCTATTTCTGGTGTTATATGTCGATGACATCTTGCTCATTGGAAACAATGTTCCCGCACTTGAGACTCGTAAAGTCCTGGTTAGGAAAATGTTTCTCAATGAAAGATATGGGTGAGGCGGCTTATATCCTTGGTATCAAGATCTATAGAGATAGATCAAGAAGGATGATTGGTTTGAGTCAGAGTACATATATTGACAAGGTCCTTAGAAGATTCAAGATGGAAAATTCTAAGAGAGGATACTTGCCAATGGGACATGGCATTACTCTTAGCAAGACTCATTGTCCTAAGACAAATGATGAGCGAAAGAGGATGAATGATATACCATATGCTTCGCAATTGGGTCTATCATGTATGCCATGTTATGTACTAGACCCGATGTCTCGTACGCTCTAAGCGCAACGAGTAGATACCGACCGATCCCCGGTGAGAACCATTGGATAGCCGTCAAGAATATCCTTAAGTACTTAAGAAGGACTAAGGATGTATTCTTGGTGTTTGGAGGAATGGAAGATGATCCGGTTGTAAAGGGTTACATATGCAAGCTTCCAAACCGACAAAGATGACTATAGATCGCAAATGGTTTTGTGTTTATGCTAAATGGAGGTGCCGTTTGTTGGAAGAGTTCCAAGCGTGAGCACCGTTGCCGATTCTACAACAAGCCGAGTACATAGCAAAGCACGATGCGGCTAAGGAGGCGGTTTGGATCAAGAAGTTCGTTAGTGACTTAGAAGTCGTTCCGAGTATCACTAACCCGATGAGTCGTTTCGTGACAACAATGGTGCTATTGCCCAAGCAAAAGAACCAAGGTCACATCGCCGATCCAAACACATTTTGAGACGCTTCCACCTCATTCGAGAAATCTGTGAAAGGGAGGACGTCAAGATATGCAAGGTACCAACGGATGACAACATTTCGGACCCTCTCACCAAGCCTTTACCACAAGCTAAACATGATGGTCATGTTAGGTCCATGGGTATAAGATACATGAATGATTGGGCCTAGTGCAAGTGGGAGTCTCGTAGGTGTTAGTGCCCTAGGCCTATAGAGATAGACCTTTATGTAATGTCATTGTTCATTTATATATGAGATTGCTTCTTTGATTATTATATGAGTTTGCATGTTTAGTTATAATAATCGTGTCCCTAGTACTTATGAAGCACTAGTATGAAGTCTAATGGATAATCATATGATGATTATATGCATGGAGATGCACATTAGATTCATGGGTACTTGTTAGAGAACAAGGTACCGGACTTGACCCATTATGAGATTTATGTCATGGTCATATGTCATAATTAAATCTCGTATAGTCATATCATTGATATCCTTTCGACTCGAGATTATCATCGTCTTCCGCTTGATGAATATCATGTTTGATATAGTTTAACGTTATCTTTAACCGGATGACAATAAGGGCTATCATTGGCATGGTATGATTCTTGTTGGGAAGAATGATAAGTCAAGATGGAAATTGTCCCTCGTAAAGAGAGATGTTTGCTTGGCCACTCGTAAGTAAGATTGATGTAGTGCATGGCCATGCCCGAATGAATTAATGTGATTAATGTCATTCGATTAATCAATTTACTTGGTAACGAGAAAGCATTGAACAATATGAGTTGACGTGGACCATGACTCATGTTCAATATAACATCGTGTGACAATGGGATTGTGATATGTTCTATGTAGGAAAATCGAACTTGATATTATACTATTTGGGTAGGCATGATGGCTTGCTAGAGTCCGCTCATGTCTTATGAGGATCGATGTGATCGGACTCATTGCCAACATAGTATGGTCCTATGGGGTCACACGCATCGAACGAATTGTCAAAAATGAAGAATATGGAGTTTTTGTTCTCGGGGACGACTCGTCCCCGTGCCGTAACCAACTATTCCCCTTAAAGGGGAAGCCGTATTCGAAGCCGGGTGCCGTGGGACGACTCGTCCCCGGGGGACGACTCGTCCCTCGGGCACTGGATCGACGCGGAATTGACTTAAAACTAGGGTTTTCGCGAGGGAAAAGTTTTATAACGTATAAATACTTACCCCTGGTTGCCCTAGCCGTCATTAGAACGTTTTGGCTTGAGAGAAACACTTAGAGTGGGAGATTTCAATTGAGAATTGAGAATCAAACACTACAAAATCCATTGTTCTTCATTGATTGAAAGGTGTTTCAATCAATTGGATCTAGCAATCCTCCTAGAAGAGTTCTAGGGTTCGTTCCGCGCGTGGATAAACATAGAGGATCTTCGTTCATCAAGATCTTTGGTTCGTGATTCCCGTTCGTTCATCAAGGATTAACAAGATCATTCAATCTGGAGTTGGGTCAAGTTTATCAAAGGCAAAAGCATTCAAGGTTGGTAATTCTATTTCATCTCTCTTAATTATTCATCTAGAACGGATTCTAGGGCTTGGGGTTTTTCGAGTTATTGCTTATTCCGCTGCACATGGACCCTCGAAACCCTACAGCATCAGCCACCACGTTAGCCTTCCCGGGATGATAGGAAATAACACAATCATAGTCCTTCAGAAGCTCCAACCAATGCCTCTATCTATTGTTCAATTCCTTTTGGGTAAACAAGTATTTCAGACTCTTATGATCAGTGAATATCTCAAATTTGGCTCCATATAAGTAATGTTTCCACTTATGCAACGCAAAAATAATAGCAGCTAAATCCATATCGTGGGTAGGATAATTCTGCTCCGCTGGTGATAACTTCCTCGAAGCATACACAATTACCTTCCCATTTTGCATAAGGACACAACCCAATCCTTCTTTAGAGGCATCACTAAAAATCACAAAATTCTCGCAACCATCTGGAAGTGTAAGAATAGGAGCTGAAGTCAATCTCTTTTTCAACTCAGTAAAGCCAGCTTTACACTTGACATCCTAAACAAATGGTATATCCTTCCGAGTCAATCTGGTCAACGGAGTTGCAATTCTCAAAAATCCCTCTATAAATCTTCGATAATACCCCGCTAAGCCAAGGAAACTACGAACCTCAGTCACTGTAGAAGGCTGTTTCCAGTTGACTACGACCTCAATCTTTGCAAGATCCACTGCAATACCAGTACTGGATACCACATGACCCAAGAAAGAAATCTGTTCCAGCCAAAACTCATATTTACTGAACTTTGCAAATAACTGTTTCTCACGAAGCACTGATAAAACAATTCTCAAATGCTTCTCATGTTCTTCCCGGGATTTGGAATATACTAGGATATCATCAATAAAAACCACAACAAAACTGTCAAGATACGGCTTGAAGATCCTGTTCATCATGTCCATAAATACTGTGGGTGCATTGGTCAACCCAAAAGGCATAACAAGAAATTCATAATGCCCGTACCTTGTTCTGAAGGTTATTTTAGAAACATCATCTGGTTTGATTTTCAACTGATGGTATCCGCTACGCAAGTCGAGCTTGGAATAGATAACGGAACCTTGAAGTTGATCAAATAAATCATCAATGTGAGGAAGAGGATATTTGTTTTTGATAGTAGCTTGATTTAGAAGTCTATAATCAATACACAACCTCAATGTACCATCCTTCTTCCTGACAAACAAAACTGGTGCTCCCCAGGGTGAAACACTGGGACGAATGAAACCCCTGTCTAACAATTCCCGCAACTGAATTTTCAACTCTTTTAACTCAGCTGGAGCCATTCTGTAGGGTGCTTTAGAAATTGGTGAAGTACCTGGCAATAAGTCAATACAAAACTCCACCTCTCTATCCGGAGGCATAGAATACTCAGTTGAGAATACATCAACATATTCATTCACAACTGGAACAAAAGATAGCTCAGGAGACTTCTTACTAGAGTCTAACACATATGCCAAGTATCCCTCACACCCTTTTGATAACAACTTTCTAGCCTTTAATGCAGATATAACATGAATGCCAAATAAAGACTTATCAGCATCAAATATAAACACAGGCACATCAGGCATAGAAAAGGTGACTCGCTTTCTGCGACAGTCCACCAAGGCATGACAATAACTCAACCAGTCCATGACTAAAATAACATCAAAATCTTGGATTGGTAACTCTACCAAATCCACTGGCAATACATGCCCACATATAATCACTTCACAATCATGATAAATCAAAGAGGATTCGAGGCACTCTCCCACAGGAGTAGAGACCTCTAGCACATAAGGCAACAACTTAGGCAACTTATGCAATGTGAATGCAAAATGAGATGCCACATAAGAATGGGACGATCCAGGGTCGATAAGAATACGAGCCCTGACACCTGAGACAGGGACAATACCTCTAATGACCGCGGTGGGATCTACCGCGCCTCGACCCAAGGCAAACACTCTACCTTGTACTCTCTCCTTAGGCTTCCCCTCAACATCCCTCTTAGCACCAACTCTTGGCTGGTCACCCTGCTGTCTATTACCTGGAGCTTGGCCCCTTCGAGGTTTAGGACAATCTCTTCTGAAATGCCCCATTTCTCCACAATTCATACATTTTCCTTGCTTTCTCCAACAACTGTCTTCAGAATGTCCCACCTTCTTACAGAAATTGCAAACAGTCCCAAATTGGCTGGATACAGAATGAGTAGAAACTGTAACATTTCCTCCTCTGGCCACTCCTAAAATTGAAGGCTTTGGCTAACCCCTGGTCTGACCTGAAAACTTGGGTTTAATTCCACTACCTTCAGTTTTGCCCCGATGTTCTTCAATATCATTTTCAATTCTGTGAGCCATATTCACTGCTGCTTGATAATTGAGGAAATCATGTGTCAACAGCTGCTTGCGGAACTCCACTCTCAGTCCCTTCACAAATCTATAGACTCTCCTTCCTTCATCTGGTACTAAATGTGAACAATACCTTGCCAGCTCTATGAATTTCGCCGAATACTGGGCCACTGTCATTGTCCCCTGATCGAGCCTCAGAAACTCTACCTCTCTCTTGTCTCTGGTAATCACTGGAATGAAATGTTCTTTAAACCTTCTGGTGAAGTTGTCCCAAGTTTGGGGCGTGTGGTCCCGCTCCCAATTCTCCTTAAGTATTTGCCACCAGTGTTCTGCAGGACCTTCCAGTTTGAACACCGCACATCTGACTTTCTCCTCATCTGAACTCTCCATTGCCACAAAGATTTTGTTCATAGCTTCCAACCATCTTTCTTCTATCACTGGGTCTGGATCTCCGTTATAGCTTGGTGGAGCCATTTTGACAAACTTTTCTAACCCGTGTGCTGGCCTTCCCTTAGGCTGCTGTTGTGCCTGTCCCTGAGCTGCCATATTCTGAAGGAACACCCTGAACATAGCCATCATTTCAGCATTCTGGTTTCCCCCGGCTCCCATATCACCAATATTTCCCTGATCCCTCTGTTGGTCATCACCAGTTCCAGCCATTAAACCATCCCCTGCATTAAACACTCGACGTCAGATATCACACACTCCCCCTTAGATTAGACTTCTACCCTTAACTTCTAACCAAGGCACTAATACCAACTGTGAGGGCCTCCCCAACTCCGGGACCTATAGACTCGTGTCCCACGCTGGAGGGTCCCCAAAATTACCCCTTTCAAAAAAAACTTTCTTTAGTTTAACTTGAAAAGTATAATAATCCTTTTTCAAATCAAAATCAAAATAACCTCTCAACTCGGAGGTGATATATAAACCTGCTTTAACAAGTTGTAACCTATTTAAGTATAAACAATACAAATATAAAGACTTACACAAGCCAACTTTGAACCAAAACCAACTCCCAGGTTTAATTACACACAACATACTGAAAACATGTTTATAAAAGTTTATATACAACTTTCCCCAAAAAGAATAACATCAACCACGACCCCCAACTCCCAAACCACAACATACCCTGACAACCCAAAAAATGTCCAAACTCCTTTTCGGCCTCACCGGTCCGGTCCTCCTGTCTCAGCGGGATCTAAAACAATAAAGGTAGAAGGGGTGAGAATAAATCTCAATAAGCAATTATGGATGCAACAATATGCCATATAACATGCAACACAGAAATAGGTTGCTCATAATCACATTGGGAAAGCAGTAAACACCTTACGTTACCTTTTCCGCCTGACCGGTAAGTCATACAAAACATATAAGTCTCCCAGCTATCTGTAAGGTGGTTGACACGATACAGAAGTGGCCAATCCCACGTCTGTAACCACAGACGGGCCCAATCACAATATAATGTAATACTCCCAGCTATCTGTAAGGCTTCTGGCACGATACAAGAAGCGCCAATCCCACGCCTCGCGTGCCAACAGACGGGCCTAATCATAGGTATAATGCAATCCAATCACTTATAGAACAAATCTATACTTGATTGTATCCCACTATACCCATAACATCAGTTCATATAACCATATTCAAGTACATAAACGGTTACTTGAAAATAAGTCCACGCATTGGGATATCAATATATAACATGGTAAGACTACTCATGCTAAACCATCACAATAGTGCAACTTACACTGAAACACTATTGAATAATTCCAAACCAATAACATGGTATAATACTCATGTTCAAACCAACAAAGTAGTGCAACACGTATTTAAACACAATGTGCACAACCAACCATGAATATGCAATCACATATGGGCACAATGTATATCAAGTAAGCCCTACATATCCATGTCGTAATATTAAACACCTTCTATAAAGGTTTCATATCAATTTACCAAGTTTTAACAACTTTGGTTACAGTTTCACAATTGACTTTCAACCATTTTCATGTCAATATTTAAAGACCTTCCCTTTATCAATTTGGGTCATTTAAGACTCCATTATATAGTACTAATGTTATACTAGAGTTATAGTCATAGAGAAATCAATTTCGTACTAAGTTGCTTAGGTCTACATACTTGCAAAGTTAGTACCAAAAAATCAGTCTTAGGCACGACTCATGCCCAACCCCCGCACGAGTGCCTTAAGTATCACGACTACTACATACGAGTGCAACCATGAGGGTCACGACTCGTGCTCCAGTGCCTGGCCTAAACTGTCGCACGATAATGGTAAACTCTGTCGCGTGACTCAAGAAGACACCGCTGGTGATTTTCATCATCAGCAGTAAGGCAAAAAGAGACCCAAGTTTACTCATGTTCAGCTACTTTAATAGCCATAACCCAACTCTAAACCCTCAGTATGAACCTTTCCCACCATTTGTACACATTATGAACCAAGTAACATACTCCCATAATGCCATAAACAAGATTGATAATAATCTTTTCAATTACCAACTCATGTTTTACTACCCTTCACCCTACTCATTTCCAAACCATGTTTTCATCATTTCAAAGGCCAACTAAATTGTCAAACTTACCAATAATCATTTATATGGTAATAATAACATCATTAAAACATGGTATGAGCAGTTATAGAAAGAATTCATAATAACTTACTAAAAATAGGTCGAAATAAAAAGAAGATTTGATTGGCTATAATTGTTCCACTTAACTCCTTGATCGATAATATGCGATCAAAATGAGGAACGGATTGACGGTTGAATTGATATGATTTTCTGAAGGTAACCCTAGGTTTATAGGATGATACGTAGAGAGGAAGAATACTGAGGAAGATAATGAAGTTTCTGGGAAACTTTTTGATATTTATATAACATAATTACTCTCTAGCTCCTCCAAGTATAAGATAACCACAATCAACCCCCTTAACTTATATTTACACTTTAGCTCTTCAATACTTTTTATACCATTTCATGTAAAATTTCAAATGTTATAACTTTAGCACATTAATTCCCATTTGATCCATTTAGACGTTATATATTTAAAATTAATTCAATAACATCTAAAACCCTAAAATTTAGCAACCTAGCCAAATAAACACTTAACAATTCCAAATACCACATAATGCATAATATGAGATGCAATGCACCCCACCCCCCACATGCTCCATGTATGCCCAAAATGGTGCCTAAGTTTAGGGTCATGATATAAGAGCTCAAGCCTTACCTCAGAATGGAGCAGACCAGACCTGTCACTGAACTCTTCAGCGGTTTGCCCCTTCTCATCAAATTTAGCAAGCAGATCTCTGTCCGATGCCCGCCTCACAATGACCTGGACAAATCCCAACTCGAGATACTGGCGGCACGAGCTTTCGATCCCAGTTAGGGGAGGGACATCACTCAGTTTCTCCACCTGGCTCTGCACAAACTCCTGGCTCGTGACCTGAGGAATTTGGGGAGGAAGATCACTTAAGGAGGCACACTTGTCCTTATCGACCCTTGACCTCTTTCTTGTGGACAATGGGAGAGAATCTTCACCATCTTAATCAACGGTGTGGTCTCGAGATCAACAAAGTTTGGCAGGTCAACCCTTACATGTTCTTGAAGGGGGCTGGAGCTCGATGCTCGTTCAGTAGACGGGTCGACCTTCTCCTCAGCATTTACCGACTGGGCTTCAACTGTAGGCTCAATTTGATCGATGGGTCTCAATCCATCAACTGGGACCATCCATACCCCAGCCTTGGGGAGCAATGCATTTCTCTCTATCGCTTCTTTCTCGCAACTTGCTCGGGCATTGCCAGCCCTATGAGCCTTCTTGTCACCCATATCCATCATACGGTTCATGTTGACTTCCTGTTGGGGGTGTAAGAACTGCACGATAAAAAAGGAAAAACAGTTAGTATACAGATATGCAGGCAAGAAAAGTTGACGAATAAAAGGAAGGCGAGTAAATACTTAACCGCCATAATGATTGAGGTTTTTGCAATGGTCGGGAGTCTTTTTGTAGAAATGACAGTGCGACTCAAATCTATCTTTCTCATGGATAACCCAATCGGGGTACCGAATACTACGAACTATGGAAACTAAAGGAGCTAACTCTCCGTCCCCACCCAGCATCATGCCGACCTGAATGAAGTAGTCTTTGCTCGACCCCAATGCAGACCAATTAATAGTACTTCTTCGAGCTACCAGAGCCAACCTTTTATACAGCGCGTCACTCCAGTCGGGGACCCAATACTCCTCCTCCTTCATTGATCGTGATTCAGCATTGGGCACCTACTTTTGACCAAAATCAGATGGGTGTTCCATCCAACTAATTTGTCGAGCAAGTTTATAAATAACTTGGGGGCCTTAGCCCTGGTTGGGGTACTAACCCCTAAGGATCTTTTGTCCACTGTGACCTTAAAGAACCTCCTAAATACATTCATGCACGACTCGTACCCAATGAACCTGCACACCATAGCAAAACAAACGAGGACCCTAACAATATTGGCTCCTAGCTGCATGGGAATGACATCCATACACTCTAAAAACTCACAGATGAAGGGGTGGAGAGGGAGTCGTAGCCTGACCTCGAATTGACCGTAGTAGAAGGCTACTCTGGATGAGCTTAAGGCCCAATGCGCCCATCCCGATTCTTCCTCTGCTTATCAGTATAGTGAGTATGACGGAAATCATCCCTGCTGATCTCGAAGAAATTGTGGAGGATTTCAATCCTCGATTAAGAACTTTTCCTTCCCACAGCCCGCTTGGGGGCCACGTACCCTCTTTCATTCTGACCTGGAACAACTGTCGAGCAAAATGCGTCCAGAATGTTTCCAGAGGAGGAGCTCGATGAGTCTTGAGTCGACATATCTACAGAAGAAGAGGAAACAGGGGAATTAGAACTAGAAGGTGTTTCATCGGAGCTATCTATGGGCATCCTAGATTCCCCTGGGAATTCTATCCTATTTTTAGGGAAAGGTGGTTTATTTGATCCCCTAATGTAAAACATGATGAAGTGATCTATCAACTTATTAAAGAGACAAAAGCGGACAACCCTTTGGTCGTCCACCTCCAAATCTCCTATACTATCTCTACCTGGGAGCTCTACGACTCCATAGCATAGACCCTAACTCTTCAAAATGGTACAAGATTCATCCCTACTCATCTCCTTCCATGGGCCCTCTTTACGAGTATAAACCCTAAGGTCTTGAGTGCAATAACTATACCTAACACCTCTCTCACAACCATGTGTCCTAGCCGTGGTAGAATTGAAAGAAAAATATGAAATCAAGCCTAAAAATAGAGGAATCGAAGGGTACCTTAGTTAATTTGGAGAGGAGGAAACTCAAGGATGGAACGAAAGCTCAATTATGCTGAGAAATCCCTTTGCTTTGCTGTTGTTCTTGCTATGTATATTCGAGAGTTGGGGGTTTATAAAAATTGGAAAAGGAAAAGGATTTTCCTTTTATACCTTATCCCAATCTTACCTGAATTGGAAAGGGTGGAGGGCATAACAGTCCAATCTTCCCATAAATGCTAGCGCCGTTTCCCAAGGCAGTTGTCCAAGCGTCGTTCATCTAATCATTATGGCACTTCAGCAGATCTGGCCGTCAAATCAGTCAATGGTCGAGATTAAGCCACGTCATCTCAGGCGACCATCCAACAGCTTCGACCATTTAATGATGATATACCTAAGGTTTCATCAAATTTTTTATAACTTCCTGGTCGACCAAGTCAACTCAGAAAGTTGGGGGCCACTGTACGGAAAAAAAGTGACGGGCTAGGCCAAGCATACAAAGCCCAATTATTCAGGCGCTATTACAGCAGCGTCATCAAGTAGACCAGCCCAGTTATTATAAGGCCATAGCCCAGCGACGAAGATCAGTCGACCTAGCTCATTGTCCGACCATCATTGGTCCCGACCTAGCTTTGTCCGACGTATGATCATCTCCTTGTACAAATTATATCCGGCTATAATACAAAGTCAGGTCGACCTCGATCTACTCGGGCGACCTCGACCTACAGAGACGTAGCACGACTAGAACTCTTTTCGTAACGACTTCCTACAATCACGGAGTCAGTTACGTCCACGATTCTCTCCATGATCTTCGGGATTCAATACAATCCTACGCCAACACGATCTCTTATCAAAGTCTATAAGAGATCAACCTAATTGATGGACGTAGGCTGATCAACACGTTCCTTGCAGAAAAAAAGATTAAGGTTAACATGAGATTGAAATGTAGCATTTCCTCAAAAAAATTGTTACATTCTTTGTATAACTAATTATACTCATTTATATAATCTATTACATTTCAATTGTTATTTTCTCAACAAAAAAAATCAAACTATTTTAAATTTTCTGCAAAACTGTTACATTTTATAATAAAACTGTTACATTCATTTGTGGAAATTCTTGCTTTTTTTAAAGAAAAAAAAAAGATAACATTTACTCTATAAAAACGGTTACATATTCATTTGTATAACAAATTATACTTATATATATAAGTAAGTTATATTTCAATTGTTACTTTCTCTAAAAAAAAAGCAATCAAACTATTTAAAACTTTCTATAAAATTATAGTTACATTTTTATAATAAAAACTGTTATATTTCATAATTTCATCTGTAACATTTCTTTATATTAAGTGTTACATTTCAGGCGACGAACAGATCAACTTTTTTGTTTGCTACAAAATATGATTTTACAAAAATAATTCAAAACCACATCTGACGCTGCTACTTTGATTCGTCTCGTCGATACGAACACAACGATGTTTTCGAATTATTTTTCCTCGACTTCAAAATCTCAAGTTAAATCATTTTAAAGTTGTTGAAGTTTTTTTCTAAAAAATAGGGACACGTAGCGGATGCTGAGCGCGGGGGTCAATGCTTGGGTGGGGCAAACAGATTGGCAGCCCGTCACGGGGTGAGACGGTCTAACCCAAGTTTTTGTCTTACTTTTATTCTATCTTTTTCATAGAGACAATCTTATTAAAAATCATATTTTTTTAGCAATAGAAAAATCGAATTTTCGAAAGTGTCAATGCTAGTACTGTTGGCTCTTTATAACATTAGTAGTGCACTTTGTAATACTAAAATTAACACTTTAGAAAAAGGCATTTATAAAAGTGTCCGATGACGCCACGACTTTCGCAGTGTCAGTACGAGTGTTAAGTAGTGCAAGTGTAAGTCTGAAGGAGTGCCATTGTTAGTGTCTAATAGTGGCAGTATAAGTGTTAAAGAGTGTCAGTTTGCCTTAAAGGGTTTCAGATTGCGCCTTGTGTCAGATTGTGCCTTATAGAGTGTCAGTTGTAGTGTTAAATAGTATTAGTATTGATGCTAAAAAGAGTGTCAGTATTGATGCTAAAAGAGTGTCAGTATTGATGCTAAAAGAGTGTCAGTACTGGTATTAAAAATTATCGGTGCTAGTGTTGAAAAATGTTAGTGTTGATGTTGAAAAATGCTAGCGTGTTTTAATAATTTTCGATTATTTACAAAAATGATATGGTGTGTTTTAGAAAAATGCTAGTGGTATTGCTAAAAATAATGTCAGTGATAATATTAAAAAGTGATAGTGCTGGTTTTGAAAAGTGTGAACACGTTTTAATAAGTTTCATTTATTTTGCTTTAATATAATATATATATATATAAGAAAATATATAATAAATATTTAATATTAATATATATTAAAGAAAAATTAAATTATGATTTATATATTATTAATGCAATTATTACTTGAAACGCTTGCGATCCTTCAGTAGTTTTTTTTAAAGCAAATCCTTCTATAGTTATTAAAATTAGGTTTAAGCCCGTGCTTCGCACGGGGAATATGTTTCCGGTGACTATTATGTAAAATATATTAAAAATGGGTTCTTTTCTCATTTGTACAAAGTTAGATACCATATTGTTATTTATATTTGAAGCGGGAATATTTTGAATTGTTGGTAAATTATGTGGGGGTTAATTGAAAATAAATTGACTGTTAGGTGTTGCCTCCACAAGCGATGAGTTGCTTCATATTGTCTACTCAGTTGACGTCGAAATCGTCGCCTAGACCTCACCTCTACATTGACAGTTTGTAATTGCTTTGAATTAAATTCTCCTCACAGTGTAATGATGGGTATTATTAATCAATCACATATGGAGGTTAGTAGTATTTTTTTTATTTTATTTTGCGAACAATAAATCTGAAATAGGTATTTAATTTGTCTAGAGATTACGGCAATTCAAGAACAACTGATGGAATTGAACATGTATCATTACTACCTTCCCATTATGTTATTCATTGTATAGAAATGTTTATTATAACCGTGATTTGATTTGATGACCTAGGTTGTAGTTTAGAAATATGTTTCTCTGTGTGTTAATTATAGAATATGGAGAGGTTTAAAATTGTCAGTTAACAATCATGTCTATTGAAGAAATGGTGTCTTTTGGGTTGATATATGAATTCATTTATCCTCCTTTAGGCATTATAAGTACCTATGTTTTTATTCCGGTTCTTCAAGAAAAAAAAACTCATTTCAAGCTCCCTAGTTTTCGCAAATGGCCATTGTTCCTGCTCCTCAAATGAATCTAGCTATTAATCCACAGATTCATCTTTTAAGTAGAAACACTATTATCTTCCACACTCCTGACATTTATAGCGAGGTTGCTAGGTATGTGGTAGTGGATATGAGGTCTGATGAAGTTAGGTTTATCTTTCGTAGATCCCCTAATCAGATGTTTGAGCGATTGGAGATTTTTTATGTGTCTGATAATTTCCATGATCAACCTCTTGATGTTGAAGGTGGAAATGGGCCATTATCTTTCATGTTCCTAGCTGATGAATATGTAAGTGATGAAGACATGACTATGAAGTTCAATACTTACGTCCAGTTTCTGCGTCCTGATGTTACTGAGTGTAGGGTTTGCAAGATATAGTATTTTTGATTTGCTACTGGGTTATTATGATGAATTTTGCATGATGCAATTAAGGGGAGGGGGCAATGAGATGATTTTATACTTTTTCTTCAAGAGTGACATAGTTTCAGTGAATGGAATGAATGATCAGGCTGTTAGTTTTGTAAAAGTCAATTGGGTGGTCGCAGAACCAATGGTGGCTGTGAATCCTGTGGTGGATGGAGACCGCATAGTGGCTGCAGAACCGGTCATTCCAATTTACAATCTGTCCAATGGTTATTCCAATGGTTTTTAGAAGTTGGCGGGTACGATGTTGATTCTATTTTTTTTGTCGAAGGTTTCAGTGTTTGGAAGGAATGGATGTGGTGATTTTCTTTTTGTTTTTGAAGGTTGGAGTATGCTATGAAGGATGGTGGTTCATGGAGGTTATCAAGTTCTTTTGTAGTTTGATGTTTTGGGTGTTTTTGTTAGGGGTCTAGATATTGATAGCAAGTATGTCCTGCTTTTTGTTTTTAGTTTTAATGTAATGCCGACATGTTTAAAATTTCATGTTTCATGGTTCTATGCTTTAATGGACGTAAATTTCCTTTTCTTTTATTGGCAATTAGTCTTTTATTGATTCTTATTTTTATCTGCCTTAAACAATATACTATCAGTTCTATACATTTCAAGATGATTTGCAAATAATTATTCTATTTAATCCAATCTATTTATCGAAGGGAATTTTTTTTAGAAATTTGTCGTAATAGACATATAATTTTTCACATCCAGGTGTTTACCTTTTATTTAAGAAAGTTGACACAAATTATATGCTATCAGTAGAAGCAACTTGCTTTTGATACAATAACAGTACATGTTTCATATGTATAAATTGCATTAGGCTCAGAATACTTAAATCATTATTATAAAGTATTTTTATTGCCAACAATGTTTTAGACACATAAATTGCATTGGAAAAAAGACATCTGCTAACCGAAAATTATTAGTAACATAATTTATCAACAATTTCTTTGTATACAACATTCTTTATCCAACCTTTGTACTCGTCATCTGTTTCTAAACAGAGAATCGTCAGTCGCCTTAAACAATATACTATCAGTTCTATACATTTGAAGATGATTTGCAAATAATTATTCTATTTAATTCAATCTGTTTATCGAAGGGAATTTTTTTTATAAATTTGTTGTAAGAGACATATAATTTTTCACATCCAGGTGTTTATCTTTTATTTAAGAAAGTTGACACAAATTATATGCTAGCAGCAGAAGCAACTTGCTTTTGATACAATAACAGTACATGTTTCATACGTATAAATTGCATTAGGCTTAGAATACTTAAATCATTATTATAAAGTATTTTTATTGCCAACAATGTTTAGACACATAAATTGCATTGGAAAAAAGACATTTGCTAACCGAAAATTATTAGTAACATAATTTATCAAAAATTTCTTTGTACATAACATTCTTTGTCCAACCTTTGTACTCGTCATCTGTTTCTAAACATAGAATCTTCAGTCCATTTGCTGTCTTCACCCTAGAAACAGCGACATACAATTGTCCATGACTAAACACTGGTTTGGGCAAATACAAACCAACATTCCCCAATGTTTGCCCTTGACTCTTTTTTATTGTCATTGCATAACATGCTCTGACATGAAATTGTCTCCTTCTTAAGATGAAAGGAAGTTTCCCTTCTGCAGCTGTTAATGTAATCCTAGGAATTAATACTTTATCACCAATATTTGACCCAGAAATGATAGTACCTTCAATAACTCTTTTACCCAGTTGAGTCACAATAAGTCTCAAGCCATTGCAAAGACCTTGGCTTGGGTTTACATTCCGAAGCAACATAATGGGTATTCCAATCTTAAGTTGTAGAGTATGATTAGGTAAACCAGTGAACTTTAGGCTATTGAGGAATTCTACAGGATACAACATTTCATGATTGGAAGTGCTTTCAGCTGACTTGTTAATTGTGTCTTAACTCAGGTATTCTTCATCTCAGAATCCCCCAAATCCATGATGTATGAATTTATTTCATCCACGACCTCATTCCTTGGAGTTAAAATAGCTCTGTTTGTCAAGTAATCTATGTCAAATTTCCTATATCCAAAATCTGGATAAGTGGAATTGAATATAACCTCAATTGGTTTTTTAGTGGGATCTAAAAGTATTTCTTCTGGTATTTTTACCCATTCTGCTTCGTCTGCATCTCCTCTTGTTCTTGCCATTTCTTGACCATCTCCTATACTAAGAATCCATTGTGAAAAATCTTCCAAACTTATACTATTCTCATTTCTTTCCACGGTAGATCTTTGCAATCGCATATTTTATTTCAGAACACATAATTCACAATTAATTCATAAATAGGAACTATTCAACAAAGATGTGACAATGTCGCCTCTGGTACCACCTGGAATGACCGAAAGGATTTGTCTGAAATCACCACCCAAAAGAACCACTTTACCCCCAAATGGCCTTTCAATGTTGAAAGTTGGAGTATCTCTCAAAATATCTTTAGGTGTCTTATCTACGGCTTCAAAAGCATACTTAGAATCTATTGGCGCTTCATCCGAAATTATTAATGCTCTCTTTTGAATCAGTTTTGCAAGCTGTGTGCCCTGATTTATTTGATATGTAGAGTTTTCATAGAGATGTAAGGGAATTCTGAATCTGATATATGCGGTTCGACCTCCTGGTAGCAATAAAGATGCTATTCCTATTGATTAGATTTAAACTATCAACAAACTATAATTACATAATGAGCGGAAGGGAAACAAACTAAATGAAATTATGAAATTAATTTAAAAAAGAATTTAGTCTATAATTTTTTACCTGAAGAAGCGACAGCAAGAACAATTTTTCCTTCAGATCTCAACCTATTGATGATAGCTTTATACAAATATGTTTTTCCCGTACCTCCGTGGCCATAGAGGAAAAAAGGTTCGGTTCTTATTGAATAACAACAGAAATGACCATCTGATATACAATATCTTGTTCTGCATTAAGTGAATTCTTCAAAATCTCATGTTCTTCACATAAATCCCGTACATCATAAGTTTGTTCTTCCATAATGAGCATGTTCTTCAGCTGATCTAATAACCTTTTATCTGGAAACGGCATGCCCTGTATGTCTTCCAGAGATCTTCCATTTTTCAACAACACTTTTTGCAACTCTGCAAGTGTCAGGTTTTTAAATTCATCCTCGCTTAACACTAAAGTAGGCAGCCTTAATATCTTTCTCCTCATTCGCAAAATATCGTCACCGATTTTGTGCCAATTGCATTCCAAAAATGCCCTGCATCTGATACATCGCAGAAGAGTATAATTGTCATGAATAAATCCCTAAGTTGTGAAGCACTGGCCCAATGATTAGCCTCATCAATGGCTTCATTCCATTCCCCATCATCTTCCAAAAATCCACATGCATAACATGCCATTTTCATGGTTGGGTGCACTACACCTTCGACTGTTCTAATGTCTTCATAATTCTCTCACCCTTTAACAATATTTAAAAGCAATCTCAAATAGTACCTTTCACCTGAATTGGGTGTGCATATGTTAGACGGCCTATAGTCTTTCTAGACTCTCGCCTTTTCCATATTAAAGTCCCCTTTTTCCATACGTATCTTGTCGAAAACTCAGCGTATGTTAAAAACTTTGCCCTTAGATCAACTTTATTCATTTCCATCCATTCTATAAACATTGTTTTCCTTGCTTTTTCTGTGTTAATAATTCTAGGCAGAGGGTCATCATCATTGAAAATTAGCAGCTGCTCATTTTTCAAATGATAACATAATCTCTCAACTGCCAGTTTCCTATAATGGATAGGAAACTTGTATATTCTCTATATAGCTTCACATGCTGAGATATACATACAGTCAAGAAAGGTCTTGATTTCGTCATTTCCATCTGAATTTCTGGATGAAGTTGCACCTTCGAAATCATATGAGCTTGAAATAACAATTGTGCTCCTATCGGGACCTTTGGTGATATATTTGAAAAGATACTTGATTGCCTTTGACTTATTGCATGCTTCAACATTTATATGGCTTTGGTATTTCACCAATAAGTATCTATTATAGGCAGCAACATACCTATTGTCAAGCGTTGTACCATTTTTGTCAACTGTAACATTTGTATTCCTTCTCCTATAAACCGAGTAGCCATTCTCATCAAGCGTTGTCTGGTTCTGAAATGCCTTTGGAAATTTCTTGGAACAAACTCCTGAAACATTTAAATAATTAAATTGAACTTTAAGTTATTTAAATATATAATATGGCATTTTCTTTTAAAAAAATGACTAACCATCAATCATGCAGGGTGAATATGAATTTGCGCTTCCACATGGGCCATGCATCATGAACTGATTAACTGCGTCATAACCTACTAGATCTATCAAAGGATCAGGTATTTCAGCTGAAATCATTGCATCTAGTAGCTCTGGTGTTGTTAGCTTGGCTGCGTTATTCACCCAAAAAATGATGTGTGCATGTGGCAATCCTCGCTTTTGAAATTCAATTGTGTATAACACTGTTCACATAAAACATTTCAAAATTAACTGGAAATCATTACTTTGTAAATTCATAAATATTAAAAATAAAGAGTCTTATACCTGCTTTTACTTTGCCAAATATTTCATTATCGACAATATCATGAATCATTTCTTCCAATTTTAGCTTGAACACTCTGGATTCTATGTCTGGCCTGTTTTCAGTTTTTTGACCACCACATTGACCTAAGAGATCTGTTATCTCTTTCCAATTTGGATTTTCCATGAATGTGATGAAATAATCTGGATTGCCATAAACCCGATATATTGACATCGCATCCTGATAATTTTGTACCATATGCCGTGGACTTCCCGTAAATGAAGCAGGCAAAATAGTTCACATTCCAACATTCTTTGAGTCTGAATCTCCTTTTGCACTGCATCATATACATTTCTGTATAGTTCTGTTCGCAAATTGCCCTGGTTATTTCTCAAAAATTGAAGTCTTTCTTGTTCGATTTGGGTATAACAATCAACAATGTATTGTTGATAAAGTCTTCCTCCATACTGTAAAGTCTGGCTCTGATTATTCCTCTGCTGCAATACATAGGCATAGTACTCTCTTGCCGTTACATTTTTCCGCTTAGTCTTTCTCTGACCATTATTCCAAATGTAAGGAATTTCTAAATGGAAGCCATCTTCGCCATACGGAAAGAGAATGGGATATTGCAATGCCATGAATAGCGGATAAAGATCACTAATTCTTCTCAAAACACCATATGCACTTTGAACAGTTAGGTCTCTTTCTCCATTCGTGATTGCCATATCCCCGACTATTAACATGGCTATTTCAGACGCAGTTGGGGCTGAATATTGTCGCTATTTATTTGCTCTTCTCTTGACCAATTTTATGCTGAAATTCCTTGCATTTTCTTCTCTATATAAATCTCTCACTATTCTGAAAGCTTTAACTAATTCATTGTGAGTATTCAACATCTCAATTAACTGCTGAATAACTTCAGGAGACAACTCCTCATTACATTCTCCATGATTCACAGCATTCACTCGGTTCTGTATTTCATTCTCTGTATCATAAACATATAGCTAAAGAAAACTTGGTGATTTACCTTCTTGGGGCAACATAGATCCTATTCGATGATAATTTTGACCACTTATCTTGTAAACATAAACAGAACCATTTTTGTTTAATGAAGTGTCGACTTTAGCACCCATAGATGTCATCGCGAACATGGAGTTATATGCTCGAATATTATCTGCAAATTTGCTTGAGACTGGTCCTAGATCTCCATACAATAATGATCGTAATGGCTCAGGTGGTTCATGGCGAGGAGGAAGCTCAATTTTACCATTTCTGCAACATAAACCATATACTGGATATGTTTTCCTCGAATTCTTTTTCACACGTTCACGACCCCAAAAAATAGCATGGCAATATTTGCAAGTAAATTCAGGCAGTCCATAGTAAGAAACTTCTACTGAATGTTATTTGGAGAGATAATATATTAGGACATAAGGACATGTATAATAAATCCTTTTTGATGAAATTAAATCCTAGCATAGCTATTTACCTCTAGCAGGCACTCTAGGTGTCGCATTACGATGCAAAACTTTATCAGGGTTAGCTATAAGACGGTTGTTAGCTTGTCGCTCAATTGCCCTTGTGTTCTTCCTCTCATTTCTTCTTTGTTTTGCATAGAGTTTTTTCATTTCAGCTATAAGAGTATAGTAAAAATTTTAATTGTTATTCTAAGATAGAATTGGCCTTTAGAATTATAAGTAAATTGGTTTTAAATACCTGACATATTAACAGTGTATGACGTAGATCCGCCAACCGAGAAACTCTCTTCAAAGGGAAGTGTTAACTTTCTTTTCTTTGGTAAGTTTTGCATTTTTAATTGTTGACTTGATGATCCTGTATAACATCGAATTGGAAGGAAATTTTTAATAATCTTTTCTCAGTTTCAGACAGGTACAAATACTGAAGTTTGAAGGGCAACAGGGGAGGTGACGGAATAAACTGAATAAAAGTTAATGATTATGTAAGTAAAAGAATCTAATTCTTCTATTACCTAGTATATGAACTTCTGGTCCATGATTTAGAGATATTTGCTTATTTTTCTTTATGATAATCTCTACCTTTCTCTGTGCACGATTTTTTCTTGCCTTTTCTTTAGAGATTGTACCTAGAACAATAAAAAATTAATATTCTCTCTATTTCAGACAACAACAAAGACTGAAGTTTGAAGAGCAACAGGGGAGGCAACAGAATAAAAGTTACTGATTATGTAAGTAAAACAATCTAATTCTTCTATTACCCAGTAGATGAATTTCTGGTCCATGGTTTAGAGATATTTGCTTATATTTCTTCATGATAATCTCTGCCTTTCTGCGTGCACGATTTTCTCTTGCCTTTTCTTTAGAAATTGTACCTACAACAATAAAAGAAAAATATCATTAACAAAACCATATTAGTTTAAAATTGCAAGATATGTTCAAGTGTTCTTCTTCCTATATTAAATCGATTCACCTGGTTCAATAGAGTTCCCAGAAATTTCTTTGCAAAGTCTCTTCCTCATCATACTTTGAGTTGGTTCTGCTGAAGATGAAACAAAAAAGAGTATCCACCTCCTAATTGAAATGTAATTTGGAATTCATAAACTCAATTGCTTTGAGATACATGCATATATTAAATTAAAAAAGTCAGTGTATATACAAAAAGGCATTGTGAACTTAACCATCACATGAATTAAATAATAATTCTGAATGCAAAATGGTTTCACTTCATCTTCTGAATGCATAAGATCTTGCTTACTCAAGTTTTTCATCTCAGAACATTTTCCTGAAAAAAAATTCTATCTTAACCTTTGGTATTTTTAAAGGGGTTTTTACCAATAAATCCTTGAGATAGGGTTATATTTACTAATAAAAATATAACATTTCAAATTTTATCTTAGGATCCCTGGGTTTAAATCAAAACCCCCGTAGAGTCCCTGACCTTCTTTATTATAATTTTAAATGTCAAAACTTCCCCCACCTCCCCCACTCAAAGGCACGCCATCACTCACCCCGGCTTCTTAAATAGTGTCAGTAAATCGTCTCCTCCGACACCATCTCTTCTGTTCCCGCATGAGCTGTGAAATTAAGAGAGACAACAAAAATCAATCGAATTAATAACCAACCTATTAAACCCATGAACACCAAAGGAAGAAGATCAAAAAAAAGTCATTATTTTTGCCTGGGTTCACAAGTGAGAACGGCGGCCAAAACGGACAAATCAGGTGCGGCTGACTTTGTGCCGACGAGGAGTGATTTCGATAGTCTCGAGGAACAAACCAATGAAGAAGATGGAAGATTAATTGTTGATTTACGTTTTGTCCGATGAAATTGAGGTACAAGATTTAAGAAATTGGGTTTTGAAATGAGGGTATGGGTAGTTTTTCAATTTTTTGTTTCAGTTGGTAAAATTGACAGAAATTGAAGAAGTGAGCTTTGGATGATGATGACGGAGAAGAAAGCAATGTGATATAGATATAGAGAGAGAAAGAGATTACGCGTAGAGAGAGAATGGTAGGGATATTTATTATAAAAAGGCGTCAGTGGATTTATTGGTAAATTGAATAAATGTGAAATGTTTTTCACATTTTTAAAACTGTGAGGTCAGTTTCACAGTTATTTATGAATGTGAAATGGTTTGGTTTTTGACCTTTCTAAACTGAGAACTGTGAGGTCAATTTCACAGTTAATTTGGTACTTAGTATGTTTGGTTTACCCGTTATTTATTAGTTGTTGATGATTGTTTGTGCACAACTGTGAGGTCAATTTCTCAGTTATAGTTATGAATGTTATTTTTGTGTCATTCCTTTAGGACAACTGTAGAACAAGTTTCACGGTTGTTGGGTTTGATGTAAATAACTGTGTAATGATTTTCACAGTTATTGTGCATAACTGTGAATTCCATTTCACAGTTATTTTTATGTCATTCCTTTAGGACAACTGTAGAACAAGTTTCACGGTTGTTGGGTTTGATGTAAATAACTGTGTAATGATTTTCACAGTTATTGTGCATAACTGTGAATTTCATTTCACGGTTATTTTTATGTCATTCCTTTAGGACAACTGTAGAACAACTTTCACGATTGTTGGGTTTGATGTAAATAACTGTGTAATGATTTTCACAGTTATTGTGCATAACTGTGTAATGATTTGCACATTTCTAAGCTGAGAATTATGTTTGTGCACAACTGTGAGGTCAATTTCTCAGTTATAGTTATGTGTGTTGAGGTCACTTTCTCAGTTATTGTGCATAACTGTGTGATAAATTTCTCTGTTTTTATGTCATTCTTTTATAAAACAAAAGTGAGATTTATTTTACAGTTGTTGAAAAATAAATATCGTGTTTCTAAGTAAGATACTCCCTCCGTCCCGACCGACTTAGGATTTTTTGAAATGGCACGGGGATTAAGAAAAAGATAAATGTTGTGAGTATAATTTAAAAATAGGAGAGAGAATGAGTGGAGGGAATAGTAAATTATAATGGTGTTGTGAGTATTAAAATAATGTAGGAGAGAGAATGAGTGGAGAGAATAGTGATTTAAGGTTTCCATTTTGGGCCGTCCTTAGTCGGGTGGGACGCCCAAAATGGCAAAAAGTCCTAAGTCGGTCGGGACGGAGGGAGTATATGTTTATGACCTAAGTTAGATTTTTATAAGTGAAATAATTTTAGTGAAATATTGAATAAGTTAGATTTTTGATTTCTAAATTTTGGGATATTGCATTTTACAATTTTGATGAAAAAAATAAGGAAAAAGAGAAAGAGGAGAGAGAAAATGAGGAGAGAGTTTATTTCTTAAAATGTGGGATAATGCATTTTAAAATCACATGTTGGAGATAACAGGAGGATACAAAAAGCCTTCTTCAACTGACTTTTTTTTCTCTAATTCTGCTTAGTTGTTAAACACAGATGGGGAAGGAGGAGCTGCCATGTTTGTTTATTTGTATGAGAACCATACGCATAGAATGCATTCACATTAAATTTTTTTAGTAACGTGCGTGCACCATCAGGGGTAGTTTGGACAAAAAAAAAATTGAAGGACTTATTGGCGAGTTTTAAAAATGTCTGTCCTTATTGTTTGTTTTCATTTGGCTGAGGGGCTTATTGGTCAAAGCCTCATTTTTAAATCCCAAATCTATGAGCCAATTTCATCTGACTCTTTTCCCTTATTGTACAACTGAAAAAGAGAATTCGATCGAGAAGTCCGCTGAAATTAGTTAAGCATACAGTTTTTCTCTCTTATTATACACTTCCCATCGTCTTCTACAGCTCAATAAATACTTTTAAGAAAAAAATATTCAACAGAGTAAAATCTCAAGTAAATGTTAACGGCCAATTTTTATTTTTCTATCCTTAAAACAGTCAGTAGTGCAGGGAATGTCCTTTTTCTTTTTCTCTCAAATAATCAAACACATTTTTAAAGTCCATTCATATTTCTACTTGTCAAAATAGCAAAAAAACAACTTTGTCCATGAAATACTTAAACAAAAAATTATAAATAATCTCAGATAAAACATGGATTCACTACAGGGAACTTTAGCAAGAAATGTTTTTGCAAAAACTAATTAACAAAATAGCATTAAACCATTATATCTGTTCACAACTCAACCTAAAACATTCAAACATTCTCAGCCAAAACAGGGTTTCATTACATGACAATTTAGGGAAAAATATTTAAAAGAAGTCTCGAATATTTAAACTTTAAAGCCCTAGTCCTGTCCTTGTTTTCTTGGCTGGAGATACTTCTTTTCCTTTTACATTCTCCGCTTCATGAGTGTCTGCAACTCGCCAGAGGTCCTCTCACTAAAGTTGCAATGAAACGAATCAGAATATATATAAGAGGAGAAAGAGTTTTTTTTTCTTAAAAACCATGCAGCTGTTACATTTCAATTATAAAAATAAATCTTATTTACAGAATATTCTTTTTCCAGAAAATAAATTCAGTAATTAAATTTCAATTAGAAAAGCGGTCCTTATCTTCAGATTATTCCTTTTCCCAGCAAAAGATGGTATTTTAACATGAATGTCAACTGTATTGGGTTGAGTAACAATATTACATTCTTGAAATCAAAATATAAGAACGATTTTAATATATTCATTATATTTTATAACGTACTAAGAGCAAAATTTCCTTGCAAAGCAACTTAGTATTACCTCATCAGCATTTGGAGCACGGATATCACTTTCAAACAAAACTCTTTTCACTGTGAAACTCTCGAGTTGGTGCCTCTGCTCTGCTCATTAAACTCAAGCTGGAATACATTACACTTACCAATTATTTACTTAGCTGTCTAGGCAATGGTTCTGCAAAACCTTCCTACATTTAGATTTATTAAGAAATAGTTTTATAGAATAAAAAAAAATCAAACATAGATTATGTTGAAAATTATTCAGGGTAACCTCATCTACTATATGTGCCAAATCCACGGCCTTTATGTTTATTAGCTTCTCAATGCTATTATCAAACATAACACATTTCAAGGAGTCAGTCCCATCATGTAATTCTGCCTCCACCCGATACCTTAAGATTAAAAAAATTAATTAAACACTGATAACATGAACTAAGAAATAGTGGAATTATATGAATGTAAACAATTTGGCTAATACCTTATAACTGGATACATTTCATACTTGTTACATCCATTACAGAATAACTTGCCATCCTTAGGTAGAACTTTTTTCTTAAAAATTGTACTTGTGCAGGAGTTGTACTTCCAACCATTTGTTTCTTCAATGGTTGACACACTGCCATAAATATATAACGGATTCTTCTGCAATTTCATTAAAGAAAAAATAAATTATTCACTCACTTAGAACCGTGTGTAGGTATTGTAGTGAACATAAACATAAAGTGTTGTTTGTATTTAGAGCAATTCCTACCATCTTTTCACACTGCAAAAGAAGCTCATTCATGTCCCAGATAGGCATTTTGTTTTTTTCATATTCTTCCTTTGCAATAAAAGTAGGATACATAGGTATATTTCCTATTTCATCACCAGCTTCAGTTGTTCCAAGCCTATATCAGTTAGAGGGAGTAAGTGTAGAAAGTGATTTATGGGAAAAAGGGTTATATTAAGAATGGCCAAATTGTTGAATTATGTACATTTTTATAAATTCATCAATCTCAGATATTTCATTGTCGTTGTAAAAGGTTGTTGCACTGCTTGAAGACACGCTTAGATTATCTGAGCAAATACATTTCAGAATATAGAATTATATTACTGTTGGGGAATTTATGAAAATCAAAGTTACATTAGTTAATTGTTAGGTGTACATACTATTAGACTCGGGCTTCGCAATAACTGAGAATATAATCCACACACGTTGCATGCTTTTAGCAACATTCTTAGCCTTTTCAATAATCTCATCTCCCTAAAGAGTAATTCTCAATTTATTCTCACTGCAGATTTACTATGATTTAGTAAATTAGAATAAAAGTCAAATCAAATGCAAATTAATATGTATCAATACAAACCTTGTGTCTTGAATATCAATATATTGCATAGAAACCTGTTGGAAGTTGCTCATGCGATGACCAATATCCGACACACCAAGTACGTATCCAATGACATCTATGCATAATAAAGTTAATTATACAATTCAAAGTTATTCAAGCAAAAAGGAAGATTAAAGAACAACATTGAATAAATACTTACCACATAGATTCTTCTTGTCATCACTTGTTTCCAAAAGCCTTTCATAGGACGTTGAAACTGTGCCTAGGAATCTTAGGAAGACCCTTAACAATCTCCTCAACAACAGTGGAGGCATCAAACAAAATACAGAGATCACACTGTACTATGCAAAAAGCTGGTTTACTGCACCTTACTGTAAAATTCTTAACAGTGTAGTACGATCCTTCTTCAAATAAGCCTTCAAAATCAGGCACAAATTTACTTCTGATGCAACAATAAATGGGGTCAGCCTGTAAGAGAACAAAATGACAATTAGAATGAGATTTATTACTGGGTATTCTTGCTCATTCAGTTTTAAATAAACATAAATTGTAATTTTATTATTTACCTGTTCATCAATAGCTAGCAAATCCATACTGATCAATTCACGAAACTTCTTCATATTATAGGACTTCCATATGCGAGAGACACGTATAAGGCATTTCTTTTTACAACAACCTTTCTGTAGATACCGAATGAGGACATTTTGTGGAGCCATTTGAAGGTGTTATGGTTGCATGAGAAAAGAATGAATTTGTAAGTTTTCACTTTTTTGTCAGAAACAAATACATTATATATTTACAATATGTTTATCTATATGAATGCTTAAGAGTATTGTGATGTAAATGTGACATTTCTATTCTTGAAAGGAAATTTACAGACACCAATTGTTCCTAGGGAGCATTGGAGTAATACCTGAGTTGTGTTAGTCTTTGCAGGTGTGTGTATGACACTGTACATTGGATAACTATCTATTGCATGAGTATTTAAGGAAATGGATCATTAAGAGTTTGGGTCAGTTGAGAAGACCTGCAATTGTGCCTGTTCAGAAGTTGATTCTTCAGTTTCTGCTACAATTCAAGTTCTCCTATTTAATGACCAGCCTATACCTGGTATGTTCACTTATTATACTTCTTTAGTTTAAAGACCTATTTTATCTCAGTTAGTTCTTCTCTTAAAGTGGGTTATAGTATATATAATCACCATATAGTATATATAATCACCATAATGTTTATGTTCTAATGGTAAATATGTAAGGTACCTGTAATTATTAGATCAATATGTACAATGCACTTATTACTAACTGTTATGTAACTTTAGTAAGTTTAAGGGATAATGTATATACATAATTTATTTTGCAGATTTATAGTTGTCAAGTATACATTCATCTAATATTGAATCCAAGTATATTAATCCTTATATATGTACTTTATTACACTGATATTTAACCTTTATCTATTCATATACCCTAACTAATGACTTATTTCTTACATCTGATTACCATGATCACAAAGGTCATGACCTCTTCAAAATCTAGCTAACGTGGAGGCCTGAGAGTCCGGAGAAACCCTAAGCAATGCGAAGTGTCACAACCCTAGGCATTTTCACCTACTTTCATATACTATAAGTATGGATTTTCTAGATACGTGGCTAAGATATATGCAAAATTTACTATTTTTCATTGCTATCATGATCTTTTTAAAAATAAATATGTGATAATTTGTAAATTATTTATAATTCTTAAGAACTTCAATAAATTCAGTTTTAATTTTATTTTCGTGGTCATTTTATATACAAGTTAATCACATAATGTTATTCTAATTTATGTTAGTTTGGAATCATTTGATGATAAGTGTAATGCACACATATTATGTTAATATGCATGAGTATAGTATTTTTAATTAGTCAAAACATAAAATAAAAAGTTTACGGTATAAAATGAATACGACCATGGGTAATAAAACGTGCAAATCCCAGTGGGTTAAGCCCAATGAAAAATATGTACAAGTCCCAAATACAACGTATGGAATGGGCTTCCCTAACTATGTTCGTCTCACTTTTCTCGTCATATCCCACTATGTCGACATGTACATAGCAGATCGATCTAATGACTAAGGCAGAGATGTAGATAAATGCCGACCATGGCACACCTATATGCCGACCAAGGCACATTCATATGCCGACCAAGGTACATTCATATGTCAACTTGCACCAGGTCCACGTCAGCAAGGCCACGACTGTTACAAGGGGAATAGGATTCCCTACCATTGATCGTCATCCATGCCCGGCCTATATCTATGTCAACCAACACCTTATGTCGAGTAACAACCCTCCTAGGCATGCGTAAAGAATGCTCTTCTAATCCTACTACAATAAGGACATCGTGGAATTAGGATCTGAGTAGCACTTGACTCCTTATCTCACCTAACTTACTATCCAAGGCATGACTCTATATCCTACACCTATAAATACAAGCCATAAATCACATATTTAAGGTGAACGCAACTTTTGACTCTAAACTATTGTCAATTGATTTGCTCTCTACAATACAAATACTTAATCTCACGCCGGAGGGCCTTCGTCGTTGAAGCCCCGACTTAGTTTACGTGATCGTTTATCTTTTTCAGGCTATTTAAGCATCCAGGATACAACCTTACTACTGGATTTGGGCTGATACGACGTTTTAGACATCATCAGTTTGGTTCCATTGACGGGAAACAATCGAATTATCCTTTGAATAGCTGAAAAAATTATGTTCCGCTCTCCTAACCCTAATGGAAGAAGAACACACTTCTAGCATAACTCCAGATCCACATAACCATCATGTGGAGGAGACTCATGGCAATGTTGGAATAACTATTCCTCTTGCCAATGGTGGATTGCCACCTCCTCCACCACTGAATGATGGACTACCACCGCTAGGTATGACCTTGCGTTTGAGTGGACAGCCAATAACAGAAATCCCCTTAAATCCTCCCTGTCGTCGACGACGAGGGCGACCAGGTGCTAGTCAGATGGGGAGGAATGCCGCCCAAGGGGGCACAAGCACATCTCCATCACTGGTTGATCGCAAAACTCTTTTGTACCGCCAGATGTACACTTTGCAACGCATTTATGAAACATAAAATGCCTTGCTACAGTTAGATCCAGATCATTCCTTGGCTGAATTCATTAGACCTACCGGGACTGAAAATTCCCTTGGAGGGGAAAGTCGCTTTGATAGGCCTGGTAGTCGAAGAAATAGAGAAAATCTTCCCCCTTGCCAAAATCCCCCACATCATGACACTGTCGGTAGATCGAAGCAAATCCCCATCTAGGACATTTATCCTCGTCATAGAGCTCCTAGACATGAGAATACTCGAAATGAGGGAGATTTGAGAAACCAGATGAATAATCAAAGGGACCAGGAGGTAAATTCAGCAGACTTGAGAGCAAGACTAAGTCATGTTAGGCAAAGGACTCCTCCCCGTCAAAATCTCCCTCCTCGGCCTAGGACTCCTCCTCGACCTAGGATCCCTCCTCGTCGTAGGAGTCCTCCCCATCCAGATATAGCT
Source organism: Adenophora triphylla var. japonica (assembly GCA_022495995.1). Classification (NCBI taxonomy): domain Eukaryota; kingdom Viridiplantae; phylum Streptophyta; class Magnoliopsida; order Asterales; family Campanulaceae; genus Adenophora; species Adenophora triphylla. The sequence continues at coordinate 135,284 of JAFEMH010002201.1, forward strand.
CCCATGAGGGACAGAACCCCTCCTCGTCATTCCAGGCCATTGAATGGAAGAGCACCATCTGGATATGGAGATAATCACCAGTAACATGAGGAGAAAAGCTAAGTAAATGGACACAGAGAAAAGGAGAAGACCCATCGCAGTTCCCACTATAACTCGGGGATTGATGCAAGGGATCTTCTCCTCTTGAAAAATATAATTTTTGAATTAAAGGCACCCAAATTATTCCATAGTTTTTGGTTCATTCGCGTGTGGATCACCATTTGAGGGAGGTTACTTTATCTCCTAAAGCTTGAAGACCTCCATTGTTGATTCATCACCAAGGTAGAACAAGGAAGAAGAAGATCCAACTTTCATCAACGGTTCAAAGATAAGAAGGTTGTTCATCGATTCAAATAAGATTTGAATCTAAGATCCGTTTTGAAAGATCAACATAATCACATAAGGTATGTAAATTCTATTTCATGGTTTTAACTATTCATGTTTGACGGATTAAAGGGCTAGGGTTTTGTTGTTATTTCTAAGTCTTCCGCTGCGTTTGTAACCCCAAAACCCAACAGTGGTATCAGAGCCGTGTCTTATCATGATTAGGTTGAAATTGGCATGCTAGATTTAATATGATTAAATGCTTTACATGCTATTTGTGAAATAGATCTATGGTTTCGTGTGTATTGTTTTGAGAAAACAAGTATATATGATATGCCATGATCATGATTAATAATTGATTAATGTGATTAAACTTTTTTTACATGGGTAATGATCTGTTTAATTTGATTAAACAAAAGATTAGTAAATTCTCAAATTGAAACAAATTGTTTGTTTAGGATTTGATGTTCATTTTAATATGATTAACATGATTGTTTGAATCCATATATTTTGAGAATGGAATAGTTATGTAGTTGATAATAGTTATTTATTACATGATTATTGGTATGATCCTAAAGTAGGATTTTATGTGAAAATCCCATGTTCATGATGATGTACATATAAGTTTCATATACAACCATGCGATGCTTGTTATGTGTAAAACCTTCTAAATATTTAAGTCTTATGCCATTCCTTGATTAGAACACTTGTGAAATTTTAGGGTATCTGATGTAGTTTCGACTCAGTTGGGTGCATCTTATATCTTAATTTGTGAGCAAGATGAGATAATGGTTGATGTAGTTTTGACTCAGTTAGGTGCATCGTTCCATGTCTCATACGTTTGAAAAAAGGTTTTGACTTAATTGGTGCTTTCAAAATGAGATTTGACCCAAGGCATAGATGAGATTTAAAACAGGTATATGACATATGATGTCTAAGAAAATCTCATAAAAGATCTAAGAGTCATATAGAGATATGATTGATGTTTCTACCTAAATAGCTTGATTTCGGGCATTGACTCAGTTAAACCAAAATCAAGTGAAATATGGATCTTAGCCCACTATAATTATATGATACATTCTTGTATTAGAAGGTGTATAATTTAGTGGAAGTATTTGTGAAATACATTATTTGCTCTTAGATGGTAAATGTGTTGATATTGATATGTGTTCATATGGTTTACATATTTTGTTGTAGAAGTAGCATTACAGAATAAATTACGATTCGTCCTTATGAAGGACAAGTTCGAATAGAATGGTACAGACTATTCTGATTGGATCAGAAGCTTAAAGAATTGTTCTTAGGCAAAATTGTACGTTCTTGACGAACCCGTTCCTGTTGAACCTGCTGCAAATGTTGCAAAGGGCAAATAAGGAGCAATATTAGAAACATGATGATGATTCTAACAATGTTGCTTGCCTTATACTTTCCACCATGTTTAAAGGCTTTTATGAAGAACCTTGAACACATGGAAGTTACTTTTGTTCTAGCACAACGCACAAAGGAAATGTTTCAAGTGCAAGCTAGGCAAGAGAGGTTTGTTGTGTTAATGGTTAACACAAGAAAGGGGTTTAAAAGGAAACACACAGTAGGTAAAGCAAAGGTTGCTAAACCTAGGGCAAAAGTTGCCAAAGGCGAAGAGGCTAAACCCAAAGTGTCTCAAAAGGATGCATTTTGCTACCATTGTAATGAGATTGTCATTGGAAGCAAAGTTGCAAGGCTTATTAGGAAGGCCTAAAAGGTGAAGAAGGGCAATATGATTGCTACTACTTCAAGTATCTATATGATAGATATTTTCCTTTTGACTTCTTGTTCTTGGGTATATGATACCGGATATGGATCCCACATTTGTTTAAATGTGCAAGGAATAAAGAATAGAAAGCTACTCAAAGAAGGTAAATTAAACCTATGTGTGGGAATGGAGCAAGAGTTGTTGCATTAGCCGTAGGGACTTATGAAGTCAATTTACCTAGTGGACTAGTACTTGTTTTGAACAAGTATTACTACGTTCTGGATTTGAGTAGGAGTATTATTTTCGTTTCTTATATGGATGATGAAGGATATAATTTTCTTATTGAGAATAAGAAGTTTTATATTCATTTAATGATATGCCTTATTAATAGTATTGCATATGTCATTGAATAATCTTCATATCCTTGATATTAAGAAACAAAATAATATTGAAGATATCTATAATATAAGTGAGAAATCTAAACCGAATAATGTGAACAACACGTTCATATGGCATTGCCGATTTGGTCAGATAAATAAGAAATATATATCTAAACTCCATTAACATGGACTTTTAGACTCATATGACTATGAATCATTTGAGGAATGTGGATCTTGTTTATTGGGATCATTGACCAAACCACCCTACACTAAGAGTAGTGGGAGGGCTAGTGACTTACTGATCCTAGTCATGAAAGGTATGTGGATCATTAAGTAGTATTGCTAGGGGAAGATTTCAGTATTTCATCACATTCACCGGTGACTTATCTAGATATGTCTATGTCTATCTGATGAAGTCCAAAGGTGAATCGTTTGAGATGTTTCAAACATTTCAAGATGAAGTACAAAACAAACTTGGCAAAACTATTAAGTACTTTGATTATATTGAGGTGGTAAATATTTGAGCCAAGAGTTTGACAATCATCTCAAAACTGTGAAATTGTTTCAGAGTTGACTCCACATGGAACCCCACTATGAATGGTGTGTCTGAAAGGAGGAATTGAACCTTGTTAGACATGGTTCATTCGTTGATATGTCAAGTTAACCTTCCTATTTCCTTTTGAGGATATGCATTAGAAATAATGCGGTTACACTGAATCAAGTCCCTACTAAATCGGTTCCTAAGGCCCCACATGAGATGTGGCATGAAAGAAACTTAGTTTATCTTTCATGAAGATTTGGGATTACAAACCTTATATGAAGAGACTTGTCTCTGATAAGTCAGCACCAAATCTGACAAGGTTATTTTCAGAAATTAATTTTACGATCGCAAAGAGAACAAAATGTTTGTTGCTCTGTTGATCTTGAAGAAGTTCAAGAACCTGAAAATGACATGGAACCAAGAGTAGAGACGAAACCAAGTTCACAAGGAGTTGTGAAACCGGTTCAAGATGCACAAGTCCATCGTAGATCGGATAGGTTACGATCCGAACCCGAGAAATATTGATTTCTCATATCGAAAAGTAATAAAGTGGAAGTCATTGAGAATGAAGATCCTACTTCCTATCTTGAGGCGATGTCCACTCCTAATTCGGATAAATGGTTAGGAACCATGGAGTCCGAATTACAATCCATGTTTGATAATCAAGTTTGGAACTTGATTGAGCTACCTGAAGGTGTAAAAACTAAAGGGTGCAAGTAGGTCTTCAAGACCGACATGGATGGGAAGGTGTATACTTTCATGGCTAAGGATTGTAGCAAAGGAATTTAGGCAAATTCATAGTATTGACTATGTTGAAACCTTTTTGCCAGTTACAATGCCGAAGTCTATTAGAATTTCAATTGCCATAATCACATATTATGACTATGTGATATGGCAAATAGATGTCAAACAATTTTCTTAAAATGAAAAGATTCTTAAGGATGTGTATAGTACACAACCCGAAGTTTTGTCGATCCAAGAAATTCTAATAAAGTATGCATGTTGCAAAGATCCATAAGATGGGTTGAAGCAAGCTTCGAGGAGTTGGAATCTTCATTTTGATGAATCGGTCAAAGATTTTAACTTCATCAAGTACGAAGATGAACCTTGTGTATGCATGAAATTCAGTGGGAGCGTAGTATTATTTCAATTGTTTTATTACAATGATATCTTACTCATTGGAAAAACGAAGTTCCGACACTTAAGACTGTCAAGTCTTGGTCAAGGAAAGTTTTCTCAATGAAAGATATGGGTGAAGCCGCTTACATACTTGGCATCAAGATCTATAGAGATAGATCTAAAAGGATAAATTGGTTTGAGTCAAAGTACTCACATTGATAAGGTTCTTAGAAGATTCTAAGAAAAGTAACTTGTCAATGGGTCATGGTGTTACTCTTAGCAATACTCATTGTCTTATGACAACTGGTGAGCAAAAGGGGATGAATGAAGTTCCATATGCTACGTCATTTGGATCTGTCATGTATGCCATGATTTGTACTAAACTCGACGTCTCGTATACTTTGAGCATGACGAATCAATACCAATCTGATCCTGTTGAGAACCATTGGATGGCAGTTGAGATGATCCTTAAGTACTTATGAAGAACTAAGGATACGTTCTTGGTATTTGAAAGGTTGGAAGTTAATCTTGTTGTAAGGGTTACATAGATGCTAGCTTCCAGAGGATTGCATAAAAAAAAAAAACACACACATGCACTAAAAATTTTTTCTCTCTATTTTCTTGGGGGAACCCTAATTAGGGTTTGCCTTTTATGGCTGCTTCCGGCAGCCTCATGGCTGGTATGAACACGGTTCGTCCCTCCAATCCTTCCTCTCTCTTGGCTGGTTCTAATGCGGCTGTTAGCAATGTGCAAGGGCTTCCTTGCGGTTTTCCTAGCAGCCATGGTAACCCTAATGCTTTCTTTCCTAATTTGGTTCATGGGAATGGTCAAGGATCCCATTCGGTTCTTCCTCCTAATTCCTTTGCTGTTAAGGAGAATCACAATCCGGCTTCTCCAACATCCAAAAAATCCTTTGCTGCTTTGTTTAAGGAAACAACCATAGATTCTCCTTCTCCTTCTTTGTCTATGATACCAATGTCTTTGCATAAGGGAGAACCGGCTCTCAAGATTTCAAAGGATCTCATTAACAATCTTGCACAACCTTTTTAGTATACCCTTATTGGAAAATTCTCTCATGGCAGGCCTAGCATGGAAAATACTCGGCAATACTTTTTGAAGTTTGGGTTGAAGGCAGATTTTATGGGTCATATTGACTAAAAACACATTTTAATTTGGTTGATGCATGAGGGTGATTTCAACTGATTGTGGGCTAAAGAATCATGGCATCTTGGGCGCTTCCCTATGCGTGTCTTTCATTGGACGCCTTCATGGCATCCGAAAAAGGAGTCTCCATTGTATCCGATTTGGGTAAGTCTTCCTGGCCTTCCTATTCATATGTTTAACAAAGTTTGCTTATTTTCAATTGCTAAGATATTTGGTAAACCCCTTGCTATTGATCAAGCTACTTCTAATCTCTCTCGGCCTAGTGAAGCTAGGGTGTTAGTTCAAGTCGATTTGCTTAAAAAACTGCCTTCTAGGATTTTCATTGATTATGGGGATGATTTCTCAAGTTTTTACCAAGATTTGAAGTACCAAAATCTGCCTTATTATTGCAAGCATTGTTACAAGTTAGGTCATGATTCATCTACTTGTTTTTATCTCCATCTTCGGCTAAATGGTAATAAGAATGAAGAGAAGAACAAAGATGTTTCGGGGCTGACCAAAAAGGGTGTTGGTAATGAGGGTAATAACATTAAAGATAAGGTTCCAGAGCTGATAAAAAATACTCAGATTTATGTTGAAAAAGCTAAGGCAAATGAAGGTGTCAATGGCATAGTTTCTTCTCAACAACATGAAAGTGGTGGTACCAAAAAGAAAATGTCTCGGGCTCCAAAGGCAAAAATCACGTGAGTGATGTGCAAGGTACGTCTACTATGGTTTCGAAACCCAACTTGAATGGTACGTCTCTTACTCATATTCATTCTAAAAATGTTATTGGTGCATCATCTATGGTTCATAAACCCCCATCCCCTTGTGGTTCAAAATTTTTTTATTTCTAACCTTGTTACTAATGGTTTTAGTTTTCTTCCAAAGTGAGGTGCTCCTTTTGTTTCCCCTAACTCTTTAAAAACAGCTAATGAGATGGAAAGTGTTAGTGTAATCTGCAGGTGATATCGCAGATGATTTCCCAAAAGTCCAGGTGATATCGCAGATGATTTCCTGGACTGAAAATTATATAGTTGTATATTTCTTGTTTGTTATTTAATGGACTAACGTGCTAATATGGTCTATATAGTCTATGGTTTATGATTATATTTCAGGGTGCAATAGCATCAAATAAGGAGCTAGACACGTGTGGAAATTGGAAGAAAAGAATTAATACATTTTATGTATTAATTCGTAACTTTGGCAAACAACAACAACACGTATGGAGACTTTGTCAAAGGTTGTTGCTGAGTTATAGAAGAAGTACAAGGATGATAAAGCAAAGGAGTACAAGGCATGGAAGCATGGCTTGTGGATTAAACAACTCGGTTGCTACAAAATAGGAAGTGGGAGCTAGAATTGTGGAACAACTTCACCCACTCTCCCTACACTTCCTACACGTGCAAGACCAGCCCCAAGGCTGTTATTGAAGTAGCCTTCAAGTAATTGAAGACTATAAATAAGCTTGGAAGGTTTATTTGAAGATATGCCAATTATTTCATCACATTCACACCTTCGAAAAGCTTAGAGATAGAGTTCTTTGTTTGGTTCTTTTTAAATCCTTTCTCCCTTGTAATTTCGCACTTGATTACTTTGGTATCAAGGTGTGTGAAGGCTAGGATAGGATTCCGTTCTTTATCTCTTGTTCCATAGAGCTCAAAATAGATATAGCTATAGGGAACTTTCGCTTTGTAAATTCATTCATAGTGATTATAAAGTCTTGCTTAAGAGGCACTCTCAAGTTATATTTATAGAACTTGAGAAAAACAATTTTGGTGTTTTATTCGCTGCAAACTCTTTTACAAAATTGTTTTATTTTCGAAGTGTGTGTGTTGTGCCATCCCAAGTGCTATCGCTGGTGCCGTTATCACCTCGATATCACTTCAGTGATTCAAGCCGTGACAATTTCAATTGGCACGAGCCTCTCACTCTGACGATACTAAGTGTTTGGTCCTCTTTATCATGGCTTTTGATCCCGCAAATCCAAACCAAAAACGTCTTCCCGCTTTAGATGGTTCGAATTATGCATATTGGAGCCTCCGCCTTCGCTCGCATATCAAATCAATTGATCTTCGAGCATGGCGATCTATAGTTCATGGGTACTCTCTTCCACTCTTACCTCCCGATGAGGATGGTGATGTTCAAAGTTAAACCCGCAGTGAGTGGACGAATGAAGAGATCACTCTAGCTAACTATAATGAGAAAGCTCTTAATGCTATCTTTGAGTGGGTTGACATGCATATTTTTAAACTTATTCAAAATAGTTCCACATCTCAAGAAGCTTGGGATATTTTACAAAGGTTTTGTGAAGGTGATTCTCTAGTGTGCGTGAAAACAAACTTAGAGGTCTTATCGGCAAATTTGAAAGGTTGAGAATGGGTGAAAGTGATACCATTTCCTCTTATTTTGAAAAATTGTTTGACATTGCTAATGAGTGTCAACTTTTAGGTGAACCTTTACAAACAAACAATTGGTTTCAAAGGCTATTAGAACTCTCCCCTGAGCGTTTTAATATTAAGGTTTCATCTATAGAAGAGGCTCACAATCTTTCTACTATGAACATCAATTCCTTAATGAGCATTTTAAAAATTTTGAGACAAACCTTCGAGCAAGTGAAGCTTCTAAGGGCAAGAGTGTTGCTTTAAAAGTTCAATCCTCTAGTGGTTCAACTAATGAGGATGACGAAATTTTTGAGGAATTAGGTGAAGATGCCTGCCTTACTTACCAGGAAATATAACTCAATGGTGAGAAAATTTAATAAAGAAAATGTGCAGGTAAAGGCTAAAGAGCAACAAGCCAAGGTGTACATTCAATGCCCAAGAAGACATTTCCATCTACTCGTAAAGGTGGTCCCATAAGGAGAGCATCATCGATCAATCCAGATCCATCCAAAATACCTTGAATCAATCCAATGTCATGCTTGCTCGATGGGGTCATTACTCAAATGAGTGTGCTAACACTCTAAGGAAGATGGGAAAGAACCTATGGGTTTCTCTCAAGACAATGAGGATGAGGAGACCAATCAATCAAGATTCGTATCAAACAAGAATGGTGGTCACAAACCGTGGACTCGGATTCTCGTCAAGATACCCCTGTGATATCCAAAATGGGATAGCACCGAGATATCATCCAATGTGTATACAAATTTAAATTTGATAAATGCCGTTTGTTTTGTGGGTTCTCATAACATGGATGCAAAAGTTGTTCACAAGATGAGAAGGAGTTCAAGAAGGATGAACTCATTTGTGGTCTTAAGAACCTTTGCAAAAGAATTGGTGGATGAATGGAAGAAAGAGAACAAGAAGGTGATCTCTCTCTGTCCAAAGAGGTTCAAGACCTAATCGATGGCTTGACTAGATTGGAAGTTCAACTCACAAAGAAGGATGTGGAGCCTGACAAAGTCAAGAGCAAACTTACTTCTTGCCGAGACAACATTCAAGAAACTCAATACGAGTTCTACCAAGTTAGATGCAATTTTGGGTTGTCCAAACCACTCAAGGTGTATGGGTTTTCAAGAGTCTTTAAATGCTATTACATCTACTTTGTCTATTACAAGATAAGTTAATTTTTGTTAAAGAAAGAGATCATGTTGAACCAATATCTTCTCGATAAGTCTTCCTGACAAGGTAAAATATGTAACTACACATTACTCTACCGGACATTTGAAAATGATTGCAAACTCTCTTAAAGAAACAAACAGCTTCCGTGTGATACCCGAAGTGCTACCTAGCATGTCGGATATCACTCACTCGAAGAAAAATTATCAAAGTAGGAAAGTGTGGAAACCTAAGTCTAATCTGGATATGTGATGTTGTATGCACTCGCCTTAAAACTAATGTTGAAGGTTCATGGTATTTTGATAGTGGTTGTTCTCGTCATATGACTGGAACAAAATATTTTTAAAGGAATATGAACCTATTCAAGGTGGTAGTAACATATGGTGGTGGTGGCAAGAGTAATATAGTAGGAAAAGGCGTATTAAATGTACCTGGATTTCCCGCTGAAAAATGTTTTGTATGTTGATGGACCGGTAACTAATTTAATTAGTATTAGCCAACTTTGTGATGACAACTTTGAAGTAAAATTCAATAAAAATACTTGTGAAGTTTTTGATTGTACCAATAACTCGTGTTATGACCGGTACTAGGTCAAGTAATAACTGTTATCTTGTTGAGGATAAACAAGTGTGTCATTCCTCGTGAGGGTTGATGATGCTACCTTATGGCATCAAAAGTTGGGTCATGTCCATTTTCGTAACATTGTGAAACTCATTAATGCCGAAGCTATAAGAGGTATACCTAGTCCGGACATTAGTACAAAATCATATGTGAAGATTGTTTAAAAGGTAAACAAACACGTGCTACCCATAGTGCTACCCAACATATTGAGGAGTATTCTCGGGATAACGCATCTGTTTTCAATTAATGCATATGGATTTAATGGGTCCAGGTTGAGGCAGACAGCTTTAGGAGGTAAGAAATATACGCTTGTAATAGTTGATGATTTTTCTAGATTTACTTGGGTATATTTTTTAAAAGAAAATCGAAACTTTTGAAAAGTTTAAAGTCTTACATGCTAAAATCAAAAACATGTTTTCTCGCTCTTATCATGCGAATAAGGTCCGATCATGGAACGGAGTTTGATAATTCATTGTTCTTTACTTTTTGTGAATTAAAAAGGAATTAAACATGAGTTTTCTCGCTCCTAAAACACCTCAACAAAATGGGGTGGCCGAAAGGAAAAAAATAGGACCTTACTTGAGATGGCACGTGTGATGTTGTTTTCAAAAAGAATTTCAAAAAGATTTTGGGCCGAGGCCATAAACACAGCCTTGTCACACGGCCAATAGGGTTTTTCTAAGACTCCGGTACTAGAATGACACCTTATGAAATTTTGAATGGTAGGATACCAAAGGTTCATTATTTTCATACATTTGGGTGTGTGTGTTATGTTCTAAATGATCGGGATTACTTAGCTAAATTTGACTCTAAAAGTGATAAGGCTATATTTCTTGGGTAATGCTCAGATTGAGCATATAGGGTTTATAACCTTTAGGTTAAAAACCATTCAGAATCAATTAACGTTGTTTTTGATGATTTAGCAAGTGTTACGTGTGATGGAGTACAGGAATCTCCATTAATATTGTGAAGAACTCGGAGAATCAAAATCAAGTAAGTGATACCCCTGTGTGGCCGCCAAAGTGTTGCCACTACGATGGGATAGCATCTCCTATCACCCAAGACCAATCCAAGAATCGAAAAGGATGAACAAATGATGATGATCATGTGCATGAAGAGTTGAGAAGGGATCCACCAAACCTAGGATCAAGAGACCATCCTTCCTCTCAAATTATTGGAGAAGCTAGCGTAAGGGGTACAAACAAGGAACAAAGGACATTTTAGTGACCGTGAAATGGCAAGGCATGTGTGTATGTCCACCACATACCACAAGGTAAAATATTCCTGTTTTGTCTCTTCTTTAGAACCCAAAAATATTTCAAGCTTTAAAAGATAATTTTTGGATACAAGCCATGCAAGAGGAACTTGACCAATTTGCTCGTAATGAAGTTTGGTGTTTAGTACCACGTCCTAGTAATACAAATGTTATTGGTACTAAATGGATTTTCAAAAACAAATCGATGAGCAAGGAAATATTGTTAGGAACAAAGCCTCGTCTCGTAGCACAAGGTTACACCCAAATTGAAGGTGTTGACTTTGATGAGACCTTTGCTCCCGTTGCTAGAATAGAATCCATAAGACTCCTCTTGGCTATAGCTTGTTTTCTAAAAATTACTTTGTTTCAAATGGATGTTAAAGCCGCTTTTTAAATGGTTATTTAAAAGAAGAAGTTTTTGTTGAACAACCAAAAGGATTTGAAGATCTCAATCTACCAAACCATGTATATAGACTTGATAAAGCTTTATATGGCTTGAAACAAGCTCCACGTGCATGGTATGGTCGCTTAACCTCTTTCTTACTTGAATATGGATTCACAAGAGGTGAAGCAGATAGGACCTTATTTATCCTAAGGCATGGCAAAGAAATAGTCATTGTTCAAATCTATGTTGATGACATAGTCTATGGCTCTACTTCTCAAACGTGTTTAAAAGATTTTGTAGAGGCTATGACATCAACATTTGAAATGAGCATGATTGGAGAGTTAACATTCTTTCTAGGCTTGCAGGTGTGAAACAATCAAATGAAGGAATATTCATTTCACAAAGCAAGTATGCAAAAAGCCTAGTAAAAAGGTTTGGGTTGGAAGGAGCAAAAAGTTCAAAAATCCCCATTGTGTTCTTCTCTCAAACTTGGTAGAGATCAAGTAGGCGAGGATGTTTGATCCTACTCTTTATCGTTCAATGATAGGTAGCCTTCTATCTCACTTCTAGTCGTCCCGATATCATGTTCGGCGTGTGTGTTTGTGCACGTTATCAAGCCAATCCTAAAGTCTCTCACCTTAATTTCGTAAAAAATAATTAAATATGTTTCAGAACAAGGAATTAGGGATTTGGTTTAGTATACTAATAACCAATTGGTCATTTAGTGACCCTGGACGCGGGGATATGGATGATAGGAAGAGTACTAGCTGGGGGGTGTTTTTACTTGGGCAACAATTTAGTTTCATGGCATAGTCGTAAAACAAAATTGTGTTTTCTCTCCACAAACTGTCTCGAGTACTGGCAATGGTAGTTGTTGTTCACAACTTATTTGGCTAAAACATATGTTAGATGACTATGGCCTAGAGAGTAATTCTTTGACTATGTACTGTGATAACTTGAGTGCTATCAACATTTCAAAAAACCCAGTTCAACATTCCCGTACCAAACACATTGACATACGTCATCATTTTCTTAGAGATATGGTAGATAAAGGCCTAAGTAATATTGATCATATTGATACTAAGTATCAACTGGCGACATCTTTACTGAGGCCTTAGACCACGAGAGATTTTCTAGTTTGAAAAGATCTCTTGGTCTTTGTAATCTCTGAGTCTGTTCGTCTGTGCTACCCCAGGTGATGTTATCACTTAGGGTAACACTTGTATATTAGTGTATTTTTTTTCTTTGGTTATTTATTTAAAAAAAAAAAATACCTTATTATTTGTTTAATCTGGCTAGCTTAGTTCTAACCTTGGCACATGCTGACCTTTTTGTTATGGTAGGTTATTATTTAGGTTAGCACGTCTGATATCATTCCCCTTCATATGCTTAAAGTGACAAAGTCACTAATATTTTCTTTTTGATAAATAAAAGACAAAGGCATTTATCCATACTATTCTCTCGAGCTCGGGGCACGGTGTTCGTTGCAACGATGTACTCTTGCCAATGAGAATGTATGAGGTGATGTATGCCGAGTATTAGGGACATGGAGTTCGCTACTACAGTGTACCCTACTTGAAAGGCATAGATCACTTGGTCTCTACACTTGAAATATAACTTGAAGCACGGAGCTCGTTACTACGTTGCTTTCTTATTTAAAGAAGTGTATTGAGACGTGTTTAACAAGCAATGTACTTAAAAAATTATATATAGGCATATAATGCCTAAAGTGCATGAAAAATGCTCAGCTTGTTATGCCTGAAGTGTCTAAAAAAGGCTAAGCTTATTATGCCTCAAGTGTTTGAAACTGAAAAAAATATTTATCAAGGGGTTTTATATCATATGTGTTATCATACGTGTTGCCATCATTGCCTTAACACATTAGTGTGTGCTATATTAGTTTTTTATTTATTTTCGAAATATTGTTGATTAATTTCTCAAAATCTGAAAGTCTTTTTAATTAAAGAGTTTACGATTTTGAAAACGTCTTCAACAAGTTTCTTTTTTGGTAAACTTAATTAAGTAACTAACCCATATTTATTTTTTTTCTTATAATGTTTTGGGCTGAGTTACAAATTATTTAGTTTACTTATTTTTTATTGTTTTACGTTTATACTTAAAAAAAAAAAAATATTTTCTTTATTTTTGTAATTTTGCAACCGTGTTTATTATCCTTAAGTTGGTTAGGGTTTTAAAAACTTTGTGTGGTGAGGGTTTATTGTTAATGAGTGGATAGGGTTAAAGGTGAGGGTTTTTAGGAGTTTAGATGGGATAGGGTTGTCTAATCAATTTAATTTTTTGTTCCCTCACCGTCTCTCTCTCTTAATTTCCTAAATTTTCTCTAACTCTCCTATTATCTCTCTCTAACCGTCACTCCCTCTACCTCTTTAAACCCCCATTCCAGCGTCTTCTTCCCTTCTCAACCTAGGTCAAAAAATTCGTTCCAAAATTCCCTCATATCTCCATGGCATCTCCATCCAAAGCTAGTACCGAACCTTCCCACACGGACCAAATGGACATCTCACCTAGCATTGCTCCTTCCGTGGCATCTCGCGTGGCCATGGAAACTTCCCCAATGATCACTCCAAGCTCTTCTCCACCAACAATGGCAATTGTTCCTACCTCTGGCCCCAATGCCTCGTTTGATCAAGGCATTCCTAAAGTGACTCTCATCCTCGCCGAGCCAAAAAGGAAGAGGAAAGCCCCAACCGCCAAGCTGTCTCCCCAAATTGCAAAAAGGAGGTCTTCCAACCGCATTAGATCAATCAGTCCAAGGCAACTTCAAATACCACTTCGATCCGGTTGAAGTCTCGAAAGCTCTATTGATGTGTCCTCACCCCATGTGAGTGACGAGAACTTTGAAGCAAACAAGGAAAAGGAGCCTTCGTGGACTCATTTGATGCTTGGGTAGATGGTGATGAAGAGGAGACTCTCTCGATTATCGTAAAAGAAGGCCAAGGGCAAAACCGTGAGTGCTACCGAAGTGCTAGCAAGAAGAGGATATCATCCGAGGTAACACTTGCCCCCTCTTCTGTTCCTAAACATTCCTCTAGTGATAATTCGGTGATGAGGTTACTCAAACCGAAGAGGATAAAGCTTTTCCAAAACCTTTTCTTACTTTGGAGTATTATAAAAAGGAAAATATGGAACTTTGGTTGAATAGTCTAAGTAAGAGAATTTTAAAGAGAAGCACATTAATGAGGGTCATTGGAAAAGGAAGGAGTGGTTCAGCTTTTAAAGGACAGGAATTTTATTAATGCTAATAATCATGCATCGCTTGTTGAGAGTGTTTTTCGCAATTTCTTTGCCAATTTGCATGCTCATTTGGATGATGAAGGGTGCTAAATATGGAAAAGTGTTTGTTAGGGGAAGAGTCTATTCTTTTACTCCCGCCCCGATTAACAAAGTTTTAGGCCTCCCTAATGTAGATGATGAGAGCATTAGGGTCAATAGAGATGAAATGGTAAAATTGCTCACTCACAACAAACTACGCCTTGGCCTTTGAAAGAGAAACTTCATGCTTCTAGATTATCTTCTCTCTATTCGTACTACACAAACCGTGCATCTTCAATTGGCTTCCTACAACTAATGAACCTATTGTGACATTGGAGCATGCGAATGTGTTGTATAGATTGGGTAAAAATTTAAGGATTAACTTTGGAAGATTAGTGTTTAAACACTTAGCTTCATGGGGTAGAAAAAGGAAGTGAACATCGCCTTCTTCCCCTATCCTTCTCTAATCTTCAAAGTTTTGGTATTTCAATCCTTGCCCATTGAAGCCTCGATGTTTTTACCACCGAACCTCGAGTACTATACCGTTGATCAACAACCGAAAAAGGGTAAAAGGTATACAAAAGATCTTCCTTGGAACAAATCGATGAAACAACCCTGCTCCTCCCGGTGCTATCTCACGTGATACCCCAAGTGCTTCCCGTGTTGCCCCTCATACTTTTGCAGAACCGATGCCGCAAGTATTCGAACAACATGATGAATCTTTTGGGCAACTCTGGACCATCAATCCCAAAGGCTACGCTCTCAACTTCCCGCACAAACAACAAGTGCAATAGGAGAACTTTGAGGATGGGCTAAGATTAAGCAGTAATGTATGCTTTTATTGATGAAATTTCTTCCCAAACAGGGGGAGGATCTCGTCGCTGAACTTCTCGGAGCCGGTGCTATTGCAGGTGCTACCACCAAGCTTGGCCGGCCCAAGTGATGGTGGAAGTGATAGGGAAGGAGATCGGGAGGAAGAAGAGGAGTTTGAAGAAGAAGAAAGCTGAACTGAAGGTTGACAAACTGAAGGTTGATGTTGCCACTATCATATGGGTGACTGTTTTTGTGGAGGTCCTACAAACAATGTTTTTATTTTGGTGATGGTGGTGGTTCTCTAAACAATTTACTTTTATTTTGTTTATTTTGCTAAAACACTTTAGTTGGTTTGTTAATAACTTAATCTGCTAGGTTGTTTTTTGCTAGTTTTTGGATGATATTTGCTACAATGGTTATGGTTTTTAATGGTTACTTAGTTTATTTCGAAAACTTTTTAAAGTTTGAGATAAATTAGTTTATTATGATAAATCATTGTTTAGGATTAGCTCCTTGATTAAGGGGGAGTTAATTTTTTTTGTGGAGATATTATTCTATGTTCTATGCTCTGTACATTTGTATATAGACTAATCCTACAGGACAGCAACACATTGAGTTTGGAAAGAAATATCCAACTAAGGGGGAGATTGTTAGTGTAATCTGCAGGTGATATCGCAGATGATTTCCCAAAAGTTCAGGTGATATCGCAGATGATTTCCTGGACTGAAAATTATATAGTTGTATATTTCTTGTTTGTTATTTAATGGACTAACGTGCTAATATGGTCTGTATAGTCTATGGTTTATGATTATATTTCAGGGTGCAATAGCATCAAAGAAGGAGCTAGACACGTGTGGAAATTGGAAGAAAAGAATTAATACATTTTATGTATTAATTCGTAACTTTGGCAAACAACAACAACACGTATGGAGACTTTGTCAAAGGTTGTTGCTGAGTTATAGAAAAAGTACAAGGATGATAAAGCAAAGGAGTACAAGGCATGGAAGCATGGCTTGTGGATTAAACAACTCGGTTGCTACAAAATAGGAAGTGGGAGCTAGAATTGTGGAACAACTTCACCCACTCTCCCTACACTTCCTACACGTGCAAGACCAGCCCCAAGGCTGTTATTGAAGTAGCCTTCAAGTAATTGAAGACTATAAATAAGCTTGGAAGGTTTATTTGAAGATATGCCAATTATTTCATCACATTCACACCTTCGAAAAGCTTAGAGATAGAGTTCTTTGTTTGGTTCTTTTTAAATCCTTTCTCCCTTGTAATTTCGCACTTGATTACTTTGGTATCAAGGTGTGTGAAGGCTAGGATAGGATTCCGTTCTTTATCTCTTGTTCCATAGAGCTCAAAATAGATATAGCTATAGGGAACTTTCGGCTTTTTAAATTCATTCATAGTGATTATAAAGTCTTGCCTAAGAGGCACTCTCAAGTTATATTTATATAACTTGAGAAAAACAATTTTGGTGTTTTATTCCGCTGCAAAATCTTTTACAAAATTGTTTTATTTTCGAAGTGTGTGTGTGTGCCATCCCAAGTGCTATCGTTGGTGCTGTTATCACCTTGGATATCACTTGTGATTCAAGCCGTGACAATTTCAGAAAGGGCTGCTTCTATGGTCACCTCCGGTGGTAAACATTCTATTGTTGATGATGGGGCTATAGCCCTTGAAGAAGAGCACGAAAATTCTGAAAATAGTATTAAAGAGGTTGTTAAACCTAATCCTATTTTCGTCCCCTCTATGGACAATGTTGATTGCTACATTAATTTGGAAGATGGGAAGTGCGAATCTGATTCTGAATTGGAAGTGGTGGATACTACTATCCGTAAATGGCCTGGTGATGTGGTGATTGATCATCTTCAATTATCTCCTCATGGTCCTCGAGTTACTTCAGATTTTGATATCCAAGAGGTTTTTAATGAAGGTAGGGATGCTTTATTTGATGGGAATATTCCGGAAATTGGGAAGTCCAATGCTTCTTTGCTTAAAAGCCCTCTCTTTCTATTTTATATCAAAATTGTTTTAATGGTTGGGGT
The DNA here is from genome assembly GCA_022495995.1 of Adenophora triphylla var. japonica. Classification (NCBI taxonomy): domain Eukaryota; kingdom Viridiplantae; phylum Streptophyta; class Magnoliopsida; order Asterales; family Campanulaceae; genus Adenophora; species Adenophora triphylla. The sequence continues at coordinate 152,521 of JAFEMH010002201.1, forward strand.
TCTAAGTTGGAATATCCGGGGTATTGGTAATGCAGCCTCGGTTCGTCTGGTTAAGAGGTTATTAAGGTTACATGATGTCTTTATTTGTGGTATTTATGAGCCTAAGGTGGATCCCTTGTTTCTTCCTTCTTATGTTCGGAAAATTCGTTGTCTTGGAGGAGTTGCTAATGATAAGGGGAATATTTGGGTTTTTTGGAAGCATGGTATAACTTGTGATGTGCTTTTTCAAGATGACTAAGTTATTATTGTTTGGGCCTCTCATTCTCTTTTTGGACTAACCCTGTCTTAATGTCCTTTGTTCATGCTAGCTGTAACAAGTATACTAGAAGGGTTTTATGGGATTACCTTATTGATGTGAGTAACACGGATGATGCTTGGTTAATTGTTGGGGATTTTAATTCTGTTGTTGATAAATCTGAGAAGCTTGGGGGCAAGCCGATGGTGGATTCGAGGGTTTCTGAGTTTGTGGATATGATTCAACTTTCTAATCTTATTGATGGTGGGTATAGAGACCATATTTTCACATGGTGGAACAAGAAAACGAAGCGTGCAACTATTCTTTAAAGGCTGGACCGTGCTTTGTATAATGATAAATGGCTGCGTTGCTTTGCTCAAACTACTATTGATCATCTCAATAGGACTTGTTCTGATCATGATCCTCTGGCTATTAATATTCGGTTGGTTGATGAAGTTCGTAAGGGTACATTCAGATTTCTCAATGTTTGGACTCGCCATGATTCTTTTATATCTTTGGTGCGCTCTTCTTGGGATGGTAGAATTTTTGGAAGGCCTTTGGTTAAGTTTGCTAAAAATCTTACTCTCCTCAAACATGATTTACAACTCTGGAATCGTACAACGTTTGGGAGAGTTAACTTGTGAAAAATGCCGAAGATGAAGTTTGTGGTAAAGAGCTTTTATTTGAGCAAGATCCTAGCGATGAGAATAGGGTTGCCCTTCATCTTTCCCAAGCTAATCTTTCCTACTGCGTTAAGATTGAAGAAGAATTCTGGATGCAAAAAGCTAACTTAGCTTGGGTTAAAGATGGGGACAATAATACTCGGTTCTTTCATGCTTACATGAAGAAAAGAAGGCAAAAATTACATATTTATAAAATCCGAGATATTGAAGGGAATTGGATTGTGGATCATAATTTGATTCAAGAGGAGGCTATTAGATTCTACTCGGACCAGCTTAATGGCAATCCTAATGATAATGTGGAACCCCCGAATGAGTTGCTGAATGTGATTCCTCGTTTGGTCTCTAATGAGGATAATAAGATGCTTATTACTCCCCCTATGCTTAAAGAGATTCACGACATTGTTCTTAGCATGAGTGGTACTTGTGTAGCTGGTCCGGATGGCTTCACGGGTGAGTTTTATCATAAATGTTGGGAAATTATATGCATGGATCTTTTTAATACAGTTCTTGAATTCTTTTCGGGGTTCCTTCTTCCTCGAAGTTGGACTTGTACGCTTATTGTTACTATCCCTAAGGTGCCAGCCCCTACTTCTTTCTCGCAGCTTCGGCCTATTAGTTTGTGTAATTTTTCTAATAAAATCATTACCAAACTTCTTTGCTCTCGGCTGCAAAATGTGCTTCCTCGTATTATCTCTCCGTAGCAAAGTTGCTTTGTGAAGGGTCATCTTATTCATGAAAATGTTTTGCTTGCTCAAGAGCTCTTCCAATCGCTTAAGAGGAAGGTGTATGGGTCTAATGTTGCCTTAAAGCTTGATATGTCTAAGGCGTATGATAGACTTTCTTGGTTTGCTTTGATTAAGGTGATGAGGAGATTTGGCTTTGCGGAAGAATGGCTGGACATGATCTTTAGATGCGTGAATTACTGTTGGTTCTCGATTCTTATTAATGGTAATGTGAATGGCTATTTTGTTTCTACTAGTGGTCTTCGGCAAGGGGATCCTATTTCTCCTAGCCTTTTTATTATTGCTGCTGAAGTTTTAAGCCGGAGTCTTAATAATCTCCATCTTCTTCATCCTCATGTGGCGTTTCATACGGGTAATCTTAATGTTCCTATTATCTCTCATATGTCCTATGCTGATGATATTATTATCTTCTGTAACGGAAGTATTCCATCTCTTGAGCTTCATATGGAGTTTTTGACATCTTATCAACATTTCTCGGGGTAGCTCATTAGCATTTCTAAGTCTTGTTTTCTGACTGGGCGGGATGTGGTTGAGCATGATAATTCTATCTCTCTTATTACGGGGTTTCAGAAGAAGAATTTGCCTATTGTATATTTGGGATATCCTCTTTATATTGACAGGAAGGTGCAATCATTGTTTGATCCGGTTATGCAGAAGCTTCGAGCTAAGCTTGATTCGTGGCAAGGTAAATTACTCTCGGCTGGTGCTAAGCTTGTTTTGATCAAATCTTGTCTCCAAGCTATCCCCATTTACTATATTTCCTTACTTGATCCTCCGAAGGGTGTTGTTAATGCCATGAATCGTCTTATTGCTAATTTCTTTTGGAGTAGCACTGATGGGGAAAAAATGTCATTGGGTTTCGCGAAATGAATTTTTCTGGCCTATTGAAGAAGGGGGTTTAGGCCTTCGTAAATTTGAGGAGATGGCGGTTGCTTTTTCTATGAAGCTTTGGTGGAGATTTCGTACGTCTAATTCTCTTTGGGCTCAGTTTCTTGCTGCCAAATATTGTCGTGACACTCATCCTATGGATGCCATCTCTAGATTGGGTTGTTCTCACATTTGGAAGCGTATGGTTGCCGCTAAGGATTTGGTGAAGAGCCGTATTTCTTGGGGTGTGGGTTGTGGTGATATTTCTATTCAAGAAAAGTGGCTTCCTCATGATATTCCTCTCCTTGATAATCGTCATGATCAGATTTTTTCGTTATTTGAGGATGGTATTTTAAGGGAAGACTATATTCGAGATACTTTTGGGCAACAAGTTTTTTGGAGCTGCAATCCAGGGCTACCTTCCCTCCTCGATCTCTTGACTCCGCAAGTAGGGGTACCGCAGAGACAATGGTCTACGCCGCCGAAGCTGCCTTATGGAACAGCTTCTCGGAGAGGTTCGACACCAAGGCCATAAAGCTGGTCATCCTGTTTGCCCCACAGTTATAATCCGCTGCGGACATAGTGATATGTTAAACAAAAGGAGATACTCAGAAAAAATCGAACATATACATATATATGGACGACACCAGAAACAGTATGGGCATAAAAAAATCAGTCTTACCGAAGAGACATTGGGAGGGAGGCGATAACCCTCAGGAATTTGATCTGTGGTCGGGATGGAGCCCATCATCTGCATACCTCCCATCATGTACGAGTAGCTCGGAGGACCATAATCCGGCACGTAAGGCACATGACCCGTATACTGGGAGGAAGAGCTTGGGGCTGACGAGCCAGAAACGGAAGCAGAAGCAGAAGCATACACACGTGGTTGCCTACCACCCACCACAAGGGGACCCATCAGATGATGCAAGAACTCCTCATACGAAGCCCATCGGACCACACAGTCCTGTGCCTCATACCCATTCACGTAATTGGCATATACCTTAGCAGATACAGGAAATGTAGGGCACATCTCCCTGGGCGGATCCTCTAGCACTCTCCGAATGAGTGAACCCCGGCCATGCTGAGGGAAGACTCTCTCACCCAAATACATGGTATCTCCCTCAAGCGATACCAAGATCTTCTGTGTGTCGGTGACGGTCCATGCACCATGAACCTCGTTCTCCAACAAGATCCACGGATACAAAACCTGCTGCTCAAAACTGAAACTGCTCAGCAAGGCCCGCACCTCCTCAACAACAAGGGTCCAATCATCCCCCTCTTCCTCGTCCACAGTGCGGTTGGAGTGGCTCCATCTCCTGATATCTGGAAATTGAGCCCCACACTCACTCAGCTCAAACTTATGCAAAGAGAAGACAGCATATCCCCAGATCTGTACAGAAGGAAACAGAACAAGATTCAGTACAAAATGCAGACGAAATGTGTAGATAAATGACAAGACAAAGTCTGAAAATGTACCTCCCAAGCATAAGAATACCCCTACATGGTATCCTTGGTGTGCCTACATGCCTCATCCATGGCATGGTAGCAGAAAGCCAGACCAGCTGAGCCCCTATCATATGTGCTCACCAAGTCAAGATCCTCCAGGATCCCTAAAAGAGCGATGCGAGCAGTAAAGGAGTGGTTGGCAAAAATGATCTCTGACAGGATGTACCAGAGAGCACCCCTTATAACTCGGTCCGTGACCGCATTGGCTCTATTAGCATAGGCCTCAACCTAGCCACGAAGAGGCACGAGCTCAATAGCATATCCCTTGATCTTTCTAGGGATAAAGCCAATAAGCTGCCTCCACTCGGTTGGGCTCACCGGGTTATAACATCCAGTCGCCGGAAGGGGAGTGCCTACACACGTCAACCCGGTAATGGTCATAAAGTCAGTCGGGGTCATAGTCACTTCCCCGAAGTACAAGTGAATCGTGTGGGTAGTATCCCACTTCCCTAATAGCTTGGAGAACTTGAGGAGTCCGCCTCATCCCGCGGATGTTATCAACGAAAGTGTGAAGCCCCGTCTGCTCCACCCTAGCTTGGACCCCGTCCAAGGCTTTGACTTTGTCCCATAATGTTTTGTCAAACATTGCACTACCGCGGCAGTTCTTGCTTGGCTTATATAGCTGCAAAACAAAGGAAGACAAGGAAGCATTGTCATAGTGTAAGTACGCCAATCCAATTTGCAACCCTTTTTAGGTGCATTTTAATATGATAAAATTGCACTAGGGGCATTTTGGTAAATTCTTGATCCATTTCGATACTCCCGGGAACTTTTTATAAGTTTCCCTAGAAGGGAGTACTGTTAAGTAATTTTTCCATGAAAAAGGACCTACAGGGAATTAAACCATTTTGAACCTTTAAGGAATTACCTTGGAAGGTTCCAGAATGGCAAATTGGCGCCAGAAACGGTTATTGTCACGTTGCGTCACGTGACAACTCGAGCCATGGAAAACAGAAATAGGAGGTCGTACGACACAATGTGACCATCAAAGAAGCTCTCCAATGTTCAAAAGGAGCCTGGATTCTCACAAGTTCACCAAAAGTTCTCAAATAACTTGGATTTTCTCTCACCAACACCTTCTAATCATTTCCAGCCATCCTCTCAATTTTAGAGGATATTCCCATTACCGAAACCAATCCCAAGCCATCCTCTAAATTTTAGAGGATATTCCCATTACCGTTATCCTTGCCTTTGGCCAAAGTCAAAATTTGATCTCTCATTCTTAGAGGCAATCAATCTTCCCCACCGTAGATTTCCCAAACACATCCCTAAAAGCCAACCTCTCATCTTTAGAGGTTCAGTCAGCAAAAAGCCCAGCTGACCTCTCATTGTAAGAGGTCATGATATCCCAAATCACCCGATAGCCGATCAAAGCCCTGAAACCCAGCTACAGTTCCTACCGGATAGAAATTTCATTCTAATATTGTCGGTGTCTAAATCAAATTAATGTTGTGTTGCTTGCTTAAGTCGGAGCCAAATCCATCTTGGCTCAAAAGATCATCAATCAAAGATTGTGCAAATTCAGTCCATTCATTCGGCACTTCATGTGAGCATATTTCATTTCTCCTCCACAAACACTTGCCGTGGGTGCCTCACTGGGGCTTCGCATCCGTGTCTTTCATCGACACTCCAAGAGGACATGTTTTTCAAATTCTCCAATTCTCAGAAAACTCCTCAAAGGTCCTCAAAATCTCGAATTTTCACATTCCTTTCAATCGGGATAAGCCCGAACTACGGCGACCTGAGCTCCTCCCGAGGAGGGGAACGTAGGCAACCATAATTGGTCCGATCGAAATCACAAACAAATCTCAGAAAATCCGGTCTCCTCAAGGGTCGTCCCTATACACAAATCATCTTTCCGAGTTTGATTCTCGATATCAGTTGGCTTTCTCCTTATGATTAATCGAAATATTTGTTCATATCAGGATTAGTGGTTGAATAACCCGAACATCAATAAAGGGTTTTAAGCGGCTTTGTGATCATCACGAATAAGACAAGTTTTCAAGTGTCTCGACAAGTCTTCTCTTTCTACATCATAGGAAGATAGAGCCAAACACTATTTTTCTGTCAAGCAAGGGCTTCCATACACCTTTCCACACCTTGCGATGCTTATACTATCTCAAAAGAGTCAAACCCAAAGCGAGTGTGTCATACACAAAATCGGGATTCATTCCACTTCTCAAAAGATGTGACCCTACACATATACATTTCCGAGTCTTGTCCAATGACTGATTGACTATATTTTGAAATGATGGGTTGCCTCCTTGGCCACAAGATGACTCTGTCTGCAATAAGGCTGCTTTGAATCTCATCAAACTGGGGCTTTGTCAAGCTGTTCTCTTAGGTTCTCCTTACCAGATTCCCTTCTGGGTTTGCCTTGCATTATCAACTGGGGCTCCGCCTAATCATATTTTCAAAACCAGGGCATTCTCTGCACTTCCGCTGCTGCTTACCGTCTCGGGCGCTCGACACACCTTGCTCTTATCAGCAACGAATCAATCTGCTGCAACCTGCACTCTCAGGGTATGCCCCGACTTGCCTAGGCTACACCATGTCATCCATACGTTCCTCAATAATCACTCATACATTCCCCACCTCATGGGAGAGGGTTCACCCCATTCATCATCATACATACATCATCATACAATCCATAATAGTATAATTGCTACATACATATCAGCTCGTCAAGCCATACAAAATCCTCATTCCATTTTCATCTCCAGCCGAGGTGGACTCGTGCAATAAAAGCTAATAATGCATAAATTTAACAATAATTGCAAAATTGCCTAGAGTGTTGTGTTTCCCCCCACAGGGTACAATAATCAAAGTGATCATAATCTGATCATGGGGATTGCTCCTCAAATCACAATCTGGACGAAGATTTCAAATCCTGCAGGTGGCATATTATGCCTTTATCATCTTCATCAGTCTTCGGATTCATCAGCATCCTCTGAAAGAGCCTTAGATGCCTCAGTATTCAAGTAGTGTTCATCAAAAGAGCTTCAGCTGCCCCAATCTCCAAGCAATAATGCTCATCAGCCTCAGCGACATCAAAGCCTGTTCCACGCGACGAGTCATCATCAAAGCTCGTTTTGCCCGGCGAGGTATCATTAATCAAAGCCGGTTCTCATGGGCAAATCACCATCAAAAAGCCCATTCTCCTAGGTGGATTATCATCAAAGCCCATTCTCATGAGCGGATCATCATCAAAGCCCATTCTCATGGGCGGATCATCATCAAAACCCGTTCTCATGGGCACACCTTCATCAAGGCCTGTATGCACTGGCACGTCTTCATCAAAGTCCCCACGAGTGGACGAAAAATCATCAACAAAAGACCATCCCTGGCATGATAAACCAGCAATCATCAATAGTGGTATAAGACCCTATGGCAGCCACAATCATCAGCAGTTGTAGCTTAAGACCCTCCGACAGCTACAACCCTCCTCGATCATCAGCCATAGCATCAGACCCTCCGGCAGCTACAGGTGAGCACAGCGCAAGTATGAAAGCATATCTTAGTCAATTACTTTTCAAAAAGCAATAATCTCGTTCTCAGGTTAGATGCCTTCAAATAATCTCGTTCGCAGGTTAGATGCCTTCAAATAATCTCGTTCGCAGGTTAGATGCCTTCAAATAAACTCGTTCTCAGGATAGATGCCTTCAAATAATCTCGTTCTCAGGTTAGATGCCTTCAAATAATCTCGTTCTCAAGTTAGATGCCTTCAAATAATCTCGTTCTCAGGTTAGATGCCTTCAAATAATCTCTTTCAGGTTTGGATGCCTTCAAATAATCTTCTTCTCAGGTTTGGATGCCTTCAAATAATCTCTGTCAGGTTTGGATGCCTTCAAATAATCTCTTTTAGGTTTGATGCCTTCAAATAATCTCTCCCCCAGGTATAGACCCCTTCAAATGGTCTCCCCAATGTTCAAACTTCTTCAAACAGTTCCGTCCTTCAAACTACGACTGGCTTGATTCCTTCCAGGGATACGTAGGAATCCTTTCTCCAAAGGTCCAGCCATTCGATCTCATCAATCATTGTCCAACCATCCGCCATATCCCCAGCCGCTCATTGGGATTGGGTCCTTCTTGTCGACAACCTCACTTCTTCCATAAGTGACGTTGTCGAGGGGCTCTGTAAGTACGCCAATCAAATTCGCAACCCTTTTTAGGTGCATTTTAATATTATAAAATTGCACTAGGGGTATTTTGGTAAATTCCTGGTCCATTCCGATACTCCCGGGAACTTTTTATAAGTTTCCCGCGAAGGGAGTACTGTTAAGTAATTTTTCCATGAAAAAGGACCTACAGGGAATTAAACCATTTTGGACCTTTAAGGAATTACCTTGGAAGGTTCCAGAATGGAAAATTGGCGCCAGAAACGGTTATTGTCATGTTGTGTCACACGACAACTCGAGCCATGGAAAACAGACATAGGAGGTCGTACGACACAATGTGACCATCATCTGCAGCTATAAATAGAGCCCTGCACCTCTCATTTCTGGATCCATTTTCCACTCCCTAAAGTCACTCTGCCAAAGAATACCTCCCCTCTCTCCCAAAACACACACCACACCTACCAATCCTCATCAATTCAATCCCTCTCACTCCATTCACCCATCTCCCTCACATACATCCATACACGTAACTGAAGATCCAAGCTCAGAAGCTCCTCCTGTGTTCAAATCCGCATCCTATAGCTGATTAGAAGGCCATTACACCTAACTTGGTGTAGTGGTGGTGGATCTATAAGGGTAACAAATCCCTTCCCTTCATATCTCTCTCATTTACTTGCTATTTGCACAATTCAGTTTAATTTCCATTCCTCCACTTGATAATCAAGCTCCATCCGCTTCTGATTATCAAGTGGCAATCGCCATCTCTCTGTTTAAGTCATTTGCTTAGTTTAATCTCATGTTTATGATGTGATTTCATTGGATTTGTAACTTGTTTGCCAAGGGAGTGTGGATCTCCCCATATCCACACCCCTTGGTCAATCCGTTGCTAATTTGTGATACTCTGAGTTGATTTGGTGTGATTATTAGATCTGTTTGAGTTTCTGTAGAATCTGAATTTCAAATTGTAAGGTCCCTGCAGATGGGTAACCTGTGTCACGCGACACAATTGGACATGTGGAGTCCTGTGTCACGCGACACAAGTAGCCCTCTGCAGACGATCATCATTTCAGTTGTAACCTGTTCTTCCTTGTTATAATTCCCACAGTAAAGGGCTCACAAGTTGTAATTCCTCCGTTGAGCAATAAAATGAAACATTAATATGCATTTTGTCACATATCTTGTCTCACACAATTGCACACACTCTTGAATGTTTTGGATGTTGAACATAGAAAGACTCGTCTACGGACGAGGCGTGTTGGGTGAACTCTCGGTTCTTCCCAACATGTAACCTGACCCCCGAACCCATTTTCTCTTTCAAAAAGGTTTTCAATGTTTCCTTTAAAACGGCGTGGCGACTCCCTAAAAAAATTTATTTTTTCGGCGAGCGTTCATTCACATAGATCATCCATGGCAAAAAATTCAAGAAAATAGAAGAAATTTTTCATTGGGGCATTTCATCAAACACTTGGCGTGCATATTAAAGAATCATGCACAATTTGCATTTGGCTACCCAAATCAACCCCTCCTAAAATTCAAATCGTGTAGGGCATTCATATATGCACAAATGCAACATCAACATTCAACAAAAGCATGAGAAATAGAGCATGCATCGACAATGAACCTAGTTCTTGACAAAGGAAAGAAATGTCCATTTTTGATGAATCAATGGATATAAACATAGAATGGATGCAATACAGTCATGGATTGAGTTTGAGAAAGAGATTCTTACTAAGCCCTTGCGAATAGCATGTGAGTTATGCCTATGGCGATCGAAAGTGAGGTCATCGCGAGAATAGTCTTTTCGCAACAAGTAACTATCCAATGTTGGGTTCCTCCTTTCTTGAGCCATCAATTATGGAATTGGGGAGAGATGAGAGGCTGATTAGGAAGAGAAATCAACAAAGAAACCGAAGGAATTTCAGAGGAAAAAGACCCTAGGCTTGAACTTGAAGAGAGAGTTTGAAAATGGGAATGTTTGAAATGAACAAGATGCTGCTGGTTTTAATGCCTCGACAAACCTTGTCCCGCGCGATACAAGTTGTCCCGCGTGAGACAAACCCACTGGACAGAGACAAAATTACCCCTGGCAATAAGCATCTACGCAACGTCAAAATTCAAAATTTTAATACATTTACCCTTGAAAGTGAAGCCATAGCAAGGAAACATGGAAAAATTGGTACCGCAAGTCACGGAATGAGCCAAACATGGCGTACGCATGATTTCCCGATACGACATCAAGTCACCCAAAATGATTGATCTAAAGATCAATTCATAACGCATAATTCGGAACCCAAATAGGAAAATTATCTCTTGGTTGGTTAAAGACAGTAAACCACTCCATCAAAAGCCCGATTCAACGCCACGACAGGTGAATCGTCATAAAAAGCTCGATTCAATGCCCTGACAGGTGAATCGTCATCAAAAGCCCGGTTCAGCGCCCTGACAGGTGAATCGTCATAAAAAAGCCCAATTCAGCGCCCTTACAGGTGAATCGTCAACAAAAGCCCGGTTCAACGCCTTGACAGGTGAATCGTCATCAAAAGCCCGGTTCAGCGCCCTGACAGGTGAATCGTCATCAAAAAGCCCGGTTCAGCGCCCTAACAGGTGAATCGGTATCAAAAAGCCCGATTCGGCACCCTTACAGGCGAATCGTCACGAAACCAATAGGATGCAAAGGACCAGCCAGGTAAACATTTGTTTTCTAACATCTTTCCCCGCAGGTTTGGAGCTAAAACAGGCGAATCTTCAGACAGACAGGTATATTCAGAATTGAGTCTTGTTTTGATTCTTCAGTATGAATTTGCCTTTTCAAAAGAAAATAATCTATTCGATTTTCAAAATGATTTTCAAAATACATAAAGCTACCTTTTAGTGTTTTGGAGTCGAACTACATTTTGGTCTGATTCTCCGATAGAGATACGTAGGCAGCCGTGCGGCACGACCATCCCGATGTTCAGAATTGTTGTGGGTATTTTTCAGCATGGTGACATCTTCAGTTGATCCTGCATGTCAAGATGTTATTCCACTGTAAGTATCGTTTTAATATTTACTTATTTGATATTTCCTAATATCTTTATTCTTATTTTACAGTAATTAAGAGAGAAGAATACGGGATATTTTCCTAGCACGTTCAAATACAGCTTCAACGGCAAAGAATGACTTGGTCTCACGGACGTTGAAAAGGATAAAGATCATCTCCGAGATTGTAGGAACAAACTTTCACCCTTTCTTATATTTAAGGAGAGGTAGAGACGGAAAACACACGCATTCTTATATGCACACACTCTACGCACAAGTTGATTGTAATTCTCTCCATCCTCTTCCGAAGTTGTAACTCAATTATCATAGTGAAACTTTTAAGGTTGGAGACCTAACTCCCGGGGTTTTTTCCGAAGAGGTTATCACCTCCAAGGTTTTCCTCGTTAACAAATCGTGGTGTCATTCATTCTTTTCATGTCATTGTTCCATTTATTCGAATTCCACAGTCCCCTCCTTAGTATTTAAATCCACACAATTGTCAAAGTCAAGATTCAACTCTATTATTTTTTCTACCAAAACAATTTGGCGCCCACCGAGGGGCCTTGTGGTTTATCGGTTATTTGGATCATTTCCTAAGCAAATTCATTATGTCTGCACCCTCCAATGTGTCCGCCGCCGGCAAGAGTCCCGCTGTTGCTCCGACATCAGGAGGTAGAACCAGCTTGCTGCCGCCACCTCCTCAGACTGGACCTCAGCAAACTTAACCTACGAAGACTCCACAAAAGGGAGCTACCTCTTCCAATGTAGATGCTGACATCCGGAGTATCCTCACCAGGTTGAATCAAAGGTTGGACCAGCAAGAAGACAACCACCAAAGGTGCCGACCAATTCCATGATTAAGATGCAGAAAGATCAACAGCTCATCGCATCTCGGCTTGACAACATATCACCACTGCGTGCAAGGATCCTCAACTTCGACAACACCGAAGGATCCACACTTCAGAGTGAATTTATCCCAATGGGTAGTCCGCCTCAAACTCAACAGTTGTCATCCTTAATGATGTCAACACCTTTACCTGGGGACACCATATTGACGCCACCTTCCTCAGGATTCACTCAGTTCATCCAATTCATTGACAACACTACTGTCACAACTACTACGGACAACTCTGGTTTGCTAAATAATCTTTTCAATAATAATAATTTCAATCGTATTCCTATGGCTGACCCTTTTGCAGGAAACCCACTAGCTAAGCTGTGCAGATCTCGTAGAGCCGATAATGAACGTGCTGTGCGTAACTCCTCCAATCCAACCAAAGGACTCGTAACCGCTACAATCAATCCCGGTTTGTCCCAAAGCAATTGCAAATGTTGACATCTCGAAGCGTTTCAAAGTGTACCATCTATGAAGTTGTATGATGGTACCACGGACCTGAAGAGCATGTTGCCCACTATCAAGAAAAGATGGACATAATCTATATTCCGCTTCAATTCCGGGAGGCCTCGCTTATGCAGGGGGTTTGGATCAACCTTGTCCTGGACCAGCTCTCAAATGGCTGATTAGGCAACCCCTAGGTTCAATTGGTTCATACGCCCAAATTTCATCAACATGTTCTATAACCAATTCTCATGCAATCGACAATTTGAGAGGTTGACAAGTGATCTCTACAATGTGACCCAAGAAATTTAATGAAACCCTGAAGGATTATGTCCACCGATTCAATAAGGAAGTGCTAGAAATTCCCAATCTTGACATGTCGACAGCCACAGAAGCATTCAAAATGCGACTGAAGAAAGATTCACAATATTATCAAGATTTGGTCATGAATCCATGTAAGCGGTTGGAAGAAATCAGGAGCAGGGCAGTGAGATTCATAAGATTGGAGGAAGATGAGCTGCGAAGATCGAAGTCCTCAACCAAGATGTCGACATATGACAATCCCGACAGAAAAACTGAATCGTCCCATCGCAGGAACCACCGTTCCAATCCTTATCCAAGGATTGATACTAGCAAAATTAATTCAATAGATGGTGAGGATGAAGATAGCGAGAATGTGCCTAACATTTCCTGATTATTGTTTTTCTGTTGACATTTCGTATACTCAGGCAATGGGCAACCTTGGGGACAAAGCCAGATGGCCAAAGAAGACGGATAAGGCCACGGGGTGGCATGACAAGTCAAAATGGTGCGCTTACCATGAAGACTTTGGACATGTTACTGAAGATTGCATCGCACTAAGAAAGGAGATTAGTTACTTGCTCTCGAAGGTACATCTCAAGGAGTTACTGGGATCCATAAAGAAGAAGGCCGAAAGTGCGGAAGCTCCTCATGAAGTCGAAAGACCAGTTTCTCCCCTAGCATCAACAAAGGTGATCAATTTCATTAGTGGAGGTTCAGAAATATGTGGTACATCCTATTCTGCTGCAAAACGACATGCTAAGGAGTCAAAAGAGGAGAAGCCAGAAAGACAGCCCAGGATGTCGACACCCTGCCAGGATCCAATCACCTTTGATGAAAGTGATCGAGATAAATTGCTGGAACCCCACCACGACGGTCTAGTTATTTCCTGCAGATCGCCAACCGTACAATCCGGCGTATCCTGGTTGATGGGGGTAGCTCACAATCTTATTATGTTGGGTACCCTTAAGGAAATGAACATCCCAATCGGAGATCGTTAAGAAGTCTTCGCTCGTAGGCTTCAAAGTGGTGAGGTCAAAGAAACAAAGGGGAGATAAAGCTTCCAATATACTCAAAGGGCCTCAACACCATGGAATGGTTCTGCGTAATTGATTATGCAACATCCTACAATGTCATCCTGCGAAGACCGTGGATTCATGGAATGAAGGCTGTACCCTCCACATACCATCGTTGTGTGAAGTTTCCAACACCTTGGGGTGTCGCTAAGATTTACAAGTGATCAACAGTGGCCAAGGAATGTTATAAAACTTCAATGAAGGCGTCGACATCTCCAAAACAAGCATAGCAATTACAGAGGAAAGTACGTGAAGTCCTGGAAGCTAGGGAAGATGATGTGAAAGAAGTATTGCTAGACCCTTCCAACCCGGACATCAAGGTACTTATTTGCACTGACATCCCATCAGATATAGAAGAGAAGCTTGTGGACCTATTAAGAAGCAGAATAAAGAGTTTTGCTTGGAAACATGATGACATGACAGGCATCAGCAAAGATGTCATCACTCACAAACTTAACATAGATCCTAGCTTTAAACCAAGACACCGTAAACGTAGGAAGTTTGCGTAAAACCGTGAAACCGCATCATCAAGGAAGAGGTAGAGCGCTTACTCAAAGCCAACATGATACGAGAGGTCGATTACCCAAGATGGTTAGCAAACGTGGTTGTGGTAGAGAAGAGGAACGGGAAATGGCGAGTTTGTGTTGACTTCACCGACTTAAATAAAGCCTATCCAAAAGACCCTTTCCCTTTGCCACACATAGATTCGTTAGTTGATGCCACCTCCGGACATGAGCTCCTCACATTCATGGATGCATCCTTAGGATTTCAACAAATCCAGATGGAACCATCTGATCAAGAAGACACCGCCTTCATAACGCCCACAGGTATTTATTGTTATATTGCTATGCCTTTTGGACTAAAAAATGCAGGTGCAACATATCAGAGGCTCGTCAACAAAATGTTCAAAGATCAGATTGGAGACACAATGGAAGTATACATCGACGACATGGTAGTAAATTCCAAGAAAGCCGAAGATCACATAAGCAACCTATCTCAAGCCTTTGACATCTTGGATTGTTTCAATATGAAACTTAATCCAGCTAAATGCAACTTTGGAATGAAGGCCGAGAAGTTTTTGGGTTATATGGTTACTAAAAGAGGCATTGAAGCTGCCCTGCACGTATACGTGCAATTATCAACTTGTCGTCACCTCAATCTATCAAGGACGTCCAAAGATTGACGGGAAAGATTGCTGCACTCACCAGATTCATCTCAAAATCCTCGGATCGATGCAAACCTTTCTACGATATCTTAAGGAAGAACAAGAAGTTCCAATGGGAGGACCAACATGAAGAGGCCTTTCAGGAGCTCAAAACTTACCTGTCGACACCTCCGTTATTGGCCAAACCCCAGGAGGATGAACATCTCTACATCTACCTAGCAAGATCGTAAGGCGCCTGTAAGTGCCTTGGTGACAGAACGAGATGGTAGTCGCAACCCATCTACTATATAAGTAAGACACTCTTAGATGCGGAGACCAGGTACTCTCATTTACAAAAGTTAATTTTAGCTTTGATAATCGCTTCTATTAAATTAAGATACTATTTTGAAACACATACTATAATTGTACGCACTAACTATCCTATTAAGAATGTTATGAGAAAACCAGAGATGTCGTCGAATGGCGAAGTGGTCTGTACAATTAAGCACATACGACATTAAATATGAGCCTGCATCAATTAAATCCCAAGCACTAGCCGATTTTGTGGCTGATTTTAGTCCAACTATGCAACAAGAGGTGGAATTGGAGGTACAAAGAACTTCAAGATGATGACGTCCCGAAGATATGGACTCTCTACACGTATGGTGCCTCTAACATGAGAGGTACAGTCTTGGAGTTGTACTCAAATCGCCACAAGGGGACATAATACCACAATCCATCGCTGCGCTTCAAAGCCACTAATAATGAAGCGTAATATGAGGCATTAATTGCGTGTTTAACAAAGAGCCCAGACCTAGATGTCAAGCATATCCGGTGTTTATGGATTCTTTACTAATTGTTAACCATTACAACGGATCCTACATAGCAAAAATGCTAAGATGACGACATATTTGGAAATTGTAAAAATTCTTTCGGCCAAATTCAAATCCTTTTCCTTGGAACAAATCCCACGAGAAGAAAATTCTCAAGCGTATGCCCCGGCAAACTTGGGTTCAGCCTTCAAAAGCATTTCACGTACAAGTATCCCAATTGTGCATATTGACATCCCAAAGAATTGATCATCTTGAGATGTTCGCTCTAGATGTCGACGTACCCTCCTCTCCAAAGAAGAACCTCTTGGACGCCTCCTATTATCAAGTATCTCTTAGATGATACGATCCCACCGAGGAGAAGAATGCTAGAGCCTTCAGGTAAGAGTATCTAAGTATTTACTTATTGATAATCTCTTGTTTAGAAAATCACGCAGTCACTACTTAAGATGTCTAGAAGCGTATAGAGCCCATCGTGTTCTCAAGGAGCTGCACGAAGGACAATGTGGAAATCATACCGGGGGCAGAAGTCTGTATACCAAGGCTCTTAGAATGGGCTATTTTTGGCCCACAATGAGAAAAGACGCCGTTGACTACGCAAAGAAATGTGATTCCTGTCAACGACATGGGGACATCCTACACCAACCGGCTGAACTACTACATCCTATACTGTCGCCATGGCCATTTATGGTTTGGGGAATGGACATCGTAGGAAAATTACCCAGGGCACCAGGTGGAAGAGTATTTCTACTGGCTATGACATATTAATTTTCTAAATGGGTAGAAGCTGAGGCGTACGTACAAGTTCGTGATCGAGAAGTTATATCTTTTATCAAAAGAAATATATTCAGCCGATTTGGGATACCTTCGGAGATAATTTGTGACAACGGCTCCCAATTCATTAGTAAGAAAACCTAAGATTTCTTGACATCTTGGGTAGTCAAGATGGTGACATATTCACCTGTTCACCCTCAAGCCAATGGACAAAGTGTAATCTAGCAACAAAATAATCATAAGCAACTTAAAAAGAGACTCGAACCGTAAGAAAGGACGATGGGCGTAAGAGTTACCAATGGTTCTATGGGCCGACGTAACGACATCTAAGAACGCTACCGGTCAAACCCCCTATTCACTTGTATTTGGAATGTAATCGCTATTCCAAAGAAGTACTTGTACCTACGGCCGTATACGCTTTGTTGACATCTGAACATAATAAGGACATCTTGATACATGACTTAGATACCGTGGACGAATTAAGGGACATGGCCAAAGTTCGCATGGCAGCATATCAACAAAGGGTAGCCAGATCTTACAACAAAAACGTAAGGATTAGAAGGTTTCAAGTAGGAGATTTAGTCCTACGAAAGGCATTCCAAAATACAAAGGAGCCCAATGCAGGCAAGCTCGCCCCAAAATGGGAAGGACCCTACCTAATAGATGCAC
Organism: Adenophora triphylla var. japonica; assembly: GCA_022495995.1. Taxonomy (NCBI): domain Eukaryota; kingdom Viridiplantae; phylum Streptophyta; class Magnoliopsida; order Asterales; family Campanulaceae; genus Adenophora; species Adenophora triphylla. The sequence goes on from JAFEMH010002201.1 coordinate 169,826, forward strand.
AGGCAGGGAAAGGAGCATATCGCCTGGAAACCTTGGATGGCCAAATGATACCACGAAGTTGGAACGCCATTCACTTTAAAAGGTATTATATCTGAACGAAACCCCCCTTAAACTCATCTCTCCCCAGGTATGAATAATCTTTTATTTATTGGTAACCTTTTATTTTTCTATGTACTCTTTCATTTACTTCATTGCTAATCAAGATGTCACTAACACACCTTGTGGAGAGACATCAACCTTAGTTGGCGTCCGTTTTTAACATGTTTCTGTCTTATGAGGTGTTGACATATTTACATGGGGACATGTCGAAAGTACGCAAAGAACAACGAATTCTCCTCCGTCAGAGACTGGCCATCTCTTCTTAAGTAAAGGTACACAATCCCTTCTAAGGTTTAAAGAGTTAATTACCTCTTTCTTAAGATGTTAGGTTACTACACCTTCGCCTGGAGCGCAAGTTATCTCTTTAATTGAGGTGTGGGGTGGGCCTATATGGGTAAACTCATATAGCTTACCCATTCCCACTCAGTTAAATGATTGATCTTACGTATTATTCTTGTAGTTATGACATATACATGTCATCTTAAGTATCTACAGCTTTGACATACTATCATGTCACCCTACGAGCATAACAAGTAACCATACAAAGAAAGATTTCATCCAAAAGAAAACAAGCCTTGACATGCTTGAAAACTACTAAACCTTAACTAGATTAAAGTTACCATCCAAACTACCAACGTTAAAGTGAAAAAGTGTTGGACCAACCCAACACATAAAAGAAATTGTCTTTGGTCCTTATGGACCTATTACATAACCAAACAAAAATTAAAATTATCTTAAGGGATTCCACCCCAGTAATACCATCAAAAAAAAAAACCAGAATAAATTTATTGAACTTTTTCAGGTGACATTCGCCGCAGGTGTAACTTCTCCAAACCTCTTATTGAGCATCCTCCTTTTTGTGTTTCCCATCCTGAAAGTCATTCCATGTCGCTGTCATGTGCATCATCAACCTGATCAAGATCCTTGGAGGCCTCATTCGCTTTTTCATCATGGATCCGCTGCAAAGCCGTTTTTTCGTCATTCAGGTCCCAATTCACATGCTCTCCTGCTTGATATTCCTCAATCATTTGGATTCTAGTTTCAAAAACTGCTTTTGCAGTCTCATGCACCAAGTCATCCCGAAGTGATTCTATCTCTCTTTCATGCCTGATATCAACACTTGCAAGCCTGGACCGCCACTTTAATATCTCCTCATTCTTGTCCCTGATTTCCAAACCCCTTTCCCTTATTATCCTTGCAGCTTCTTTCAAATCCTTCTCGTATTCAACCTTACTCATATCAAAGGTATCACATTTTTCCCTCCATATCTTGATTTCTTTGGACATTAACCTAGCCATCGAAATGATCTGTCATCAACGAGCAAAAAGAGACATTTTACTAAAATAAAAGAGGATCAATGTACCAACGTCCCAAATTAAATCTTACATGATTCTCCAACACTTCTTGATTCCAAATTTGTTTCTCCACGCCGGAGATATGGTTCACCCTTTTTCTTTTCAAGGTAAGCTTATCTGTCTCAGGTATGGTCTCTTCCGCTTTCATCTTGCCTTTGTATTTTGCCACAATATCATTCGTCGTAAAGCCGGATCGAGTCACTGCATATAAAGATATATGTTAGCACGGATTTAATAGAGTCGCCAATTTAATAACACGTTGATTCTGGCTTACTGTAAAGACCCGAAAAATTTTGAATTTTTTTAGTATTATTTTAATTAGAATAATAAATAAAATAATACTCCTTAGTTAATTTGGACTTGGGTTTAATTAAATGGACCAAATTAATAATTTAAATCAAGTGGGCTAAGTTGTGGGCTTAGGAGGTTAAAGGGGCCCAAGGAGGTGAAAGCCTAACTATATATAATAAACCCCCTAATTAAATTTTTCCAAAATCATTCATTTAGCAAAGAAAAAGAAAAAAATCAAAAACCCTAGAGAGGGAGGGCGGCGGCCGGTTCTTGGAGGAGGAGTGGCAGCCTGTTTTTGGTCTTCTTTGGCCATTGTTTCTGCATCAAAATCAAGGTAAGATGATACCCTAAACCCTAGTTTTTATTTCATTCAATTTGGAATTAAATTGAATTAGTTATGAATTTTTGAAATCTTAAAACTATTTAATTCTAGGTTTAATTATTCTTAGAGTTTTAATGGTTTAATCTTAGTGTTTAATGTATAAATTAAGGGTTTGATTAATGGGGAATTGTTGGTTATAATTGTTGTGGGTATTTTTCAACATGGAGACATCTTCAGTTGATCCTGCATACCGAGATGTCATTACCCTGTAAGTATTGTTCTAATATTTACTTATTCAATATTTCCTAATATTCTTATTCTTATTTTTCAGTAATTAAGAGAGGAATGCGGGATATTCTCCAGCACGTTCAACAGATCTTCAACAGCTCGGGCGACTTGGTCTCACGGAGGTTGAAATGATAAACCAAAATCCCGAGATTGTAGGAACCGTATTGACTCTTTCATATCTACTTGTATTTAAGGGGAAATGGAGACGGAAAAAACACATTATTGCTCATACGCACACACTCGACACTCAAGCTCTTGTAATCCTCTCCATTATCTTCCAAAGTTGTATTCGTGATCATTATAGTGAAACTTTTAAGGTTGGAGACCTAACTCCCGGGGTTTTTTCCAAAGAGGTTATCACCTCCAAGGTTTTCCTCGTTAACAAATCGTGGTGTCATTATCTCTTTTTTATGCTATTGTTCCATATAATCGAATTCCATAGTTCCCTCCTTATTGTTAAATCCACACACTAAACTAAGTTAAGATTCTACTCTATTGTTTTTTCTACCAAAACAATAATGATGTAACCCTAACCCTAGTTCATATTGTTTTGAAAGTGAATCAAACAAAATTAATTTAATTAAAGGTGTTTGATTAAAGGATATATAAATTAAATGAATGTTTAATGTCTAAAAAATAAAAAGAGAAACAAAATAATTTTTTTAATCAACCTGGGGGCATCGGCCGAATTGTCTAGGTTGGAATTGGGGTGGTCTCCATTTAAGTGTTAGAATTCTAGTTAGTTTTTATAAAAACAGTTAGTTTTTAAACGAAAAAGGGACCAAACTGAAAAGTTTACAAAGCTGGAAGGATTAAATTCTGATTTCCAGTTAAATTCTCCACTGGACAGTTAACTTTAGGACTGAACTGAAAAGTTCAAAGGTACTGAGGGACTGTTCTGTAATTTTTAAAAGTCAGAGGACTGTTTTGCAATTACTTTAAAATTGAAGGACTGTTTTGTAATTTTCCAAAAGTTGATGGATTGTTTTGTAATTTTTCAAAAGTTGAGGGACTGTTTTGTAATTTTCCAAAAGTTGAGGGACTGTTTTGTAATTTTCCAAAAGTTGAGGGACTGTTTTGCAATTTTTCAAAAGTTGAGGGACTATTTTGTAAAATTTGGAAAGCTAAAGGACTTTATTGAGATTAAGAAAATCTAAAGGAACCTTTTGAAATTTAGGGGAAGACCAAAGACTTTAAAGAAGTTATATAAAAGAGAAAGAAGAAAAATAACACTTTAGTATTAAAAAGAATACTAAAAGACTTAGATTCCTAAAATAGTAGGATTCGAAATTGAAAACTTCCAAAGAAGGAAACTTTCTAATTAAAGAAGGTTACCCAAAAAGAGAAGAGGGACCGTAATTAGAAAGTTATCAAGGAATTAGACTTCCATTGAAAGGAAGGAAACTAAGTGTCATCTTGAGGAAAGAATTATAAGAAGAAAGTTTCTAAATTAAGAAACTGCTAAATTAGGAAAGTTCCTAAAAATAGAAAGTTAGTTAACCAATTAAGGTGAGTCTAAGAGTAACTCATAGGTTAACTAAGAAAAGGAAGTATAGGTGCATAAGAAGTAATAAAAGATTACTTGTACCTAAGATATGTTATTACGTGATTGTAGATTTCGCGTAAAGGCATTGCTCGAGGAAGGAAGCAAAGCTAAGGTAAGGAATTACGATCCTAAGTACTCTTGTATATCAACTTCGTTTGGAAACTCCATCGAGTCTTTTCAAAACGTGAATGCTATCTGTGGCTGATAGTAATTTTTAAAATACTCTTACGAAATGTATCGTCATTGGAAATTCTTTATTCTATGATATGTTCTTGTTCATGGAATATCTGCAAATATTGAAATTGCTATGTGTGTTCTTGTACCTATGAATGCACTGTATTTATTGACTAGTATGCATATTATATGCTAGTTATGAAATTATGCTTAATGAGAAAAGCATGTATTATAAAAAATCGACATCAATGTAGGTGATCGATATGGGAGTACTCAATGTAGGGTATAACCCATGAAACTATGCTTAATGAGAAAAACATGTATTATGAAAACACAACATCAATGTAGGTGTTCGTTGTTTGGGAATACTCAATGTAGGGTATAACCCATGGAATTGACGGAAGTCTGAAAGTATAACAAAAATTGTAGTTGCCACACTTTCTTTGCTATGAAATATACACATATTTGTTGTCTATAACTTATCCTTGAATATAATTTTTGGATTCGTTCATTCTAGTCGTCTCCTCATTGTACCGATGAGACCACGTATGAACTTACTGGGCATTGTTCGCTCATTCCTTCATTTTCTTTTTCCCTCAGGATCGGAATAGAAAGGAGGAGAACCGTCATCAAGAAGAGACGGAGCAATTAAGTAGAATAAATGAATTATTTAATGATTCCGAATTTCAGAACTTTTATTAGTACTAGTTATTGTACCTAGCCGTTACATCTGATTTTTCCGCACTTATGTAATGGTTTGAATTAAGTTACCGTTGTGGACCCGTCGTTTGGGGTATTTATTTATGTTTATGGAATTATGGAAATTATGGAAATTCGGGGTCGTTACACTTACTCTCTTGGAGAACGTCGTATTTGAGAAAGAAGGATAAAAAACTGCACTCTTTAAGGTTATTGTCGCCGTAATATGGTAAGAGACGTATGATTTGGATAAGAATTGGAATAAGATTCGATGATAACAATGGTTATCAAGAGTTACGGTTATTAATTCCTATCGAAACTCTTTTTCCTTTCTAGCCGCCACGTATCCCTAACCGTTCCATTAGGCAAAACTGGCAGTTGAGCATTTAATGGGGAGAAAAACATTTGCCTCTTCAATTGCCAACATATTCAAATGTTTTTGGGGACAAATTGTTGTGGGTATTTTTCAGCATGGTGACATCTTCAGTTGATCCTGCATGTCAAGATGTTATTCCACTGTAAGTATCATTTTAATATTTACTTATTTGATATTTCCTAATATATTTATTCTTATTTTCCAGTAATTAAGAGAGAAGAATACGGGATATTTTCCTAGCACGTTCAAATACAGCTTCAACGGCAAAGAATGACTTGGTCTCATGGACGTTGAAAAGGATAAAGATCATCTCCGAGATTGTAGGAACAAACTTTCACCCTTTCTTATATTTAAGGGGAGGTGGAGACGGAAAACACATGCATTCTTATATGCACACACTCTACGCACAAGTTGATTGTAATCCTCTCCATCCTCTTCCGAAGTTGTAACTCAATTATCATAGTGAAACTTTTAAGGTTGGAGACCTAACTCCCGGGGTTTTTTTCGAAGAGGTTATCACCTCTAAGGTTTTCCTCGTTAACAAATTGTGGTGTCATTCATTCTTTTCATGTCATTGTTCCATTTATTCGAATTCCACAGTCCCCTCCTTAGTATTTAAATCCACACACTTGTCAAAGTCAAGATTCAACTCTATTGTTTTTTCTACCAAAACAAGAATGATGTCTTTTCTATTGACGACATGACTTCTTCCATAAGAATTGTTGCCGAGGGGCTCTGTAGACACCCCATTATGAACCTATCGCGATAGAGTTATACCACTCTAAGTCTCGCCTTTGGTTTTGGAGTAGAAATCCACCATTTCTTAATGTTTCGTTAATTTTTGACTAACGGGCGTTAGTTTGGACTGAACTGCATACGAGATAACAAGGGGAGGACAAATCTGTCCTTTATGAAGCCTTGTCCCATACGGGACATGGCGTGTCTCATGCGAGACTAACCATCTGCAGGAGAGGAAAATCACTTCCCTTGTCGATTTCAACCTCTTTTCTTGATATCTCTTATCTAATCTGGGTCTCTATTGATCTTAGAGTTATAGAACCTTCCTTGGGAGGAATCCTAATCCAATTGAGTCTCCTAATCTTGGTGACCAAGTAAATCAACCCCTATAAATATTAGATGATTTTCAGTATTTCAGAGGTCCCCAATTCACGATAGTCGGCCCCTAAGCCATAACACAACACACACAATTTGTTGGTTTCTCTCCTTGAAAGGCTCCTGCCAATCACTCATAACACAAAAACCAAATTCGTTTATCAACCTTGTTGATCAACGAACGTAGAGGTTCGAGCCTACAATAAATGATAAGAAATACATGCGTGTTAGTTTAAATGTAGTGTATGCATGCTTTTAAATCAATTTATGTACGTATGTTAGCTGGGAGCCATGTTGATGCTATGAAATCCATGGTTTTAGTGTAAATGTAGTGTATGTTTTCTTTTCTAAGATTACCCCTAAATCCTAATGAAAGTAAATATTATACTCACAACTTGAGTGATTAAAGAGAACATATTTTTATCACAAGGATAATATGGGAAGCTAAATGTTGCATTTATACCATTTCAAAATAATAATCTCACTTCTTTTATTTATAGGAAAAAGAACATGGCCCCGATGTCAGTTTTTTGGATGTTTTCGTTAGCACCCATGTTAGAACTCCTACATCCGTCGATCAACCTCCGTAATGGGTTGATGATCAATCTGCATTGGCCTTTGTAAGTAAACTAATATTAAATGACTTGATTTTGAATATGTTAATTTATTTATGTACATTGTGTATATGTTTATATTTGTTTGTTTTATTTTGACAGAATACATATCAAGCCGCCGTTGTTCCCGAAGGTACTCCTCCCGGCCAGCCCATTCCATTCGTGCCTGAAGTTTGGCAAGCGGTCACCTCAGATGGACATCCAAAGAGAGGTGACCGAGTGTTAGGGATGGGGGATCACGGGCTGCAATGCCCATCGTCGTCGACCGGCCGTCGTGCGAATGTTTTCAGACCCGATCCTCATTTTGCTTCGAGGATTGACACTCTGGAGGCTCAGGTGGCTGAGGAGAGACGCGTGGCTGCGAAGGCTAGGGCACAGCTTGCGGAGGCTCACCCCCTCCCCAAGGTTATTTTGTACTATTTTATACTTTTTTGTAATAACATTTGTGATATTTGCTTGTAATAACATTTGTGATGTCCCCATTTCAAGTCCTCCCCATCCCCCCAATTTTGGGTACTGGGATGTCCCCGCCCCCACCCCCGGCCCCCCTCCCCACCGATTTGGTACTGGGAGCCCCCCACCCACCGATTTGGTACTGTATTTTGATTTTTAGATTTATAGTTTTAGTTTTATCAATTGTTATATCAGGTATAAAAAAAATTATAATTTATATTTACAATTATTTTTTTAATTTATTGCATTATCTGTAAATTTTATTGCATTATCAGCGGCGAAAATTTCTGTCGCTGAATTAATTTATTTTAATTTAAATTTTACATCAGCGACGAAATATTCCGCCGGTGAAATAATTATTTAAATAGAATAAATTAATTCAGCGATGAAAATTTCCGCCACTGAGCTAATTTATTTTAATTAATTTAATTAAATTTTTATTTTACTGGCGAAATATTCCGTCGCTGATGTAAAATTTAAATTAAAATAAATTAATTCAGCGATGGAAATTTCCGTCGCTGATTTAATTTAATTTAATTTAATTTTTATTTCACCGGCGGAATATTCCGTCGCTGATGTAAAATTTAAATTAAAATAAATTAATTCAGCGAAGGAAATTTCCGCCGGTGATTTAATTTAATTTAATTTTTATTTCACCGGCGGAATATTTCGCGCTGAATTAATTTATTTTAATTTAAATTTTCTTTCAGCGACGGAATATTCCGCCAGTGTTATCATAAGATCACTGACGGAATACTATTTTCGTCGGTGTACACCGACAAAATTTGGTCTGTCGGACCACTGCGGCGGGATGACAGTGGCGGACCACCGACGAAATTATTCCGCCGGTGACTGACCTTTAGCGACGGAATGCATACTTTAGCGGTGGAAAATTCCGCCGCTAAAACACTTTTTTCTGGTAGTGTGTATTTCCTTACTCATGTAACTATTTGATAAAGTAAGCAGAAGTTAACTAGAGAATTTGCTCGCTATTTGCCTTAAATGATAAATAAAAGGGTGTCATCTAAAAAAAAGAAAAGAAAAAAGAAATTGAAATGTATCTTGTGAATAGTATACGGGGGATATACTACTAATTAGAAAGAAGTTCTTGAAAATATATAGTGATTTTTGCCTACTAATATAGCTATATGGTAGCTGATCGTGCTCATTTACATATTAAAAGCGACATGAAAATACTTGAAGCTGAAAACTCAACAAATCGAAACGTGTTTTAATTGTTAAATCACTCTGTATCAATGCTTCATTTTCAACTGTATCTCGATTTACTTGTTTGATTCGGAAATTGCGAAAGTAACAAATTGCATGTCGAAATCTAAGTGGATAGAAAGAAATTATGACAAAAATAAGTTTGTATAAGATTAATTATAAGAGTTATATGCTCCCTATTTAGTTGCTTATTGCTTAATATTGTGAAAATATGCACTATGCAAATACATGTTAAAATTGCAAGTGGAAAGGAAAAAGTGTCACAATCTGGGGTCACCAATATCAATCCATCATTTATTTGAAATTGCGAAATGTTGAACATTGAAAAAATATGTGTCGTTATCATATGTTTGGAATAAATAGCATAGCCTCATTAATTACAGTCTACATGTGTTTCACTTATCTTCTCATATCCGAGCATAATATGTCAAATAAAATGGAAAACATTATACTGGATTTGCAAATGACTACCTCTCATATCCTGTAGGTACCAAAATGGAATGCTGGGAATACGCTCAGCCACCATCTCCCTCGTGAAGATTCAACCATCCCCCGCGTGAGATTCAACGAGATACAGCTGGACGCCGAAAGGCTAGGCGATGCCGCTGCAAGCCGAAAGACTAGACGATGCCGCTGCATGCCGAAAGGCTAGGCGAGAGACGCCAGTTTTGGCACCTATGCGGTTTAGCAATACACGGTTTAGCAATACGCGATTTAGCAATACACGGTTTAGCAATACACGGTTTAGCAATACGCGATTTAGCAATATGCAGTTTAGCAATACGCGGTTAAGCAATATGTGGTTTAGCACAATGCGGTTTAGCAAAAGGCAGTTTAGCGCAATATGCGGTTTAGCAATATGGGGTTTAGCACAATGCGGTTTAGCAATACGCGGTTTAGCAATACGCTGTTTAGCAATACGCGGTTAAGCAATATGCGGTTTAGCACAATGCGGTTTAGCAAAAGGCGGTTTAGCGCAATATGCGGTTTAACACAATGTGGTGTAGCAAAAGGCAGTTTAGCACAATGCGGTTTAGCACAATGCGGTTTAGCAAAATACGGTTTAGCAAAAGGCGGTTTAGCACAATATGCGGTTTAGCAATATGCGGTTTAGCAATATGCGATTTAACACAATGTGGTGTAGCAAAAGGCAGTTTAGCACAATGCGGTTTAGCACAATGCGGTTTAGCAAAAGGCGGGTTAGCATAATGCGGTTTAGCAATATGCGGGTTAGCATGATGCGGTTTAGCAAAAGGCGGTTTAGCACAACTCGGTATAGAAAAATGCGGTTTAGCACAACGCGGTATAGCAAAATGCGGTTTAGCATAACACGGTATATAGCAAAATGCGGTTTAGCACTATGCGGTATGCAATTATGCGGTATGCCAAGCCAAATCTCCACGCGAGATGAAATGGAAATGGAAAACTTGGAATATGCCAAATATTATCTCCACGCGAGATAAAACGGAAATGAAAATAAAATGGAATGCTTGGAAAAAGCCAAGTAATATCTCTATACGAGATTAATGAAAGCGAGATGGAAATGGAAATGGAAACAAAAAATGGAAAACTTGGAAAATGTCAACATATATCTCTATGCGAGATGAATAGAAGCGAAATGGAAACAAAAAGGGTTTAGCGAAATGCCATATTTTAATGAAAAAAAGGGTTTGGCGAAATGCCATATTTTAAACGAAAAAATTGGCGAAATGCCATATTTAAACGGAAAGGTTAGGCGAAATGCCATATCTAAAACATAAAAATTGGCAACATGCCATATCTAAAACGAAAAAATTGGCAACATGCCATATTTTTAAAATGAAAAATTGGCAAAATGCCACATTTTAAAAGAGGAAAGCTAGGCAAAATGCCACATTTTCTAAAGAAAAATAAGGCGAGATGCCTTGCAAACAACTTGCACATTTAGTCAAACGAAACAAGAGAAATGGTTAAATACTGACACATTTTCTAGCAAGGCTGTCTAAAGACAAGCCATACTCCTTCGAATGGGGAATAAATGGTACACATCCAACCAAGACAAAACAAGTTTGCTAAAGTTTTTAGCACCCGCTAAAACAAAATTGGTATCTTAAAAAAAAGTTGCACAAACCGACATCAAAGAACAAAAGAAAATTCAAAAAACGAAACAAGTCACATTCATTTCGTCAAAATATGGTTGGTTGTCAACTTGTAAAAATTGAAAAATATTCCCTTCAAACTTCATACAAAAAGGTCAAAATGGCAAAATTCCATGAAGACCCGGCTAATCTCAAGCTTATAATATATTTACATCGACTAAACTTTGCCAACACGCATATGAAGTTCGAGGAGTAACCACCGATTTCCCAACTCGGGGGCTTCTCGCCAAAGCGTATCCGGAGTAATCATATCACCAACTCATGGCTGCAGCTCAAAAATGAAATTATTCACACCTTATATGTCATCTCAACCCAACAACACTGTCCCTTACATGAAAATTGGGAGCGACTCGCTACCTTTCAACTCGGGGGCTCGCATCCCGAACTGCTTAATGGGCTCGCATCCTGAACTGCTTAATAATCAGAGCGAAACACGAAAAATTGGTATATGAAAGGCTTCTATTGTTACAAAGTAAGAGGATCAACTCAAAATGGTCAAAAAAAAAATTATTCTTACCTTATCTACTCCTTAACTCTCTCATAAATAATCGAGCAAGGAGTCGGGGGCTACTGATGTGACCATAAAATATTCACCGGAAAATACGATATGCCTAAGGGGCAAAATGGACACAATAAATATATGGAAAATGTCCAATATTATGGGATTAAATGGTAATGGCAAACATGGTATACAAGGCCCAATTGGGCTGAAATGGGCTTAGGGCAGCCCATGCGGACTAGCGGGCTCTAGGGCAAAGGCCCATTCTCACCCTAGGTATAAAAGGAGCTTCTCTTTCTAGAGATCCCAACTCTCAGGTTCATTCTCTCTCTCTTCCTCCCCAAAACCCCAAATTCTTTCTCTAAATTCTCTCTCTAAATGTTCAACATTTACATTCATAAAGAATGGCATAATGATTCTCATACCGGAGGGTTTTGGGGGGAAAGACCCCCCACCCCTAACGGTGCCTTGTTTTACAGATTGCTACGGAGATTCGGAGCCATGGACAGCCATTCACTCCACCCAGCTAGAAATTCCATGGTGAGCACAATTTTTGTAGCATCAGAGCTGTACTACTACAAGATCATATTTGAAAAAAAGTTGCAATAACTAGATTATGTGAGATCAGACGATAACATAACCAATCCTTTAACAAAAGCTTTAGCTAGATTTGGAACATTACTATAGCCCATAAATGATTACAAATCAAATATAACGATACCATTGGAGATTAGCGATCCCAAGAAATAGGTCAAATAGCTATTGCTCAATCGGCATTCAGTGTCCCTTTCAACATGAAATGTCAAAGGTTTAAACTCCAGCAAATTCAATTTCTAAAATTTTAAAGTGTAGATAAAGTCATTTATTAATAAAAATCTAGTTTTTAGAAAGAAAAAAATAAAGATCCCAAGAAACAGAACCAGGTTAAGGGGTAAAACAAATCATATAGTGCCTTGTATTGGCACTACACTGTAAATATATTTTGATGAACATTATTTCATCAACATTTCATTTGCTTAAATCTTCAGTTTAATTGTAAAAAATGTTAGACACGTGTCAAATGTATGTAGTTCATTCTACAAATTTAAGTATATAAAAGGTCAGATGTTTTGAACGGAATAAATATCCGCTCCTACTTTACTTTTTATAATATGTTTTAGTCCTATTTTATCTCCTAATTATAAGGGATATTTTTCCTACACAATATAAAATCATTTATAGAATTCTATTTTTTTTCAGGATTCATATTCACCTAATCATACTTGTGCGACAATGATTCACTTTCCTATTATTACTCATCTAACGATCTCCTATTATGTGAGGATGCTGCACATAAAGGTATAACTAGAGGTCCAGCCCATCACATAAAAGGTACGTCACGTCACACAATATATTTCTCCTCATTTTTTTCGTCTTTATTTTTTCTCTATATACAAATTCTTATTCTCACACCGGGGTTTGCGCGGGGTCAAACCCCCGCGCCCTAACGGTGTATGATTTGTATGTTATCCGTCGTCCGTTCAATGTATCCTTCCTGCTACCTGATCAAGTTAGTCATTCTACAAATTTGGATTGATTAGTTTGGTTACATTGACGAGAACAAGTACATGACGACTACGAACCAACACAACTTGAATCACTAAGGGAAGTGGGCTAAGGCGCCCCGGATAAAGAATCATCTACTAAATTCTAGAAATCAAGTTGATTAAAGATAGGATACGCCAGGAGGCATCACTTTGCTTAATGCTGGGGGCCACCGCTCATTCCATATTAATCGACCACTGCAAATCGTTTTTGTTTAAATCAGGTCGATTCTTTCTAATTATTATATATTCAATTTTGAATGATTATTCATACATAAAATTTTTGAAAAACTACAAAAGCATTTTTTATATTTGAGTTTTACAGTTTTTTTTTGCTTGATCTTACGGCTATTGACCATTGTTATTAAGCTTCACACGACATACAAGCTAGTATCCGGGGTCATAACTCAGCTCGACCAAGTTGAATCCGTGGACAAGGTTCAAATTAACACTCTTCAAAAATCTCAATTCGGGGATAGGCTTCACCTTGGATTACAAGTTTGGTTATCAAAATTAGAATTAAATAATAATTTGCTTTCTAAATTTGACATTTTTTTTATCAATTTGCTCTCGATCGTTTAAATTTTATTTGTTTGGTCCCTTATGAATTATAATGGTTTTTTTTTTTTTTTTTTTTTTTTGCATTTTATATCTGCCAAGAAATATTTGAAAATTTCCTTGCATTAAATAATAGTTTGGTACATAAACTTGGCACTTCTATTAATTTGGTTATGCATGTATATTTTTTTTATCAATTAGGTCATTTTGATGACTTTCTTTTTGTGTTTTCCATTGGTTTTTACTATTTTCAACCCTTAAATATATATAAAAGGAAAATAGGCAACAAAAGTACCTAAACTATTGAGGTTGTTTGGATTTAATATCTAAACTCGTTTTCATCGCAAACATAGTAAATCATCTGTTTTTATGCTCGTTCAAGGTATTTTAGACTAACGACATCAATTTTTGAGGTTAAGTGGTTATGTGCCATGCATGCATGTGACAAATTTTATAAGAGTAAAATAGGAAAGTTAATTATAATTAAGCAAAAACATACACTAAAGGTTCTATTAGTAAAATAGTCAAATAAAAGGTGTGTTAAGGTATGAATCTAAAAGGAAAAGGAGTTATTGTTAATATCATTAAATTGCATTTAAATTAAAAACAAATACTCCCTCCATCCCGGTAGAACCTGCACACTTACTGTTTGCACGGGAATTAAGAAAAGAGTTAGGCCCCGTTTGTTTCCAGGAAAATGAGAGGAAAACGTTTTCCCCATTTTCCGGTGTTTGGTAATTTTTCGGAAAACGTTTTCCCCATTTTCCCCGAAACATGTTTGTTTTCCGAAAAACATTTTCCCCATTTTCCGGTGTTTGGTAGTTTTCCGAAAAATGGAGAAAATTTTTTTCGGAAAACATTTTCCGCCGTTTCTAAGGAAAACGTTTTCCGAATTTTTCCTAAGGAAGTTGTTTTCCGGAAAATGGTGTAAAAAAAGTGGATGGATAATATTTTAATAATAATAATAATAATAATAATTGACAAAAACTCACAAAAAACGCGTTTTTTGTTAACTTAACAAAAAACGTGTTTTATATTTACGGCTCATTAACACACAGACCTCACCTCTCTCTCTACTCTCTCTCTATCCGCATTCGTCTTCTTCACCAACCTTCAATCGTCTTCTTCACCTTCAACCTAGCCTCTCCCTCCGGCCAAACCTTCCTCTCTCCGATCTCAAGACCAACCAGAGACCTCCCTAAATCCCTCGGCGTCGTCCTCATCAACCAAATCAATCGGCAACCTCCTCCAACCAATTCGCCGGCCAACCTCCTTCAACACCAATCTAACCTCCTTCAATTCCCTCCTTCTCCGATCCCAACACCAACCGGCGAACAACCCAATCCAACCCAATCAACCGCAATTCACCCAGAAACTAAGCCCGTTGACAACAACCGCGTCCCCTTGAATCCTCCTTGCTCTAAACCAATTCGTCGTTATTCCCTTGAATCGCCCTTACCCTGTTCTAAGCCCTAGCCTGTAACCACCGTCCCACTGATTTTGAATGCCAGTCCACATTTTTATGAATGCCAGTACATGTTTTTGAAATGCCAGTCCATATTTTTGAATGCCAGCAAAAATGATTATCAGTGTTTTTTGAGTGCCAGTGTATGTGTATTTGAGTGCCAGTGTACGTGATTTTGAATGCCAGTTCATGTTTTTTTGAATGCCAGTGCTTGTGTTTTTGAGAGCCAACAAAAATATTAGTGTAACAAAGTGCCAGTGTTAGTTGAACAGAGTGCCAGTGTGAAGAGTGCCAGTTCATGTATATAAAAGTGCCCGTGTAAAAGTGCCGGTGCCGGTTTAACAAAGTGCCAGTGTCGGTTACACCGGCACTTTGTTAAATTAATCTTGGCACTTTTTTCACTGGCAATTTGTGATACATGAACTGGCACTTTATCACACTGGCAGTTTGTTAAACAGACACTGGCATAAACGGGGAAACCATTAATTACAAAAATGCCACCGTTTATTTTGAACATGGTTGTCAGTATTTACAAAATTGCCACCGCTTAATTTGAAAACACATTTTT
Source organism: Adenophora triphylla var. japonica (assembly GCA_022495995.1). Taxonomy (NCBI): domain Eukaryota; kingdom Viridiplantae; phylum Streptophyta; class Magnoliopsida; order Asterales; family Campanulaceae; genus Adenophora; species Adenophora triphylla. The sequence goes on from JAFEMH010002201.1 coordinate 185,194, forward strand.
TCATATCTTAAGAAAAAACTAGTTTTTTATAAGACCAACTCATAATAATAATAATAATATTAATAATAATAATAATAATAAAAAAATAATAATAATAATAAAAAAATAAAAAAATAATAAAAAATAATAAAATAATGATAATAATAATAATAAAATAATAATAAAATAATAAAAAAATAATAATAATAATAATAATAAAATAATAATAATAAAATAATAATAATAATAAAATAATAAAAATAAAAATAATAAAATAATAATAATAATAATAATAATAAAATAATAATAATAATAATAAAATAATAATAAAATAATAATAATAATAATAATAATAATAATATAATAATAATAATAATAATAATAAAAATAAAAAAAATAATAAAAAATAAAATAATAATAATAATAATAATAATAAAATAATAATAAAATAATAATAAAATAATAATAAAATAATTATAAAATAATAATAAATATAATAAAAAATAAAATAATAATAAAATAATAATAAAATAATAATAATAGTAATAAAAAAATAAAAAAATAATAATAAAATAATAATAATAAAATAATAATAAAATAATAATAAAATAATAGTAGTAATAATAATAATAATAATAATAATAATAATAATAATAATAATAATAATAATAATAATAATAATAATAATAATAATAATAATAATAATAATAATAATAATAATAATAATTTTCCGAAAAACATCTTCATTTTCCGGAAAACGTTTTCCCCATTTTCCTAAGGAAGTTGTTTTCCAGGAAAACATCTTCCTCATTTTTCGGAAAACTTTTTCCTTATTTTCGAAAAACGTTTTCCTTTTCCGGAAAATATTTTCCAGGAAATCATTTTTCGGAAGTCATTTTCCCCGAAACAAACGGAGCCTAAGTGAAGAAAATATTGTGAGTATGAAAAGTGAGGTTGGAGAAAGAAATTGGGGTAGAAAATAGTGATTTGATTGGCGTTGTGAGTATAAAAGTAAAGTAGGAGAGAATTAGTGGGTGGAATATTAAATATTCTTTGCCATTTTAAGAAGTGTGCAGTTTGTAATGTAATGGGACACCCAATGAAAATAGTATACATGTGGTAGCGGGTCGGAGGGAATAAAATCTAATCTACCACCGCTCCCAAATTAGTCGGCCCATCCATCTCCCTAGTTGTAATCAAATCCCCTTTCTTCCATGTCCAACTGGGGTCGTCCTCTATTGCTCAGCCATCGCCGGAATCTCTCGCTATCATTCAATCCCTCTGCAACCTCACAATTATCTTCTCAAACACCACCTTCCCGGCCCTGTTCGTCGGCGATGCTTCTAAGCGTGCGCCTCCACCACACAGCAGCCGAAATCTCAATTTGGCTGCTCTATTCCAGGCACCTTCGTCATCTAGTAGCAGATCTACCTCCGGCGTACTCATCATTAACGTTTTTCTTTGCTGCTAATTTTGATTCTAACAATAAAAATAACTCGATTTCTTTCTTAGGGTTCTAACATTTTGAGATCTGTTATTTCGAGTTTTAATTAAGGGGAAAATGACAATTTAGGACCTGAAGTCTACGAGGAGGAGTACCCGATTGGGGCTGAATTTTTAAAACTGTCAATTTAGGGTCCAAAGCTACTCTTTTGATTAATTTGAGGCTTTTTGACGTTTTTCGTAAAAAAAAAAGACCGTTAAGTGATCACGTGCGATTCACGTGAGATTTAGTGAGGACATTTTGATCATTTCGCATTCAGACCTCAATCTGATAACTCCTAGTAGACTTCAGGTTCTAAATTGTCATTTTTTCTATAAAATAATAATTAAAAATATTTAGTTTTTTTTTTTTTACAAAAAATAATTAGTAAATTTAAAATATTGAATAAAATAAAGATAATAGTTAATATGATTTAAAATAATTTAAGATATTAACTATTATCCTTTTTTCTAATAATTTAAATTATTAATTATTTTGTAAATATTTATTTTATTTAATCTATTTTTATTTATATATTTTATAAATTATCCAATTTATAAAATATTTTTTGGAACATTAATAAATTATTTTAGTAGCATTATTATATTTAAACTAAAGCTAAATATTTCATTTTTTAAGGAATACTCCCTTCGTCCCGTTGATAACTACACTATTTTGAGCTTGGCACACAAATTAAGAAAAAAGAATAGTGGAGAAAGTGTTGTGAGTATAAAAGTAAAATAGGAGAGAGAATGAGTGCAGGGAATAATAGTAAATTTGAAAAGTGTTGTGAGTGTAAAAGTAAAGTAGGAGAGAGAATTATTGAGTGGAATAGTAAAGATTTTTTGCCATTTTAGGAATGCTGAAGCTTTTAACGGGACACTCATTTTGGCAAAAAGTGAAGTTATCAATGGGACGAAGGGAATATATATTTATTTTATTGATTTTAAAATAATCATATAAAAATAAATAATTATATAATGAATAAGAAAATAGTTGGTCTTATAAAAAACGCATTTTTTCTGGCACTTAGAAAAAACGTGTTTTGTGTTTTCCCGTTTGTGCCAGTTCCAGTTTAACAAAGTGCTAGTGTGACAAAGTGCCAGTGCATGTGTAACAAAGTGCCAGTGAAAAAAGTGTCAGTACCAGTTTAACAAAGTGCCAGTGTAAACTGACACTGGCACTTTGTTAAACTGGCACTGACACTTTTTACACGGGCACTTTTATATACATGAACTGGCACTCTTCACACTGGCACTCTGTTACACTAACACTGGCACTTTGTTACACTAACATTTTTGCTGGCTCTAAAAAACACAAGCACTGGCATTCAAAAACACATGCACTGGCATTCAAAAACACATGCACTGGCACTCAAAAATACTGGTAATAATTTTTGCTGGCTCTCAAAAACACAAGCACTGGCACTCATAAACATATGAACTGGCACTCCAAAACACATGGACTGGCACTCCAAAACACATACACTGACATCTAATTACCCAGTTCCCTGCACACAATTCTTTCAATTTACCAAATCAAACAATCATCACCAATAACAAAAATACAATTGAAGATGATCAATTAAAATACAAATTGAAGGATTAGAGAGAGAAAGGGAGAGAAAGGCCTACAGTGGGAATGAAATTAGAGATTTGGGGAGGCGCTATTGTTTACGTCGTTGGTTCACCAGAGAGTGGAGACGCACCAGAGAAATAGGTTAGGCCTGATCTGTTGTCACTGGAGAAGATGGTTCGAAGTTTGGGAAGAGGTCGTCGGAGATGTGAGCTTGGCCGATGACTATGGACTAGGGGTGAGCAGCGAACAGGTTGGATAAATTAAATCACCTTGGACTACACTCTAAAATTGGGTGGATTGACAAAGTATTTCAAAGATTGTTTATGTTATATGAGAGACAAATTCTCATTTTGTTCAAGAATTTTAAGCCTTTTGTGTTGGGGTGCTGTTGAAATCTGTACGTGCGTTTAGAGAGAGAGTAGTGAGAGAGAATGAGAGTGAGCGATGCGGGATGTGGGTAAAAAATACGTTTTTTTCTAACTTAACAAAAAACGCTTTTTTTACAAGTTTTTTGCATAAGAAAATTATAAAATAAAAATATTTTTTTACCAATAAAAAAAAACTCACTTATAGTTTCTTTTCCCCCTTCCAAAAAAAAAAAAAAAACTTAAAAAAAACAAACAAACAATTTCTTTCCCAAATTTCTCTCCCCTTTCACCCCGTCTACTTCCCCTTCTTTTTGATTCCATGGCTCCCTCATATCCCCCTCAAAAAACCCACCTTCTTCGGCCACCCAACCCCTTCCCCCACTGTCTCCTTCTATCTTCCGACACTTCAGCGCCTCCATTACCCCTCCCCATGCCCCTCAAGCAAAATCAACCAAAGTCAAGCAAATTCCAAATCCGTTCTACCCAAAATCAAAGTCAAGAAAATCTGGATTTGAATTTGAATTTCTACCCAAAGTCACGAAACCCAAATCTGGGTTTCAAAGGTATGAATTTCGAACAAGAGCAAAGAAAGATTTGACGACCTAAATTTGGGATTCGGAGGATTTTTTAAGGCAGAGAAATGAAGGTGGGGATAGGGTTTTTGTTTTCTCCTAGGTTCATCTGATGTTAAATATTTGGATACATTGAGAAAATCTTTTAAATTTTGGTTGTTGATGACGGCGGTAGTGGTGTTGATGGCGGTTGTGGTGGCATTGTGGTGGTGGTGGTGGTGGTTTGATTATTGATGAGAATGGTGATGGAGGTTAACTTTATGGATTTATTTCTTTTTGAAGTTGAAATTTGTAATTTTAATTTCTTTTTACTAAAAAATCATTAACTGGTAATAATATTGTACATTTTATTATAGTAAAATCTGTTTTAAAATTAAAAGTCAACCCAACTCCATTAATTTCCATTTTTAAATCTATGATTAGTAATTTTTTGTAAATATTTATTTTATTTAATCTACTTTTATTTATATATTTTATAAATTATCCAATCTAAAATAATTATTAATTTTTTTGAAGCAAAATAATTAGTAATTTAAATTATTAGAAAAAAGGATAATAGTTAATATCTTAAATTATTTTATTTAATCTATTTTTATTTATATATTTTATAAATTATCCAATCTAATTATTTTTTGTAAAAAAAAAAAACTAAATATTTTTATTTATTATTTTACAAGGAAAATATAATTTAGGGTCTGAAGTCTATGAGGAGGTACCAGATTGGGGCCTGAAGTCTACGAAATGACTAAAATATCCTCACTGAATCTCACGTGAATCGCACGTGGTCACTTAACGGCCTTTTTGGACGGAAAACGTCAAAAAGCCCCAAATTGATCAAAATAGTAACTTTGGGCCCTAAATTGACAGTTTTAAGACTTCAGGCCCCAATCTGATACTCCTCGCAGACTTCAGGCCCTAAATTGTCATTAACCCTTTAATTAACTATAGAGAATTGTTATATAGGCCCGTAAAATTGTTAAATAAACCTGTAACATTAAATCCACCCCTAAAAATTAAAACAAACCCCTCTCTTTCCCTCTCTTTCCCTTTATACCCCTTATCTCATTTATCCCTCACCCACTCACCCACCCAGCCACACCCAGTACCCAAACACATTTACTCTCTCTCTCTCACCCACACTCACACCCACCCAATAACACTGATTTTTAGAGAGAGAGAGAGAGAGAAAAAGATTTTTGATTTTTGAGAGAGAAAGAAAAGAAAAACTAGTTTTTAGAGAGAGAGAGAGACAGAGAGAGAGAGAGAGAGAGAGAGAGAGAGAGAGAGAAATTCAGATTTTGTAAAGAGAAACAAAAGAAGAAGAAGAGTTTTTAATTCAATCTCAACTTTAATCAAAATGTCAAACATTGTAAAACAAGGTAATTTTGCTATAATTCGTTCGAAAAATTACTTAATAGGATTTAATTTTTGCTTCAATTTGAGAATTATTGGGTTAAATTTCATTAAAAATTCTGGGTTTGTAAGATTCCGTCGTTACCGACCGAATTTATGGATCTGTTCGGCCAGTAGTGACCGAACTTTGCTAGAAAATTCAGCCACAACCGGCCAAAATTTGGTAAAAAATTCAGCCACACCTGGCCGAATTTCTTCACTTTTTAGCCACCCCGACCGAATTTTCTTCACATTTTTCAGCCACCCCTGGCTGAATTTTTTTGACTATTTTCAGTCACTTATGGCCGAACTTTTTCAATATGATGTAAAGTGTTTAAGTTTGATATGATATGATATAAAATTGTATTAATTTTGATATTTTGATGATTTATTTGCAGTTAATCAAATGTTTACAAAAAGACGTACAACTGTTTCCGTTAGTAAGCAACACGAAGACTCACGTAATAAAGGGCAATCTACACAAAACCTTGATGATGAGCGAGTTGTGGATCGGGATGAGGGTCAAAGATATTCAGTGTATAAAGATTATGTAGGTCAAAGATATTCAGTGTATAATAAGAATGATGATTATATGGAAACCTCACCTCAGATAAATGTTCCTGAGGCTCAGAATTATAATGACCCGAAAGATGAACCGAAAGATGAGCCGCAAGATGAGGATATTTTCCCGGTGGCGCGAGTTACAAATCTTTACTCATTTTATATGAAACACATGTTTCAAAACACATATGGGAGGGTAAAGATGATCGTAAATTAAAATGTATTAATCATATCGGGAAGTTAAAAAATGGAAGTTGGATATTGATAATCTGTCTGAGCCGGTTCAAAATATTATTGATAATTCCGGACTTTTGTGCTTACTGAGTGGAGCGTATGACAACGTAGATAAAACGTTGGTTAATGCTTTCGTTGAGCGATAGCACCCGAAAACTAATAGTTTCCATATGCCATTTAGGGAGATGACCATCACTTTACAGGATATGTCTTGTATTAAGGGGTTTACGATCGTAGGTCAACCATTGTTTGAGATTCCCTATTCTAGCCAGCCACCTCTTGATAAAGTTACTGAGGTTTTGAGAGTTCAAAAAAAAAGGCTAAAGATGGAATACCTGCCAAAGGGGCATTGGTGAATCTAGAATGGATGAGAACGAAGTTCTTCCCTAATTTGTATTCTTCAGACCCCCAAAAAGCTGACTGTGCTGATAAGGCATATCTGTTATATTTATTGGTGTGCACAATTTTCTCGTATATGACCGGGACGTGTGTCAGTGCGAGCTACCTAGATTTATTTAGAGATGAGGGGGCAATTGGATTATTATTGGGGAGATGGAGCGTTAGAGCCGTCAATATGGGATAACAGGACGGGACGGGACGGCACTATGTTATCCCGCGACTAATGCGGGACGGGACAGGACGGGACGAATTTTTGCGGGACTAAAATATTCTGTCCTGTCCCAAATCTACTGCGGGACGCGGGACAAGGCGGGACAAGAAGACTTTAAATACTTCAACATGTTTGTGTTAGACTAGCTCAAGCTTGAGAGTTGTCTCGCGCCCCTAGGTATTCTCTACCTACCAACCTGTGTCGGTTTCGGGTACAGGTACCCTTTTGTTGAAGGTCGTTCGAGCTTTACCTGGGATTGTGGTATGGATTACTTCAGCCCCGTAGGGCCTTGTACTACTTCAGCCCCGTAGGGAGGCCTTGTACTACTTCAGCCCCGTAGGGCCTTGTACTACTTCAGCCCCGTAGGGAGGCCTTGTACTACTTCAGCACCGTAGCGCCTTGTACTACTTCAGCCCCGTAGGGCCTTCTTCAGCACCCTATCGCCTTGTACTCGAACATTGACTCGAGGCATTTTCTCTGCCCCTTCTTACCCTTACCCTGAAAAAGCAGGGTCACCTTACGTCCTTGAACCTAGAAACCATCTTTCGGCTAACCTAGCCTCCTCCGTCCCTCGGGACCAACAAGGGGTAGTACAGGAATATGAACCTATTGTCCATCGACTACGCCTTTCGGCCTGATCTTAGGCCCTGACTCACCCTCCGTGGACGAACCTTGCGGAGGAACCCTTAGGTTTTTGGGGCATTGGATTCTCGCCAATGTTTGCGTTACTCAAGCCGACATTCTCGCTTCTGCTTTGTCCACTCCCGCTCGCGCGGGGGCTTCCCTCTAGGCGGAACGCTCCCCTACCGATGTATTTTTACACCCCACAGCTTCGGCAGATCGCTTAGCCCCGTTCATCTTCGGCGCAAGAGCGCTCGATCAGTGAGCTATTACGCACTCTTTCAAGGGTGGCTGCTTATAGGCAAACCTCCTGGCTGTCTCTGCACCCCCACCTCCTTTATCACTGAGCGGTCATTTAGGGGCCTTAGCTGGTGATCCAGGCTATTTCCCTCTCGATGATGAAGCTTATACCCCATCGTCTCACTGGCCGACCTTGACCCCTGTTATTTTGAGGTCATATCTAGTTTTCAGAGTTTGCCTCGATTTGGTACCGCTCACACGGCCCACACCGAAACAGTGCTTTACCCCTAGATGTCCAGTCAACTGCTGGGCCTCAACGCATTTTGGGGAGAACCAGCTAGCTCTGGGTTCGAGTGGCATTTCACCCCTAACCACAACTCATCCGCTGATTCTTCAACATCAGTCGGTTCAGACCTCCACTTAGTTTTATCCAAACTTCATCTATACAGTATATGTGGCCAAACAATTAGCTAGGCCGGATGGAATTATATAATCAAAATATATTAAGACTGGTCTGACATTGATGAATTTTAAAAGTGAATGCAAATTGGGTTGGAGGTTGGTATACGTTTCACTTCAAGTTTCAAAATTTAGGTACAAGTAGAGCCGTCAATACAGGATAACGGGACGGGACGACACTATGTTGTCCCGCAACTAATGCGGGATGGGACGAATTTTCGCGGGCCTAAAATTTTCCGTCCCATCCCGTCCCATTTGTATGCGGGATGGGACGTCCAGATGGGACCGTCCCAAATTGATGGCTCTATGGAGCGTTAGCTTATTTGTATCGGCAACTAGGAAAATGATGGAGGTGAAACTTCCATCAGATTTACGGGTACTTAACTTTGTTGGAGGCATGGGTTTATGAGAGGTTCGCTGCGTTTAAAAACGGTTTCAACATCTCTTATCTACCCAATTTGCCGCTCACATTGAAGTGGCTACCACCGAGGGCTCAACCAGCGACAGTTATCTTCGTGCATGTTAAGGGGCAACATATTGAAATAATCAAGTACACGGAGGTAAGTATTATTTATGTAGTATTTCTCACATTTATTTTTGTTTTATTAAATGAAACTATATTAATATTTTTATGGTTTTATTTGTAGGTGATTTGGATACCCTATGAAGGTATCCGTACTTAATATCCTTTTTCTAGAGCCGCTCTATATCAATGAGCCATAGTTGCCGGTAATGTCGTGGAGGTACATCTTCCTGATCGGGTATTGAGACATTTTGGGTTTGTTCAAACAATACCAACCACTCCACTAGGACTTGGTATACCGAGAGGAGATAAGAAGTATTTGGTGGGATGGATCATGTTTGCCCAATCATTATATTTTTGAAAGTTGCATTGCCTCGATAAACGCTCGCTCCGGAAATGTAGAGTGGCTGTAAGTACCCAAATCCGGATAGTAAAAATCCGTTAAAAGTTAACCGAAATCCGTTAACTGGCCCTTTTCAGGTTAACCGGAACCCGTTAAGCTCCCCGCTCTCGAGTCAACGAGACATCCCGGGACTGCCCCGTGCATCCCGATGTCAAATTGTACTCAACACAATGTTAACACACGTAAAAGTGCAACTTTCCTCAAAAAACGCACTTTCCAGGACTTTTCAGGGGCGTTTCGGACATTTTCTGGACAGTTATTTAAAAAAAGGGACAAAACCGGGAATAACGGGACAAAATCCCTAGCCTCGGTGAGTCACAGGGGCACTTAGCACGCATGCACCACTCCCCAAATCAATCTCAATCAAATTCGAGGGTGAAAAGACCAAAATGCCCCTGAAATTGAGGAACTGGCCGTCCGGCCTGTTTTACTTGAAGAACCAGAATTCTCATCAAGTCCTCCAATTTTCCAAAATACCCGAAAACCCCCCAAATTGAACCTTAGGCCGTCCGGCCTATTTTGCATTTTCACCCCTATAAATACAAGGGCTGTCATTTGTAAGAAAAAAAGAAAATATTACTCTCTCCCTCAAAAGATCATGGCCCAAACCTGTTCTACCCCCTCCCGAGCCTCGTTTTGTCTCGATTTACGTGAAAATCCCGTTTTTAATCAAACACGAACTAAACAACCTTGAAACACCTTTCAAACACCAAAACCGTATCCTGTATACGTAAACCGAGTCAAAGAGTCAACCCCTAGCCATATGTAACACTCTCTCTCTCTAAAAACTCATTTCACCTCGATTTACGCGTCAAACGCTATTATCGTTTCGGTCGAAACTTTCGAAATGTAGACGTAACGCCGTCTACGGGGCCCGATACGTTTTACCCCTTAATCATCTTCTCTCTGCAAGAGAAGTAATTTCGGGTTAAAACGGCGTTCCGGTCCCGTTTTGTTCGTTTATGTTATTTACAGTCCGGATCGTTTGATCCATCGATTCGCTTTTTACCGTCCGAACCGTTTGGTTCGTGATCATCATTTACAAAATCCTGATCATTTGATCCGTCGATATCGTCATTTAATTTATGTACCTTTACAACTCCGAGCCGTTTGGCTCGTTGATCGCATCTTTACTGTCCGGATCGTTTGATTCCGTTGATACCACACTTTAAATACTGTCATTTACAAGTTCGAGCCGTTTGGCTCGTGATAGTATTTACTTATAAAAGTTCGAGTCACAAAACGACTCGTTGATCGCATGTCATTTAATACCTCTTTTCATAAACTTGGTCACAATGTAATGCCCGGTTCAAAACCGGAGTTCGTCATTCGAACTCCTTTTCGAAAACAACGCAAAATCGCCGTTTGGCATCCGAACGCTCATTTTCAACTAAAATCAACGTTTGACATTCAAACTAAAGATTTAAAGTTCGTCATTCGAACCCCTTTTCAACAAACAATGCAAAATTGACGTTTGACATTCAAACGATCTTTTCACTAAAATCAACGTTTGACATTCAAACTAAAGATTTAAGCTCGTCCTTCGAACTCCGTTTTCAAAATAACTCAAAACCGACGTTTGTCATTCAAACGCTCGTTTTTATCATAAAATCAACGTTTGTCATTCAAACCAAGATTAAAGCTTGTCATTCAAGCCCCTTTTCAAAAATGCAACACACACACACACGCACACAATTTCGAGAAAGGTAGAAAGACTCGTCATACGAGGCGTTTCGGGTGATCTCAATATACTCTTCCCGAAACGTAACGTGACCTCCAAACCTAACAATCTCTGGTAATAAAAAGCCTTTTGTCATTTTTTGGGCTCATAATACAAAACGTCACATTTTCAAAGCCATTTTCAAAGTTTGGGCTCATAATACAAAACGTCACATTTTCAAAGCCTTTTCCAAGTTTTGGCTACCAATTAAAACGATCCCCTTTTTCAAACTCAGCCATTCTCAACGTTTGGGCTTATAATACAAAACCACGTGGCGACTCCTCTCCCTCTCCGAAAGCGAGGTCCCAAGGTCCGCGAAATGCCGCTCGCCGCGTCCCCGCGCGCGATTCGGGTAATTTCAGTTGGCGACTCCACTGGGGACATCGAACAATGTTTTTCAAAACTACCGTTGTTTTAAAAACATTCTGTGGGTCAAACTTTCGTTTACCATTCCTCATTTTTGTGTGCGTGTGTTGATCAAAACATCGAACCATTTTCGAAACAAAAGAAAAAAGATGTTACATTTTCGTCTCATCTAAAATCATAACATGTTCGTACATTTCTGCTCATAATTGATTTCATGCTATATTTTGAACTGCACATAAATTCTTTAAAACGTGTTCTGAAAATCTCTATTTTTCTCAGAAAAAGAATTTAGTGACCGCATACTACTTGCACTGCTGCCTCGGTACATCGCACGCTACGCGCACTTGCTGCCTCGGTACACTGCACACTACGACCCTCAACCCGGGATGACCGTTCAGTTGCAGCTTGATTGGTCTGCCAGACACCTTTCGAGCGTGCACAGGGTCATCCCAAACAGCCCATCCTAGCCCGTGTAATCCATGCACTCTTTGTGTCACACTTCATCCAAGACCCCGGTTGGTTTTTGGCTTAGTACGTGTCATAAAGCCTAAGTGTATGCTTTTACACCAATCTCCCTCACAAGTCAAACTTAAAAGTTGAGATCGAAGGTCGTTCCCGACCCGAAGTCTTAGCTTTTCAGCCTTGACTTTGACACGGAGCCACGCTAAAAACATACCCGAAGGTTCAATGTGACACCGTGTCATCAAACCCTCGACGTATGCACCATGCCAGCCACAACTTGGCCAACGCCAAAAGCTAAGGCTCCTCGCGCAAGTGAGTCAGGAGAGGTCATGCCGAAATTTTGGCACGATTTCTGCCTTAACTTAAGGACGTTGACTTCGACCGTGACCCGCATGTCACATACGTTGAAAGTTTACATGACCAGCTAGCCTTAACTTCACTTTTTCCTTTGTCGGTGGAACTCTCTTGCCTTATAAGACCCTCGCTCGGGATTTTCCATCCCAGGAAGACGACTTACAGGTGAAAAACGAGGGGCTTATAAACGTAATGACGAGATCCACTGATTCGAGCCCTAGGTTAGTTGCGAAAAAGAAGAGACGATCTTTTCCAACCAATTAGGACTCTGAGAAAATGCGTTTTAAGTAAACATTAATCGGTAACTGCACATTGCACAAGCCCCGAACCCTGAGCCAAATACCCTTTTCGAAACCTAAACCCTGCCTTTCGTTCCCTGCAGCGAGTAGAAAGTGGTTTAGAATTCCGGGTCAGCGCCTCGCTAAAATTGCACTTACGGCCGCATCAGACAGTTCTACGGTTCCCTCAGTTCCTTCAGCCAGACTTTCTGACATGTCAAGCTCACCGAGAAATCGTGACGGGAATGGAACCCCGCCACTGGTAACAGATATGGCACTGGAACAAGCCATTCGGGCCTGTGAGGTTCACAAAAGGTAGAAAGAAGATCAGCAGAATTTTGTGGTACAACTTCTGAATGAGCGAGGTATAGCAGCTATCCCCCAACCAGACGGTACTTTCATCCTAATCGAGGACGACGATCCTCCCCGATCAGCTCCTCAAGCCTTCAACCAGGTTCCTCCCCCGCCAAGTTACGGGATTCCTTCAAACCAAGGAAACAGCCGACCGAGGCTCCATGTTGCCACCTCTCAAGGCACCCCCATCATATACGGCCAAGCCAGTACTACTCCCATCACTCAGTACAACCAGCGCACCGCTGGACCATCTCAAACAGATATCAATATCCTCCAATACCCTCCCGGGTTCAACCCATTGCCTATACACGAACCTCAAAACACCGGGGACAAACCCCGATACAGTCCAGAAAAGGCCCCCATATATCCACATATATCAAGCCTCCCGCCTCCAATTACTGCCGCTCATATGGCAGCACCCGGCACCGAGCCTCAAAGTCCACCACTAGACCCCGACTTGGCCTGGATGGTCGAACAAATAAAAGACCTGAAAGCCAGTATAGGCAGATCAAAGCAAGAAACACTCAAATCCACATATCCGGGAATGGTCACGCCTCTCCCTGCCAAGTTCAGAATGCCAGAAATGGACCGATTCGACGGAACCGAATGTCCACAGATGCATGTTGACACCTACGTTCTCGACATGAGAGCAAAAGGAGCAACCCTCCAGCAAATGGCCGATCATTTCCAGCATACTCTCAAGAGTTTAGTGCTACGGTGGTTCCTAAGGGTCAAGCCTGCAGATCGCCATACCTGGGATCAGATCAGTAATATCTTCCTAGAGCGGTACAGATCCAACCTGGAGTGGAAAACAAGTCGTGAGGACTTAATCACCACCGAGCAGAAAATAGATGAAAGCGTCGGAGAATTCTACAAGAGGTGGAGTTGGAAACTCTCCGAAATCATGGAGCCACTCTCCAAAGACAAACAGATGTGGATCTTCAAGTCCTGCTTGAGGCCGTCCATCAGAATGCTCATCAGCCATCACTTCTTCCCAGATCACCGAGCCATGGTCAATGCCAGCTCACAGTTCGAAAAGGATCTCAAGGAAAAGCTGGCTACAGTACAACCGTACATATATAGATCAGCAGCTACATTCAATCTTGCATCGGCCCCCGGCAAAGGGAAAGATACTTCTGTCAACTACATCCATCAGGGTCAACAGTCAAGCAATAGAAACCCAGCCCTGCAAAGCAACAACTCCCCCATGAAGCAGCCCTCCGTACGCTTCGACAAGATGGATATGCCTCTGAGTAAGATGCTGGAAGGGTCGATCAGAGAAGGCCTCCTCAAGCCCGTTGAAAACTACAAACCCAGGAATCCTGTAGTCAATGCTGACAAAAGCAAGTATTGCGCCTTCCACCAATATCACGGGCACACAACTGACAACTTCCTGGGGTTACGGTATGAGATCCAGAATCTGATAGAGGAGGGAAAGTTGGAGCATCCCCTTGGACCTAACACAGTCGGAAACCCTTTTCCGAACAACAACATTATAAACTCCATCGAGTGGGTGCCAAAGAAGATTGCCGCAGAGCCAGTCTCTCCGCCTCTTCCAGCCAGGTCTTCATCAGATGTTCACATCTGTTACAATGTTTATGATTGCATCGAATGCCTTGAGTACCAGTTCCAGGACATGATCAGGGGAGATTCCCCCAGAAAGCAGAAGAAGCAGTCTTCTCAGCAAAAATTGAAAGAAAGGTATGAAGCCGGAGACACCAGCGTGGGTACACTCAGAGAGCCATCCGGGAAGTTCGATTACTATGTACTCTACTCCAGCAAGACCTTTCTCCCTTCAAGCAGCACAGCTTCAGAGCAGACAGGGGTGGGAAAGCCGAAACATCCTGCTGACATCAAAGCTCAGGCTTCAGGACACCGGAATACCTCAAACCTTGGCAACCTTACTGCCAGCCAGAAGCCTAATCCCCCGCAGGATCAGCCAAGATTAAACCTGCCCAACTTCAGAGCACGGGCCGGCCAAGGAAAGTCAAAGTCAACTTGGCACTCGCACTCAATCAATGTGCTGACCAAGGGCAGCCACCGCCACAAGCTACCTCGACACAATCCCGAGGCACCACCAAAAGCTTTGCCTCTCAAGAGAAAGACAGGAAATGGATGGCTCGATGATTCTCCCTCTCCGGAAAGAGATCAGATCTACGATTCCAGACTGTATGGCAGCATGCTCACCTTCTGTGACGAAGACCTACCGAAAGGGGCCTCGGGGCACAACGAAGCTTTGTACATCACTATCCAGCTCAACACTGTCTCCCTCCCTGGGGTATTGGTAGACAATAGATCAGCAGTCAATGTCCTTCCCCTCAGCATGATGTGAGCCTTACGCATTGATGAAGGCCACATGATCCCATCTTCCCGAACTATTAAAGCCTACGACAATACGTCTGTGAATGTGGGCCCAAATCATGGATGTGAACCATTTTTTTATAGGGTCGCTGCTTCACCTCAGTTTGAAGACATCTGGTTTATTGAAAAATGGAGTCGCCATGCCATTTTGATTTCCTCAAAACTTTGAAAAAAAGGAATAGGGTCCGGAGGTTAAGTTACTCCTTGGGAAGAACGTTTGGCGTTCACCCAAGGAGCCTTGCCAAAGGGAAGTCTTCCTAGATCCAATTTTTGTGCTTGTTTTGTGTGTTCGTGTGTGAGATGTGATTTGAAAAAAGGGGAGGGAATGTGCCAAGTTATCTTCCGGATGTATAAACCATTTGAGTTGGTTATCGCTCGGGATTCCTTGGATTTGATATGTTCGGGATTTTAATCCCGTACTCATCTTGGACTTATGATCATCATTAAGTGACCTTTTTACCCTCCCGTTGGGATAATCAACCATATTAGGCTTGAGAGCCTTGGTGTGTTTTAAACCAACGTTCTTTGGGATAAGGTCTTTATGTGATCGAGAGAGAGGGACACCTTTTTATAGTCCAAGAATGAGACTCTTTAGAAAGGAAGAACCTTTGCCCATCAATCCTACATCTTGAGACGATTTGAGCTTGGTAGGGACATTTATGCTCGTCTCAAGTGATGATCGGAGATGTAGGGGCCAAGGTTTGTCTGCTTCTAAAGGGACTTTGGCTATGGCATCTTTAGTGGAGGAAACAATGTAAAGATGAGACCTTTACACCGATCCACCCCACGGGATGCTTCAAGTACCAAAGGGACTAAGGGGAGGGGTATAAAGATTGAATCTTTATACTCATCCTATGTCTTTCGTGCCTTAAGAAGGTCACTAGACAATCCTTGGAGAGTGAACCAACCAAGAGGGACATGGGAGAGTTGCATTGGAAAGTAAAGATTGCATTTTTATGAAAATAAGTGTAATGAACAATATGAGAACTAAAGCTACGAATGTAAAGGGAAGACCTTTGAGGCTTTCCTATGTCCTTTAAGAACTTTATGAGGTGGAAAATCCTTGGAAGCAAGGTTAAGGGAAGGGGGTGACATTATAATATTAAAGATGACATTTTTATGTAGCAAAAGAGAGCTATTTCACATTATCATGTGATGAATCCTCCCTAGAACAAGCCACTTGTGGACCCTTGTTCATCCTTGGGATGGATTCTCCATGAATCATTTGTGTTAGGGGAAAGGGGGGGGGGAATGATATCTACATGATAAAGATAGGATCTTTATGACAATATATCACATTTAATGACAAGAAATGGCAAAGCAAATGGCAAGTAAACAATATAACAATATAATAAGGATACTTCAAGGAGAAAGGAAGGAGAGATTACCAATGGTGGTTTTCTCTATCTCCCTTGGGGCTTTTTCCTAATGTAGGAGTGGTTTTGGATGAGTTTTATGGAGGAGGGAGGTGATTTTTGGGATGTTTTGTTCTCTGGAAATTCGAGTTTTCAGTTGAGTAGAGTAACAGTGCCTGAAATTGTATATCAAAATGGGTAGAGGAGGCCTCTATTTATAGGCTGATTTGTGCTTTCTAATGAAGCCGTGCGGCATTAACCTCTGGCAAAAGAAGTCGTCCGGCATTATCCGTCGATGACTCAGCCTGCTTCTAGATCCATGCAAGGTGGCACCTAGAAACTCCTTTCCAGCGAGGGACTGCTTGTAATTTTAATTCCTAACAACTCCTTACCCCCTTGGAAGGTTTGGAAAAGTTTCATAATTTCCCCTGAACTTTAGAAAAGTTCGGGGAATTGCCGGGAAACTTAATTGGAAGGCATGAGCCAGATTTGGGTACTTACAGAAGCCCCTCGGCAACGTCGCTTACAGTGAAAGTGGGGTTATCGATAAAAAAAGGATCCAATCTGGCGAACTGCCGAGACGGATTGAGATTGGGTGACCAAGGAGGTCGAGTGGCTGAACCTTTGGAAGGCTACCTACGTATCCCGGAGGAATCAAGCCATGATCGTAGTTCGGAATCCACTGGAGAAAGGATGTCATATGTGACAATTTGGATGAACCTAAAGTAGGCTTCCTACGTATCCCGGATGAATCAAGCCCTGATCGTAGTTCGGAATCCACTGGGGAATGGCGAAGAGAAACTGGTCCCCTGCTAGGAAGATGGGAAGAAAGTGACCTAGGCGGTCAAATAGCTGATCCAACTAGGGATATGCCAAATGAAGGGAGTGACCAATGTGGTCAGATGGCTGGACCTCTATGAAAGGCTCATGCACCACTGAAGAGTGATTAATGAAAGGGGTGACCAATTTGGTCGGATGGCTGGACCTTTATGAAAGGCTACCTACGTATCCCGGAGGAATCAAGCCTTGGTCGTAGTTCAAGTCTCACTAGATAGTTAGGAATATGTCTAGGATCCTTGAGATTTTGACGATTAATGGAGGAATCACCTTAAGAAACTAAAGCTTACGTCGCTATCGAGGAGATAGGGGTAGCTAAAGTTGGAAAAACTAAAGCGTACTTTGCTATCGAGGAGATAGAGGTAGCTAAAGTTGGAAAAACTAAAGCGTACTTCGCTATCGAGGAGATAAAGGTATCGAGGAGATAGAGGTAGCTAAAGTTGGAAAAACTAAAGCATACTTCGCTATCGAGGAGATAGAGGTAGCTAAAGTTGGAAAAAACTAAAGCGTACTTCGCTATCGAGGAGATAGAGGTAGCTAAAGTTGAAATTTGACAATTCGGAGGTTGTCACCTGATTTGATTTGACAATTAATGGAGGTTGTCACCTTATTTGATTTGACAATTAATGGAGGTTGTCACCTTACGTTATCCTATCTGGCGATACCGACAGGTTTCCCGGAGGATACGTTATCCCATTTGGTGATAACGGAAAGTTTCCCGGAGGATACATTATCCCATTTGGAGATAACGGGAATTTTAGGAGAAAGCATTATTCCATTTAAAGATAACGAGATTTTTTTTAGAAATAAACGTTATTCCATTTGAAAGTAAAGGGGAATTCTTAGTTAAATGGAAAGTCCAGGGGTAAAAGTGTAAATTCAGCCTAGAGCAAATGAAGCCGCCCGACATGAGATGGGAAAAAGAAGCCATCCGGCTTGAAACCTTCTTTCACCAGATTTAATTAAACAGAAGGAGAAACGGGAAACAGCCATTGTTGGCTTAGGTTGTCGAGGAGAGAGGAGAGAAAAGAGAGAAATCAAATTTTTTCAAAATCTCTAGCTTCTATTGCTCAATATGGATCAAGAGGGGAATGTCTTGCCTTGATAAGCGCGTAGAACCTTGTCGCAAGCCGCGAGGAGGAGGCAAAGGGAATTCGTTAGGACCGAGCGGAAGTATGACTACACGACGCCTACTTCTGAGTTCTATCCTAGCAAGAGAGAGCACAAATCGATGAAACCTCAATCGATTGGGGTAAGCACTCTTGATTTGCTTGATTTCACCAATTTTGGTTGATTTTTGATTGATTTAGGGCTTGATTCGATTTTTTGGGATTTTTTTTTTTGCACTTTTCTTGCGATTTTATTGACGCTTTTAGGGATTTGATAATTAACCTATGAGGCTATGGACATAAATAAACATGCATGTGCAATTTATTTGAAAAATTATGAGAATGACTCATTTTTTTGAAAATAAAGTAAGAAAAATAATGCCTAAAATGTGACGGAGTTCTTGCATGTGCTAGAACTAAGTCAACTGATTAAAGACACGTGTTCTAGGCAAATGATGCTAGAAACTTTTCTTATGAATGCTTTTCTTTGACAATATGTGCATTTTTTTGCGAATGTGTGCATGCTTTTGAGATAAAATGAAGGACTAACAATCTTTTGCTGTGTTTAATTGCAGGAGAGCAAGTCGAGGGGACCCGCTGAGGTAGTGGTGAACTTGTGGGACAGGATGCCCAACTTCGAGAAGGACGGTGTGAATCCTAAACAGCTGGTGGTGGCGACTGGCCTTCATTCCTTTGTCGAGACTATCAGTCGAGGAATTCATGTGACCTCTAAGAGCAAGGGGCTGGTACAGGCCCTTTCAGAGTTTTGGTGGGACACTACTCACAGCTTTCATCTAAGCTGGGGAGAGATCACGGTGACTCTCGCCGAATTTACTGCCATTACTAGATTGAGATTCACTTATAGGCTTGTGTCCTGGAGGGATCACATTTTTGAGGCAGAGTTCAGGGCTTTGGTGGGTTTTGACCTCCGTTCGAAGGGGCTCGGGATGGAGACGAGGTTTGTTGAGGTTGCGGTTCTGAGGTGCATGGAGGAGTTTGCAGCCAGTGAGGTGACTGCCCACTGTAAGTACGCCAATCCAATTCGCGACCCTTTTAGGTGCATTTTAATGTGATAAAATCGCACTAAGGGGCGTTTTGGTAAATTCCCTGTCCGTTCCGAGACTTTTGGAAACATTCCATAAGTTTCTCGCGAAGGAAGTACTTTTTTGTACTTTACTCATGCCAAGGGACCTAAAGGGAATAAATCTGTTTTGGACTTTTTGGATGTTATCCCAGAATGTTTCAGAACCAGATTTGGCGCCAAAAATGGTTGGTTACACCTTGTGTCATGCGACAACTCGAAGCCTTGGAAAGTGGTTACAGAGTGCCGTGCGACACAAGGTGACCATGATCAGCAGCTATAAATAAGACCCTCCCCCTCTCAGAATTGGATCCCAATTTCCACTCCTAACGTCACTCTGCAGAAATTACACCATAAACCAATCTCTCTCCTCCTCCCACACCAACAAATACCAATTCCCTTCCAATTCCTTCCTCCCTCACACACTTCACCCATCTAGCTTCATACAAGCTTCATACTAACTGAAGATCTCGAGCTCAGCACCTCACCTGTGCACCAATCCACGTCCAGAAGCTGAATTGAAGGCTAATACACCTAACTTGGTGTATTGGTGGTGGATCTACAAGGGTAACGATTCCCTCCACCTCTCTCTCTCTTATTCGCTTGCTTCATTGCAATTCCCCTCCCTCCACTTGATAATCAGGCTCCATCCGCCTCTGACTATCAAGTGGCAACTGCCATCTCTCTGTTTAAACCGTTTTTACTTGATCCAATTGCATGTTCATGATGTGATTTATTTGTAATTGCAATTTGGTTGTCAAGGGAGTGTGGATCTCCCATATCCACACTCCTTTGGCCGATCTATTATTGATTCGTGTTGTATTAAATTGCCTTGGTATAATTGCTTGATCTAGTTTGGTATCTGTTGAATCTGTTTTGAATTTGTAAGGTTCCTGCAGATGGTAAGCATGTGTCACACGACATAATTGGACATGAGGAGTCCTGTGTCACGCGACACATCGTGTCCATCTGCAGAGACCATCCTTCAGTTGTAAGTTGCTTATTCAGTCCACTTTTCACTCAGAATAGGGTGTGAATCCTCAAAGTTCACACTCATTTAAGGTAACTGTGGTGATCTCTGTGTTTCTGTTAATTTGGTGTTGCTGCAGTGTGAGTTCTGTAAAACCTCTGCAGAGTGATTTGTTGTGTCACGTGACACAATTGATCCCTCAGATCCTATGTCACGCGACACAATGAGTCTTCTGCAGCAGGTTCAGTTTTAGTTGTAATTCCTGTTCTTCCTCGTTGTAAAGTGGGATGTGGCCTCCCACAGTAAAAGGCTCACAAGTTGTAATTCCTTCCTTTGAGCAATAAAACAAAGCACTCTTATGCATTTTATACATATCTTGTCATACACATTTTGCACACACTCTTGAATGATTTTGGATGTTGAACATTGAAAGACTCGTTTACGGACGAGGCATGTTGGGTGAACTCTCGGTTCTTCCCAACACGTAACCTGGCCCCCGAACCCATTTTCTCTTTCAAAAGGTTTTCAATGTTTCCTTAAAAACGGCGTGGGGACTCCTTATTTTTATTTTATTTTCGGCGAGCGTTTATTCAGTGGCGACTCCGCTGGGGACTTGAAACTTGGTTTTCAAAAGTGGGTCAAACTTTCGTGTTTGTTCAACATTCAATTCCTTCATATATGTGTGCATTGTTGGTGACTTTATATGTGCATAAATGCATGTTAGTGCTTTGCTTTATTCCCTCCCCTTCCTTGGTTCCTATTTGTTGTGCTTGGGGCTGAGCTAGTGCATTAAGCTTAGAGACTGGGGCTGTTGATGCTTTCTTTTTCAGATTCTGGATATGTGACTTCTTCTGTCACGCGACAGGACATGCCCTCCATGTCCTGTGTCCCGCGACAGAAGGTGCCATTCTGTAGGACTTTGAATTCAGATGCAGGTTGTGATTGTGGGGCTGCCCCATGATCAGATTATTGATTGATCTTTGCTTATTGTACTCTGTGGGAGTGTGTGTGTGTGTGTTATTTTCTTTTATCCCCCTTTTTTCAAATAAAAAAATAAAAAAAATAATAAAAAAAAATCATTTTTTCGTAAATAAAGGAATCTAGTCATCTGCACACTACATCACATAGATCTAGAACCCTCGGGTGTGATTGACGGCATCGCGGACGGTGATGATATTCACCTACGCTTGAGTGCCTAATGTCAAACCCATCCCCCTAGCGCGTTATAGGTGGCGCCACACATTTAAACCTTACCCAAAACGGTTGGTTTTGACACGACATTTTCAAATACACTAAAATGAGTTGTTTCAAAATTTCTAATAGACTTTTGTACCTTTCCCCAAAACCTAGCATGTGTGGGCATGTTGCCATCGCAACATGATTTCACGAAAGGACATGTCGTTCCCACGGCATGTTCTAACGAGAGATCATGTCGCTTTGTCAACGTGCACCGACGAGAGGTCATGCCGGATTTTTCCTTGAAATTCTTCAGGAATACCCGTTATGCTGCCCAAATTTCTCCAGAAATTGGGGCTGCTCGTCCGTCCCATAAATGCTTTGGTTTTATTTAGGTATCATTGCCTATTATTAATTTTGAACCAATACATTTAGTGTATTTGTGGATGATGTGTCCCTAGGTTCCCCCGAGGTTTAGTTTGCGAGAATAAAGGGTTAGCCTTTCCCAACCATTCATAGGACTTAAAAGACACTGGTTTTTACTTGAACATTAATAAGATGTTGCATGAGTCCATCTCCTTCCGTACTCCTCCCTCTCCCATACCATCTCAAAGTTCTCTATCCTATGCCTTATACTCGCTCTCTCCTCTCCAGTTACGGCAAGTTATGTGTGCGCTCTGGCTCCCAGGGTTCGTTTAGTTCATGTCTTGAGGCAGTCGCAGTGTCAGGAGAGCTTGCATCTGATTCAGTTTCAGAAATGTCTAGGACAGAGAAGGATATGACCACTCAATCTGGGGATTCATCTGCCCTGGGTCAGCAAGGCATGCATGATTTTTCCATGGAAGAGATGAGGGCTAATTTGGAAGCCGCTCTAGTTAGAGAGCGTGAGGCTCGATTACTCGCTCAAGCCAGAGAAGAGGCAATACATTCTAAGTTCGTAGAAGCAATGAGAAGCCGTGGTATTGCTGTGATCCGACGTGCTGATGGGACCTATAAGGAGGTTACTGATGCCAACGAGTTTGATGTCGAGACCAGGAATGTCTCCCTTCCTCCTTTTGCTCCGACATATCATCAAGTCCCGAGTCATGGTGTGCAGTCGAAACCTCAAGCAAGTTTTGGTTCAGTCGGAGGAACACAGCCGGTCTTCCA
Organism: Adenophora triphylla var. japonica; assembly: GCA_022495995.1. Lineage (NCBI taxonomy): Eukaryota > Viridiplantae > Streptophyta > Magnoliopsida > Asterales > Campanulaceae > Adenophora > Adenophora triphylla. Next base: position 207,789 of record JAFEMH010002201.1, read on the forward strand.
TGATTTGACCTCCTCAGCAATTCTCAATGCTCCCGTGCCTCTAAGCCAGTTTGGGTCCCAATTTCCAAACAGTCAGAGCGAGTTGTTTCCAGGTTCTCATTATTAGCAGGGTCCGTTTCATGGTCCTCACTTCCGGGGTAACGCCCAGTATCCGAATCAGCATCCTTACTCCGGGAATCAGTTCAGCCAAGATGGATTTCTACAGTCTCCCGCTAGCCAGCCTCAACCTCAAGGATATATGTCTCAGTCTTCAATGGATTCAACTTTTGGATTTGGCTCATCATCTATGCAACATCCGGGGTCAATTCCTTACAGGCCTGCCGGTGCTTTTCCGCAGAATCAGAATTTCCCAATCGGTCAGTTTAATCATTTGCCAGCTCCAACATCCGGGTCAGTTCAGCCACCCTGGTCCAATCAGCCAGCTTTGAGCCTTATTCAACTGCCGCTCCCTCTATCCCTCAACTCCCGGGGATGACCCCAGAGGTGATTGCGTTATTAAAACAGATGCAGCAGCAAATTGACAAGTTGACTGCGGGATCAAGTGGACTTAAGGTTGTTGATCCAAGACAAGTAGAGCCTCTTCCTTATAAGTTCAAGATGCCCAAAATACAATTTGATGGATCGGCATGTCCGAAAACTCGTGTGGACACATACGTGATGATTATGGGGGCAATGGGTTGTACTCCCGTGTTTATGGCTCAGCATTTCCATCTCACACTCAAAGGACCTGCTTTGACATGGTTTCTAACTCTCAAGCCAGAAGCTCGATCTACTTAGAGTCAGACCACTGAGGCCTTTCTTGAAAAGTACCATGGGAACCTCGAATGGCGCACAACCAGGGACGACTTAGTCGGTACAATTCAGAAGCAAGATGAGTCAATCACCGAGTTCTACAAGAGGTGGAATTCTAAGCTTAATGAGCTGTTCGAGCCAATCCCGCTGCAGGATCAAAAGGACATCTTTCTATCGTGTGTGAAGCCAGTTCTCCGTGAAGCTATCGGAAGTGGTTGGTATCCTGACTTAAGGGAGATGGTTGGCATGGGAGCTCGCAGTGAGAATCGACTCTTCAACCTTATCCCGGAAGCTAAAGCCGGCAATGTTACTGATTATGGGTCCAAGATGGTCAATCCAGTTTCCCGGGTCCCAAAAGACAATAGTATCAACAACCTTCAGAGGGGAAACACTGGCCCAAGCAGTGGGAAATCGAAACCTCGTCAGCCACGGAAGTTTGAAGATCTTGGCATGACTACGGAGGAAGCATTTAATGGTCTGGTTAAGGCGGGGATGGTCTAGCCCCTTGATAATTACTACCCTATGCATCGCAACCCAAAGCTGGACATGAGCAAGTACTGCTGCTACCACCAGTTCCCTGGCCATACAACTAACGATTGCATTCCCCTGAAGATGCTCATTCAGAAGCTTGTCGATGATGGAAAGGTTGAGAAGGCTCGCCCCAATGTTGTCCCTGATCTTCTTCAGTGATATCAGCAGAAGCCCAGAGGCAATCCCACCCGAAGGTGGAAAAGTCAGTCAATTAGCCCCATAGGTTCTAGAGTGTCTTTTATGTGGTCATGAGTCTATCAAGTCCATGTTATGAGTCTTTTTATTGCAGTAATAAAAATTTTGTTTCTTTTCTTGCTAGACTCGAGACATTACTTGCACACCCACGTTACACTCAGTTGAAATGGTCTTATTCCAAATGATCACTTGTACTGCTCACCGACTAATGCTTTGAAATGGCTAATGTTTAAATTGATCGGAGTGAGAAAATTGACTGACATCTTTTTCAAATTGGGGCTCACCAACTCCCCACCTCGCATCTCCTGTGCTCACATACCTTCCTTCGCCCTCACCATCTCGTTGTTCGATGAATTTGCATGGATTTTCCTCGAAGTAAGCTTAAGAAAGCAGTAAAGACTCAATCTCGTTCAGATTATCCGGTAGGGACTGCAGTTGAAACCTTTCACCCCTAGGGAAGCCATTACCTCACCCTCACTAAACAATACCCTTTCATTTCAAGATCGGCACGTTTTGAAACCCGTATAACCATCTCCAGAAGAAGAGGGACTGTCCCTGAGATTCCCATGATTCAAAAAGAAAGATCGACCGTCTCCAAGCTCAAGAACGACAGAAAGCAATGATCCATCCTGGGGACTAGCTGAAATTCTCCTCTCAAAAACAAAATTGAAAAAGATAGAGAGACAAAAAGAAAAAGAAAAGAATAAAAAAAGAAAGAAGAAAATAAAGAGAGCCTAAGATCGACCGTCTCCAAGCTCAAGAACGACGGAAAGCAATGATCCATCCTGGGGACTAGCTGAAATTCTCCTCTCAAAAACAAAATTGAAAAAAGAGAGAGACAAAAATAAAAAAAAGAGTAAAAAAAAAAAGAAGAAAAGAAAGAGAGCCTAGTCCCTAGCGATCCTCTCGAAAGCAAAATTCAAAGGATTCGGTCGTTACTCAAGAGGAGTCTCAGAGTGAATAAAGAGACAGCATGGATGTCCCCTCACCATTACCTCTAATTGATCCCAAGACGTCCTCTCGATTTTAGAGGACATTCCCATTACCATTACCCTTTCCCTTGGAAAAGCCAAGACTGACCTCTCATTCTTAGAGGCAAATCATTTCCCTCACCTTAGAAATCCCAAACACATCTCTGCAAGCCAACTTCTCATCTTTAGAGGTTCAGCCAGCAAAAGGCCTAGCTGACCTCTCGTCTTAAGAGGTCATAATATCCTGAATCACCCAAGGACCAATCGTAACCCTGAAGCCCAGTCGCGGTTCCTACCGGATAACAGTTTCAGAACATCAAGCAAAGATTGTGCAAATTCCACCAATTCATTCGACACTCCATGTGAGCATATTTCATTTCTCCCCCGCAAACACTTGCCGTGGACGTCTCACTGGGGCTTCACATCCGTGTCTACCATCGACACTCCAAGAGGACATGTTTTTCAATTCTCCAAATCCTCAAAGGTCCTCAGATCCTCGAATTCCAACGTTCATTCTCTTCATTCGGGATAACCCCGAACTACGGCGACCTGAGCTCCTCCCAAGGAGGGGAACGTAGGCAACCATAACTGGTCCGGTCGAAATCACAAACAGATCTCAGAAAATCCGGTCTCCTCAAGGACCATTCACATACACTTTCCATCCCTCGGAGTTTGATTCTCGATATCAGTGGGCATTCTCCTCATGATTAATTGGAATATTTGTTCATATCAGCTTTGGTGGTTGACTAACCCAAACATCAATAAAGGGTTTTAAGCAGCTTTGTGATCATCACGATTAAGACAAGTTTTCAAGTATCTCGACAAGTCTTCTCTTTCTACGTCATAGGAAGATAGAGCCAAACACTGTTTTTCTGTCAGCAGGGGCTTCCATACCCTTTTCCACACCTTGTGATGCTTATACTCTCCCGAAAGAGTCAAACCCCAAAGTGAGTGTGTCACAGAATCGAGATCCATTCCCACCCTCAAAAGATGTGCCCCTGCACGTAAACATTTCCGAGTCTTGTCCAGCGATTGATTGACTGCTGTGTGAAATGATGGATTGCCTCCTCGGCCACAAGATGATACCATTTGCAATAAGGCTGCATTGAATCTCATCAAACTGGGGCTTTGCTATGTTGTTCTCTTAGGACCAGATTCCCTCCGGGTTTGCCTTGCATTATCAACTGGGGCTTCACAAAGCCGGGATCATTCTTTGCACTTTCTCTGCTGCTTACTGTCTCAGACGCGCGATATACTTTGTCCTCACCCAGCAATGGACTTGCTGCAACAAGTACTCCCGGGAGCATCCCCGACTTGCCTAAGTTGCACCGTATCACACATCACTCATACATTTTCCCACCTCATGGGAGAGGGTCCACCCCATCATAAACACTTTCGTTCCATACACAATCCCTCATAAGATAACTGCTACATACATATCTGTTTGTCAAGTCGTGCAAAACCCCCCACTTCCTTTCCATCCCCAGCTGTGATGGACTTGTGCAACAAAAGATTAATAATGCATAAGCAAAAGGTTAAATAAAATGCAAATTGCATAGAGTGTTGTGTTTCCCCCCGCAGGATGCAATAATCAAGTGATCATAATCTGATTGTGGGGATTGCCCCTCAAATCAAAATTTTGGATAAGGATTCCAAATCCTGCAGGTGACAGACCCCGCCTTTACCATCTTCATCAGGCTCGTCACCTTCGAACTCATCAGCACCGTCGAAAAGAGCTCTAGCTGCTCCAGTATCCAAGCAATAATGCTCACTAGTCTCGGCGACTTCAAAAGCCTATTCTGCATGATAAACCGAGACAAAGAGTCTGTCAGTCTCCCCAGCAACGATAGCATCAGACCCTCCGGCAGCTATACCTATCCCCAGCAGAATCAATGGTAGCATGAAACCCTTAACAACTACCTCCCATCAAGCAGTAGCAAGAGACCCTCCAGCAGCTACAACTCTCCATCACCAACAGCAACGGTAGTCTAAGACCCTCCGGCAGCTACAGGTGAGTACAACAAAGGTATGAAAGCATATCTCAGTCAATTACTTTGCTAGAAGCATTAATCTCGTTCCCAGGTCGGATGCCTTCAAATGATCCCTTTTTAGGTCAAGAGACCTTCAAATAATCCCGTTCCAAGTCGGATGCCTTCAAATGATCCCTTTTAGGTCAAGAGACCTTCAAATGATCCTTTTAGGTCAAAAGACCTTCAAATAATCCCTTCCAGGTCGGATGCCTTCAAATAATCCCATTCCTGGTTGGATACCTTCAAATAATCCCGTTCCAGGTTGGATGCCTTCAAATAATCCCGTTCCAGGTTGTGATATCTTCAAATAATCCCGTTCTAGGTAGTGATACCTTCAAATGATCCCTTTTAGGTCAAGAGACCTTCCAATAATCCCGTTCTAGGTAGTGATACCTTCAAATGATACCTTTTAGGTCAAGAGACCTTCAAATAATCCTTGTTAGGTCAAGAGACATTCAAATGATCCCTTTTAGGTCAAGAGACCTTGAAATAATCCCTTTTAGGTCAAGAGACCTTCAAATAATCTCTTTTAGGTCAAGAGACCTTCAAATGATCCCTTTTAGGTCAAGAGACCTTCAAATAATCCCTGTTAGGTCAAGAGACCTTCAAATAATTCCTATTTGGTCAAGAGACCTTCAAATGATCCCTTTTAGGTCAAGAGACCTTAAAATAATCCCTTTTAGGTCAAGAGACCTTAAAAAATCCCGTTCTAGGTAGTGATACCTTCAAATGATCCCTTTTAGGTCAAGAGACCTTAAAATAATCCCTTTTAGGTCAAGAGACCTTAAAAAATCCCTTCCAGGTTGGATGCCTTCAAATGATCCCTTTTAGGTCAAGAGACCTTCAAATGATCCCTTTTAGGTCAAGAGACCTTCAAATAATCCCTGTTAGGTCAAGAGACCTTCAAATAATTCCTGTTAGGTCAAGAGACCTTCAAATGATCCCTTTTAGGTCAAGAGACCTTAAAATAATCCCTTTTAGGTCAAGAGACCTTAAAATTATCCCTTTTAGGTCAAGAAACCTTCAAATGATCCCTTTTAGGTCAAGAGACCTTCAAATAATCCCTTTTAGGTCAAGAGACCTTAAAATAATCCCTTTTAGGTCAAGAGACATTAAAATAATCCCTTTTAGGTCAAGAGACCTTCAAATAATCCCTTTTAGGTCAAGAGACTTTCAAATGATCCCTTTTAGGTCAAGAGACCATAAAATGATCCCTTTTGGGTCAAGAGACCTTCAAATAATCCTTATTAGGTCAAGAGACCTTCAAATGATCCCTTTTAGGTCAAGAGACCTTCAAATGATCCCTTTTAGGTCAAGAGACCTTCAAATAATCCCTTTTAGGTCAATAGACCTTCAAATAATCCCTTTTAGGTCAAGAGACCTTTAAATGATCCCTTTTAGGTCAAGAGATCCCTTTTAGGTCAAGAGACCTTTAAATGATCCCTTTTAGGTCAAGAGACCTTCAAATAATCCCTTTTAGGTCAAGAGACCTTCAAATGATCCCTTTTAGGTCAAGAGACCTTTAAATAATCCCTTTTAGGTCAAGAGACCTTCAAATGATCCCTTTTAGGTCAAGAGACCTTAAATAATCCCTTTTAGGTCAAGAGACTTTAAAATAATCCCTTTTAGGTCAAGAGACCTTCAAATAATCCCTTTAGGTCAAGAGACCTTCAAATGATCCCTTTTATGTCAAGTGACCTTCAAATAATCCCTGTTAGGTCAAGAGACCTTCAAATGATCCCTTTTAGGTCAAGAGACCTTCAAATAGTTTTCCCTATGTTCAGACTCCTTCAATCAGTTTCGCCCCAGAACTACGACCGGCTTGATTCCATCTAGGGATACGTAGGAATCCTTTCTCCAAAGGTCCAGCCATCCGATCTCCCCAGATCATCGTCCAACCCTCCGCCTTATCCCCCAGCTGCTCATTGGGATTGGGTCCTTTTTGTCGACAACCTCACTTCTTCCATAAGTGACGTTGCCGAGGGGCTCTGTAAGTACGCCAATCCAATTCGCAACCCTTTTAGGTGCATTTTAATGTGATAAAATCGTACTAAGGGGCATTTTGGTAAATTCTCGGTCCGTTCCGAGACTTTCGGAAATATTCCATAAGTTTCTCGCGAAGGAAGTACTTTTTTGTACTTTACTCATGCCAAGGGACCTAAAGGGAATAAATCTGTTTTGGACTTTTTGGGTATTATCCCAGAATGTTCCAGAACCAGATTTGGCGCCAAAAATGGTTGGTGACACCTTGTGTCACGCGACAACTCGAAGCCTTGGAAAGTGGTTACAGAGTGCCGTGCGACACAAGGTGACCATGATCAGTAGCTATAAATAAGACCCTCCTCCTCTCAGAATTGGATCCCAATTTCCACTCCTAACGTCAATGTGCAGAAATTACACTAGAAACCAATCTCTCTCCTCCTCCCACACCAACAAATACCAATTCCCTTCCAATTCCTTCCTCCCTCAAACACTTCACCCATCTACCTTCATACAAGCTTCATACCAACTGAAGATCTCGAGCTCAGCACCTCACTTGTGCACCAATCCACGTCCACAAGCTGAATTGAAGGCTAATACACCTAACTTGGTGTATTGGTGGTGGATCTACAAGGGTAACGATTCCCTCCACCTCTCTCTCTCTTATTCGCTTGCTTCATTGCAATTCCCCTCCCTCCACTTGATAATCAGGCTCCATCCGCCTCTGATTATCAAATGGCAACTGCCATCTCTCTATTTAAATCATTTTTACTTGATCCAATTGCATGTTCATGATGTGATTTATTTGTAATTGCAATTTGGTTGTCAAGGGAGTGTGGATCTCCCATATCCACACTCCTTTGGCCGATCTATTATTGATTCGTGTTGTATTAAATTGCCTTGGTATAATTGCTTGATATAGTTTGGTATCTGTTGAATCTGTTTTGAATTTGTAAGGTTCCTGCAGATGGTAAGCATGTGTCACGCGACACAATTGGACATGAGGAGTCCTGTGTCACGCGACACATCGTGTCCATCTGCAGAGACCATCCTTCAGTTGTAAGTTGCTTATTCAGTCCACTTGTCACTCAGAATAGGGTGTGAATCCTCAATGTTCACACTCATTTGAGGTGACTGTGGTGATCTCTGTGTTTCTGTTAATTTGGTGTTGCTGCAGTGTGAGTTCTGTAAAACCTCTGCAGAGTGATTTGTTGTGTCACGTGACACAATTGATCCCTCAGATCCTATGTCACGCGACACAATGAGTCTTCTGCAGCAGGTTAAGTTTCAGTTGTAATTCCTGTTCTTCCTCGTTGTAAAGTGGGATGTGGCCTCCCACAGTAAAAGGCTCACAAGTTGTAATTCCTTCCTTTGAGCAATAAAACAAAGTACTCTCATGCATTTTATACATATCTTGTCATACACACTTCGCACACACATTTGAATGTTTTGGTTGTTGAACATAGAAAGACTCGTCTACGGACGAGGCGTGTTGGGTGAACTCTCGGTTCTTCCCAACACGTAACCTGGCCCCCAAACCCATTTTCTCTTTCAAAAGTTTTTCAATGTTTCCTTAAAAATGGCGTGGCGGTTCCCTATTTTTATTTTATTTTCGGCGAGCGTTCATTCACCCACCAGCTCGCGAGAGCTTTCTTGTGGTTGATGTTGTCTGTCACCATTTTTGCTAACTCTGGGACATTGGCGATGATTTGTTTGCTTGATTCTTTGGAGGACCTATATGTGGTTGGGGAGGTCTCTTGGGGCGAGGCTGGATTGGCTGAGCTCTATTTTTCTCTGGACTTGTACAGCCGAAATAAGGCTGCTTCTATGGATTGTTTTTCTTTTGCTTTGGAGGTACTCTCATTTTCTTTTCTTTCTTTTACTTTTCTGTCTTGAGATTTTATGAGAGAAATGATCCTTAAGTTTTGGACATGCAGGTCTAATTCTATGAGGTGATTGGGTTCTTTCCTTGGAAACAACAGAGTGATCTGGCGATCTTCCCGGCCATGGTACGCTGGAGGGGAGAGGCGAGAGATAAGTTCACCGGGAAGACCCGGATCACCTTTGATTATAAGATGGTGAAGCCTGTCATCAACAAGGATGGTCATGAGGGGGTGAACTTTTATCCCTGGGGTAGGTACCCTGAGGTTTTGATAGGGGATGCCTTGGTGGTGACCAGGCAGAGGAGGTGGCTGACATGGTTGACCTATGATATTATTTACTTGGGGGACCGCTTCTCCAGGCAGCACGGTCATGTCCCTCCTTTGGGCGCGATTACCCCTCATGACCCTCCTCCATTCATGCTGCAGCCCAGGCATTGGTCGGAAGATGAGAGGGACAGGTACAAGGTCGGATTGGCGGCCGAGGAGTATTTTGATCTCGCTACCCCGTATGCCACCTTTGTGGAGCAGCGCTTGAGGACGCCGCAGAGGTTGGTGAAGATGGCTACTGCCTAGGGGTACGGGGAAGCAGAGGCGACCGATCCACCTATGCCTCCAACTCACCTTTCTTATGTGGTGAATAGGGTACCGAGGAGGTTGATGGTGCCTATTACAGACACGAGGGAGGCCGAGTATACTTTGCCGGTTGACAACACTGTAAGTAACTCTGAGTCCCTTTTCTTTTCGGCTTTCTTCATTTTCTGCAATTTTGAACTCTTCTGAGATTTTCTGAGCTTTTCTTTTCTCTTCTCGCAGGTCCCTGCTCTTACCTATGACGGTTTGGTGCGGCAGAACAGGGGTTGGAAGAAGTAGCTCGGTCCCTCCTGAGGAAGCTGGCCTGCGCGTCAAGGGCTGCGGGGAATGCGCAGGAGCCCGAGCGCAAGAGGAGGCACGTTGGGAGCACGACCTCTACATCCTTGGCCTCAGAGTACCACTCATCATCCACCAGTGTCATGCCTCGGGGGCGAGGGCCTAACACTGACATTTTGGAGCAGCTGGCGGAGTATGAGCACGTGCCCGTCCACCTATCTGATGTGAGTGATGCTGAGGATTTGCTGAGGGATCCTGAGTTCTATGAGCTGAGTAGCGATGATGATGAATCGGAGGCTTAGGATTTCTTAGGTTCGAACTAGGAGAGGAAGAGAGAAACAATGAACATAACTATGCACAAATTGTTATTTTATTATTTTATTTGGGTGCCAAGGAGGTAAAAACAATGTAATGATCTTTTATTTTCTTTTCTTATTGATGCATTATGATTTTGCATATACTTGAGCCCCGGGGCAACTTTTTTGCTTGGAAATGGGGCAGAAATTGAGCCGAAATGATTTATGATGATATGTGACTACATAGATGGTGTTTGGGTATGTTTTTATGCAGGTTTTGTTGAGAAAGTGGGGTGAGAACTCCACTTGGGCAGCAGCCAGCAGCTTTGGCTGCTGCAGATTTTTTTTCTGCAGAGGCGAAAGAAGCCGTCCGGCTAGGTCCTGGGCAAAAGAAGCCGTGCGGCTTGGAACCTTGTCTGAACTCATTTTTTTTTCAAATAAAATCAAGGAAGGGCCTTTTCATTTCATTTTCACCCTAGACTTGTCCCAACTGATTCCAAAGCATATTTTTTGACCAAAAATCATCAAGTTCGATCACAGCCAATGGAGAAACCAGTCCGATTGCAAAAGGGGAAAAGGGACCGTTTTCTCTCCGATCTTCAATCTTGGATGAGACACAACTTTCAATCTTATAAGGGGTTGTTTGATAACACCTTTAAGATCAAGTCTTTATGGCATTTGAAGGATCTCTCACCCGATTGGGACCTTTTGAGAGCAGCAGCGAGGTTTTGGGACGTCCGGAGACACGTTTACTGCTTTTCTTACAATGAAATCGTCCCAACCTTTGAAGACTTCCAGGCATTGATTGGGGGTCCAGAAATTGAAGCCATTTCGGTTCCTTTGACTGGGGACTTACCAATGACCGTAAAGTTGGCATCTTTTCTGCAAATTTCTTCGGAAGAAGCCGAGGGGATGATGATAGCCCTTGACAGGATTGACATTTCTGATATCCCGAGTAGGTTCGGGTCTTCGGGTACTGCTGCGGCCATGGTATCCATTGACGCCTTTGTCCTCTGTGTGTTCTCTTTTCTGTTTACTGCCAAGTCCTTCGGGGTCTGCCATAGTGGCCTTTTGGACATGGTCAGAGATTGCAGGGCTGGGAAAGACATTGTTCCACTGATTCTGGGGGAGACTCTGCATGGCATTGATAGGATGGCTAGGGGGGACCATTTCATACGGTCTGGGAGCCCAGCGGTGCTGACCTTATGGTTACAGGAGAGGCTTGTGGCTTTGTCTACTTAGTGCCCTTGGGTGATTTTCCGGAGGGGTGCACCTAGACAGCAGGATCAGGGTAGTTGGGAGCTGATGATGGCTAGGTTGTCTACCTCTGACATTCACTGGTGGGTGCCTCACTGGAGGTTGCAGACTCGTAGGACGTTTCAGGAGTCCTACATAGTGAGGGTTCCGGGGCTATCTCTGTTCTCTTTCTACATTCCTTGCTTAGTGTCCAGGCAGTTCGGGACCTTGCAGGAGCCAATAGATGATTGGGGAGACATTCACACCATGGAGGTGGCGCCTTTTGACATGAGAGGTCCAGACAGCTTCTCCTTTTTCTCAAGAGCGTGGACATATGCCGCTTTTCCTCCCAGGGCCATTCTCAAAAGCAGGAAGAGTACTATCTTGACCACGGCTTACTTGGACTGGTACGAGAGGGAAATGGGGGCAACTCAGATCGTTTTGGAAGAGAGGCATCAGGCCTTATTGGGTGCTGACTGTGACTCGAGCAGGATTCTGAGGAAAACTGAGGCCAAGGCTAGCTGCCATAACTAGTCGGGCGATCTTATTAGAGATATGGAAGCCCGATATGAGAGACTATCAAAGGTTTCTCCCCTTACTGAGGCTCAGCGGGAGGAGATACGGGCTCGTGCTAGGGCAGAGAAGGTACTTATTGACACAGGTTTGGTGGAGTCCAGTGAGGATTCCTGAAATAGGGATGAGGGAGACCGACATCATTGAGAAGAAGAGGAAGAACACTCGACGGGGTCGAGGTCGAGGAAAGAAGAACAAGGAAGACTCGGTTGATGACAACTGAGAGACCTATTCCTAGCATCCACTTATTGCCTTTTGCAAACACAATAGTTTATTAGGTCTTTTATTGTATATTTTAGTCTTTGTAGCAGGTTAGGAGAGTCAAAAGTAGACCGTGCTTGGACTCATCAAGAAGTTTTTTGACTTGTAAATAACAAAGATATTATCTAAGAAATTATTCAAGACACATTTCATGGAAATTCAAATGTCTTATTTATTGTTTAGACCGAACCATTTCTGGCTGCCTACGTTCTCCTTTTACAAGAAAGACTAAGGGGCTCAGGTCTTCGTAGTTCATTCTGGTGAACTATTGGGATTTTTGTTGTTGTTGTTGTGTTTGTTGTTTTTTTTTTTTTTGCATGCAACCCTGTTTTCTGCCTAGACCGCCCCTTTTAGGGTTTTCAGCCTAGCTGGGCATTACTTTTTTTGCACCATTTTTTTATGTGTGACCCTGTCTTCTGCCTAGACCGCCCTTTTTAGGGTTTTTAGCCTAGCTGGGTATTACTCTTTTGCACTATTTTTCTTTTTCTTTTTTTATTATTTTTTTTATTATTTTTAGGCATAGTACCGGCGAAGCTTGTCACCGTTGACTGGATGAACAAAGGGATTGTCGTCCAGGTTCGCAAGCTTCATTGGTCCTCCAGATAGTATCTTCTGCACCACATACGCACCAATCCAAACGGGTTCCCACTTTTCCAGAGGGTTATCTCTGGTAGGGGGCTTTACTTTCAGTACTAAGTCTACCTTCTTTGATGTCTCTGGCCTTGACCTTTTTGTCGAATGCCCTGGCCATTCGCCTCTAGTAGGCTCGGGTGTGTTCCATGGCCTTTAGCCTCCTTTCATCAAGTAGGGCCAACTCATCATGCCGGCTACATAACCATTCTACTTCATTGACACTGTTTTCCAGGAGGACCCTTAATGACGGGATTTCTAACTCTACTGGCAGCACTGCTTCCATCCCGTAGGTTAGGGCGAAAGGGGTTTCTCCCGTGGCTGTTCTAACAGACGTTCGGTAGCCCAGAGTGCCAGATGCATCTTATCGGGCCAGTCACGACCGCGGGTGGCCATTTTCTAGATAATTCTTTCGAGTGTTTTATTGGCAGCTTCTACTGCTCCATTGGTTTGAGGCCTGTACGGGGATGATTTGTGGCGAGTGACTCTGAATTCTGACAGCAACCTATCGAGTCCCCTTCAAAGTGTGACCCATTATCTGAAATGATCTCGTTGGGCACCCCATATCTGCACATGATGTTTTCTTTGACAAACTGGGCCGCTTTCTTGGAGGTGGGGACCTTATAGGACTTCGCTCTACCCATTTTGTGAAGTAGTCCACTGCCACTAACACAAATTCATGCCCATTGCTTCCTGCCGGGGCTATCTTCCCTATCATTTCAATGCCCCAAGTTGCAAACGGCCAAGGAGTCATCATGCAGTACAGTTCATGAGGCGGAAGATGATTGAGGTTGGCAAACCATTGGCATTTGTCGCACTCTCGGACATGCTGAACACAGTCTGTTTCCATGGAAATCCAGTAGTAGCCCATTCTGAGGATCACTTGCATCAATGCCCTGGCATTTATATGAGGACCGCAGGGACCATTATGGACTTTGGTCATTAGCTCTCTTTCTCTTTCATTGGTGACACAAAATAGGAGTGGTCCTTGGTACCGTTTCTTGTGCAGATCGCTCCCTAGGATGACATAGTGAGAGGCCAGCCGCTTCAAGGATTGAAAGCTTTTGGCTTTGATGCCTTCCCTTGGTCTACCTTATTCATCTCTAAAAGCTGACTCCCCATCTTTGAGGAACTGGTAAATCTGACTGTACCAAGGTTCCTTGACAGGCTCAGGTCCCAAGTCTATTTCGCAACAGAAAGCCAGGGCTTCTCTTCTACCCACTCTGAATGGTTTTATTGCCTTTCCCTCGGGGATCTCTACCAATGAGGCTAGAGTAGCTAAGTGTAAGTACCCCAATCTGGATCACCCTCTTCCGAGCACACGGGAAACACCGCAGACTCACAAACGCAGTCTCGAAGACCCGTGACACTCAAAAACACTCAAAAACCCCCAACCAAACCAAGGGAGGAACCTTTCTGGGATAAAAAGGGACAAAAGGACCTTCTCGGAATTTTTCAAAAATCAGAAAAGCACATATGGTCCGTATGGACCTCTTTGCTTCAATGATTACTGAATCCCCTTAAAGTCCAACTTATTCCCTCAAATCCCGGAGTGCATCATTACTGGAATGCATGGTTGGTCCATACATACCTTATTGCATGACATATTGGTCCGTACGGACCTTCTTGTCACCAGACACCATAATTGCTGAATCTTCTTAAAGTCCACATATTCCTCAAATCGAGGAAAACCAAAAATTTTGATTACCTGCAAGGTCCGTACGGACCTTATTGCTCAGATCCTGGCACTATAAATAGAGGGCTCCCCCTCCCTCATTTCACACATCTCCCTCTTCTCTCCTCTCCCCCCCAGCATTCAGGCATCCCTCTAAGACCCTTCGGGGCACTCCCGGCCCCTTTCAGATCCTTCCGAGGCCTTCCGAGCCCCCTAGTGGTGCTCCGAAGCCTCTCCGAGCGCTCCCGCGATGCTCTCGCGCTGTCCCGAGGTACTGTGAGGCCCCTCGTGGTACTCCGAGGCCTTGCCTGGTCTTTTCCGAGGCGTCCCGGCTCTTTCCGAGTCAAACCGACAACTGAAATGCACGCCGAAACTCTGCCCGAGTGATCCCTGCGATCCCAACGCACGACGAACCTCTGCCCGAGTGATCCCTGCGATCCCAACGCAGGCCGAACCTCTGCCCGAACGTAACCTACAATCCCGAAGCACGCCGAAACTCTGTCCACAGACAACCGGCTCCTCCCGAAGTAATCCCGGTCCGTACCGGAACACTATTCCATCCTCAAACACTATTCCCCAGTGGAAGACAGACACGAACCAACGTTGGTAAGGCTTTCTTCCTACACTATTTCAATACATTTTAATAAGCAGTGTACAATGTAGACATCCGAAACAGCATTCATTTTTAAAAAGCACATACACACACACACACCAGTTAAAGAATATTAGGGGTATCCGAAAGACTCGTTTTTACGAGGCGACTCGGGTGAGCTCTAAGATTCTAATATTCTCTTCCCGAGGAGTCATCTGACCTCCGAACTCAAAATCTCATCACAAAAAATAGTTTATTTTTAAACTGATGCCCTTTTTCAATGTTTTGGGCTTAATAAAAACGGAGTGACGAATCTACAAAGCGAAAACACGGTGAGACACCTCCCAACTACCGCAAAACGGAATAAGCCAGATGCCGGGGCGCGAACGCGCTGCCTATCGGATCCGGGCCATTTCCAAAACGCGACGAAAAATGCGAGATGCCGGGAACCCTCGCGCACGAGCCGGATTCCGGGTAATTTCAGTTGGCGACTCCGCTGGGGATATTTTGTTTTAAAAAACTTTTAAACAAAACAAAAGATTTTTAAAACAATGATGAGGGTCAAACTTTTACCCCTTTCTTTAACTGTTGTGTGTGTGTGCATGTGCTTTACTTATTTATTTACAAAAAAAAAAATACAAAAAAATGCATCAATATACATCTGTGCATACATTTAAAATTCTTCGAAAAACTTCTGTTTTACTCAGAAAAAGAATTTTAGAGACCGCACACTACGCGCACTGCTGCCTCGGTTACACTGCACGCTACTCGCACTGCTGCCTTGGTTACATCGCACACTACGCGCATTGCTGCCTCGGATACACTGCACACTACAACCCTCAACCCGAGGTGGTCTCAGTTGCAGTCCGTTTGGTCTTCCTAGGCCTCTTGGACGCGCACGGGATCATTCCAAACATCCCATCCTAGCCAAGCATCAACCCTGCACGTTTGAGTCTTGAGTCACACTCTGTCCAGACTCGGTTGGTTTTTACCCAGTTCGTGTCATACAGCCTGGATACATATCCCATTCCGGCCATTTTCTGAGTCGAAGCTCGGAATTCAAGATCCCTTGCGCAAGCAAAGCGATGAAAGGTCATGCTAAAATCTTGACCCGATCTTGATTTTCCGAAGCTACACCCAGACGATGTTCCGTCTCGGATATACATCCATGCTCACATGACACCATGTCATCAAGCCTTTAATACGTCAGCCATGACGATATGACCCAGCCAACGCCTAACGTCACAGATCCCTTGCGTAAGCAAGGTAAAGAGAGGTCATGCCGAACTCTTGACCTGATCTTGACTCAATGGCCGGCTCGGTTCACTATTCACATGGCTAACGCATTAAAACAAACATGACATGCTCGGTCCTTAGGTTCGATTTTTCTTTTAGGCCGGTGGAAACCGCTTGCCCTATAGGACCCTCGCCCGGGGCTGTCCACCCTGGGATGTCGAAATACAGGTGCAAAACGTGGGGCTTATAGCCGCACAGATGGTCTCCACTGACCCATGATCTAGCATAGTTGCGAAAAAGAAGAGCAATCTTTTCCAACCTACCTAGGACTCTGAGAAAACACGTTTTAAGTAAATTAAAACAACAAAAAAAAAGAAAAATATCAAATAAAAAAAAAACGGAAACCGCATGTCACGTGAGTTTTTCCCCTTTATCCAAAAGGCCTTCCCGTGTCTAAACCTTGCCCGTCACCCCCTCCAGCGAACCGAGAGTGATCAAGAATACACGGGAACTACTCTCCCAGTGTCAAAGCCGCAAGGTCCAACATCCTTCCCACCGCAGTCACTAGGGCAGTCCGTCAGCTCCCCATGGCCAAGTGAGTGGATAACAACGAGGAAAATGGGACCTTACCCCCAAGAAATTTCCCAGCATTGGAAGAAGTTTGGCAAGTCCTCATGGCTATTGAGAAACGCCAAGGTGAACAACAAGCCTCGATTGAAGGTGCCATGCACCACTTCGGGACATTAGCCACCCAACTACCTGGGGCTTCCAAAGACATGCCTACTCCTACAGCTTCTAACGTCTCTCATTGTCTCCCAGAAGTCAACCTGTTGCCCTCGTATGAGCCATGCAGTTACGACGTAAAGCCACAAGACCTCTCGGGGGAAGACATGCCCATTCAGCATCCTGAGGTCCCGGTACCACCGCCGAACAACAAACACATCTGGTGGGACGTCTGCGATTGCACCGCTTGTCTGGAAATGGAATTCCAAGATGAAATGAACGAGGGCCGCCCTCGAAGAAAGAAGAAACCCTCTTCTCAACAAAAGCTAAAGAAGAGGTACGAATCCAGTGACCCCACAGTCGAAACCCTCGGAGAACCCTCAGGAAAGTTTGACTTCTACGTCATCTACTCCAGCAAATATCCTCAGCCTAGCTCTGCACAAGGCCACGGCAACATCTGCGCCATGATCAGCTGGAACGAGCTCCGCACTGCCACCAATGGCCCGAAGGTCCAGATACCTCAACCCCTGTCTTGGGAGGATCTCAAAGCCACTGTCGATGCCTCCACAAGAGCTGTGACGGTGAACGAATTGAAATGCGCAGTATGGCCCTACGCCAACCAAGGCCCTCACATTACAGAGATAGGAGAGACGAGCAAAGCAGCAGAGCCCGAGGTGAACGTTCTGACACGTTCCGGTCAAATCCTGACGAATCCTCCACGGGCAGACAAAAGGTCAGCCATACCTGAGCCACGAACTGAAAAGAGGCCCTATGCCAAAGAAGCCGAAACCCTTGACCCGAAAGCTGAAGATCATGTCTTAACTCAGCTCAAGCGTACTCAGGCTAACATCTCACTCTGGTCCCTACTCACTTCATCTTACCCGCACAAACTCAAGTTGGAAGAAATTCTGGCCCAGACCATGATTCCCATCACCGTGACACCTGATGAAGCAGTTCAGATGATCGGCAATGTTAATTACAGCAACATCATCACTTTCATGGAGCTCGACCTCCCAAAATTTGGGGCTGACCACAATGAGCCTCTCTACATAATAGTTCAACTAGACGAGCGCCGTCTCCCTCGAGTCTTGGTAGATGGGGGATCATCCATGAACGTGCTTCCATCCAAAATGATGGATTTGCTAGGGATCAAAGCAACTGATCTGAAACCCTCAATACAGGCAATCAAGGCATACGACTCAAAGTCTCGCCCGGTCTTGGGAATAGCCACCTTGAACCTATGGTTCGGAAAACAAATGGTCCCGACCGACTTCCAAGTCATCGACATCCCGATCACATTCACTGCCATTTTGGGATGCCCTTGGCTACACCATATCAATGGGGGTGGCATCCACCCTCCATCAATGCGTAAAGTTCGTCCAAGGAACAGATCTAACCATCATATACGGTGATAGCATAGCCACCGAAGGGACCGACACAAGCGGCGTCCCGGTTTTAGAGATCAAACACGACGATGATGGCATGATGCTAACATGGTTCACCATCGAAAGCCCAAAGGCCCAGGTATGCCACATAGATCTGCCTTTGATTTGGGACAAGATCCCTCCCCCGATGAAAATGATGAAGCACATGAACTACATCCCGGGGCTCGGTTTGGGGAAACGCCATCAGGGTACCCAACAAATCATCAATATCAAAGAGCAGAATACCCTCCATGGCCTGGGATACATTCCTACTCCTGAACACATTGCGGAAGACAAACGAGCTGCACGGAAACGCTTCACCGATAATAAAAGAGGCTTGCACGCAACCTCCGATCTTCGCCCTTACAACTTCGACATGACCAAGTACTTCATAAAAAAGGATGACAACTTGAAGGAAGACCCAGGAAAGGGAACATAGTTGATCAATGCCAAACAAAGCTGGCCGACAACCATGGACAAGCTCCAACAGAACATTGCAAGATTCAGAGGCCTCAAGGCAAATCCCGTCAGAAGAGCATTTCTCGACGCACCGCCTCTACCGAGACCCACGACAACCACTATTCACAATGAATTTTGGTTTGGGAAAGCCCCCTCCTTGACAGAAGAACTCGAAAAACTCTCTGTCAATGCCCCTGCCTTCAACAAGTGGGATGAGTCTGCATTCGAGCTAGCAATGCCCAAGACAAAAGCAAAAGACTCCGCAGACGATGCTTGGAACGAGCCCCTGCTCCACCTGCTCTTCGATGAAGAAATCGAGATGCCAGACCTAATCGATTGTGTTTCTGATAACTCTATGGTAGCCATGATCGGGAACGGTGACACAAAGCCATTCAAACCCCGCCTCCTATCAAGCTCACTGCCACTCAATAACTGGGCTACCTTCTCCGGACCCACCGCCAGCAAAAGGAACATGATCGAACAACTTGGTCTGACCCCTCGAGTCCTAGAGTCCAGTGTCAAAACCCATCCTAAGTCCATTATCTTTGAATTTGAGTCTCTCGAGTCATCTGATGGCCTCACGCCAGAAGATTACGAACTCATTGCCAATAATGTATTCCCGTATGCTCTTAATGAATGCTTCTATCTTTTCGAGTATCCTCTCATTGCATCTTTAACAACTGATAAATTAACTAAGACACAAACAGTTAATAACGATTCATTTGATAAAGAAGTAGACACATTAAACGAACAATACATTAAGAACATCTTTAAGCATGTTGTCAAACGAGAGAAAAACCGAGCCCAAGCTGCCGAGGAGGTTTTAACCAAAGTGAATTTGGGAACTGCTGAAGAGCCAAAAGAGACGCAAATCGGAAGTTTCTTCACCGGCACAGAGCAAGACGCATTGACTGCACTGCTCAAAGAGTTCGTGGATGTTTTCACTTGGTCTTACCGAGACATGCCCGGATTAGATCCAAACATTGTAGAACATTGGATCCCTTTGAATCCCGAGGCTAAGCCCATCAAGCAAAAGCTACGCCGAATCAAGCCAGAATGGTCTTTACAAGTCAAAGAAGAGATCGAGAAGATGCTCCGCGTCGGCTTCATTAGGGTGATCGAGTACCCCACATGGCTCTCCAACATTGTCACGGTCACTAAGGCCAAAGAAAAAGTGTGTTGCTGCGTGGACTTCCGAGATCTCAACAAAGAAAGTCCCAAGGACGATTTTCCACTACCCAACATCGACATGTTGGTAGACACTACAGCCAATTTCGAGGTCAAGTCCTTCGTGGACGGGTTTGCCGGCTACAATCAAATCAAGATGGCCGAAGAAGACCAAGAAAAAACAGCCTTCACAACCCCCTGGGGAACCTACTGCTACACAGTAATGCCATTCGGACTAAAGAACGCTGGGGCTACCTATTAACGGGCAGCAACCGCCCTCTTCCATGACATGATCCACAAAGAGATCGAAGTGTACATCGATGACATGATCATCCACTCAAAAGGATCAGATGGACAACACTTCACGGACCTGAGAAAGTTCTTCGACCGCCTTCGGAAACAATCAATGAGGTTAAACCCCGCCAAATGCACATTTGGGGTCAGCCGAGGCAAAGTCTTGGGGTACATGGTCACCGAGAGAGGCATCGAGGTTGATCCTCAAAAGATCAAGGCCATCATCGAAATGAGACCACCGCAAACTCAAACAGAGGTGAAAAGCTTCATGGGCCGCCTACAGTATATCAACCGCTTCGCCAATCAATTGACCTCCATGTGCGAGCCCATCTTCAAACTAATGAAGAAGAATGCCGACGTCGAATGGAACTCAGAATGCCAAGATGCCTTTGAAGAAATAAAGGCGTACCTTGTGAGCCCTCCGATTCTCTGTCCTCCCCATGAGAAGAAGCCATTATTGCTATACCTAACTGTGACCGACACCGCAGTTGGAGCCATACTCTGTCAAGAAAAGAAAGAGTCACGAGTCGAGAATGCCATCTACTTTGTCAGTCGAAAGTTTCAAGGCAGCAAACTCAACTACTCAGCCCTCAAGAAAACCTGCGTAGCTCTAGTATGTGTCGTTGGAAAATTACGGCACTACATGCAGTCGCACACGGTACACTTGGTTTCCAAAATGGACCCAGTCAAATACCTCTTCGACAAGCCATCTTTGTCAATGAGGCTCGCCAAATGGTCCTTCTTCTTAGCGGAATTTGACATCAAGTACGTGAACCAAAAGTCAATCAAGGGACGGGCAATGGCCGAATAACTGGCTGACTTCCCAACCGACGAGGCTCGAGGCCCCGAACCACAATTCCCAGACGAGGGAATCTTCGCACTCGAAGGCGAAAATCGATGGCAACTATTCTTCGATGGAGCAGCCAACAAAAAAGGAAATGGCATCGGTATGCTCTTGGTCGATCCCAAGGACGAGCACACCCCGATCGCCATAAAGCTCAATTTCGAGGTAACCAACAATGCCGCCGAATACGAAGCCTGCGCCGCCGAACTATAGGCCGTGCTCGAAAGAAATGTCCAGAAACTCGAGGTCTATGGGGACTCAACCCTGATCATCAACCAAGTTTCCAACAAGTGGAAAACCATAGACCTAGGCTTGCAAAAATACCACGCCTGCATGGAAGACCTCATCACACAATTCGAAGAGGTCACCTTCCACTACATGCCGAGAGACCAAAACCGGTTTGCAGATGCCTTAGCCACCTTTGCTTCACTCGTAGAAATCCCTGAGGGAAAAGCAATCAAGCCCTTCAAAGTCGGACGAAAGGAAATTCCTGCCTACTGTTGCGAGATCGAACCAGAGCCCAAGCCCCTCAATGAGCCATGGTACAACCAGATCTTCCAGTACCTCAAAAATGGGGAAACCGCCTTCATGAACGAAGAAGGTCAACGCAGGGAAGGAACCAAAGCCAAGAGCATCATGGCCCTAAAATGCCTCGCCTCTCACTTTGTCATCCTTGGGGACATGCTATACAAGAAACGCTACCAAGGACCACTCCTATGCTGCATCAGCCAGGAAGAAGCAAACAAGCTCATGAACGAAGTCCACAATGAGGCTTGCGGTCCCCACATGAACGCCAGAGCCCTGATGCAAATCATTCTCAGGATGGGCTACTGTGAGTACCCCGACCCGAACTCATGTTTTGGGTCCACTTTCAATGATTTTTGGGCTCATGTATTTGCTAAAAAGCAATTTGAGTCCAATTATCCAATTGCCCACTCAACCCATTGGGCCTGCCATCCATTCGGCCCAACTGTGCCAAAAAGCTGTACGCTGTCGTCCGACACAGGATGATACAAAGGCGGTTTAACTCCCTCTGTCGGACGACATGGAGCTTTCCATCAGCCTGCCTATAAATACAAGGCATGGCTGATCATTTTGGGAAGACCTTTTGGAGAGATCTTAGTAAGGGGGGAAACTCTGTCAAAATAGAGTCCCATCCTCTCTCTCTCTCATACACATACTCACCTCCCTCCTCATACATACACATACCCAAGCCAAGATCCAAAGAAAACCTTCCTTGTTGGTGTGTTGAAGGGGTAAGCACCATACTATTGGTGTTCTTACCTTGTGGACTACAATAGGTAGCCACTAAACCCTCTTTCTTTCTCTGATCAACTCTTGCATACATCTATATCATTTTGCATGCTTACTTGCTTTAATATTATGTGAAATATTGGTGGATTTTGCATGATAAAGGTGGTGGAGAGGTGAATCTTCCATATTCACTTCTCCCCACCTCAGATCTGAACATTTGGTGACATTAGCACCATTAAAGTTTGAATCTTTACTAGTTTCCATTGAGTTAGGAGGTGATGGCTACACAAAAATGGCCATAGATATGTGATTCATCACATTTGGCCATTAAAGCCATGTGATCCTCCCATAATACTCACATAATATTACTGTTTACTGCTTTCAGTTAATAAATGTAACTTGGTTTGCTTTGGGAACAAAGGGGAAATCAACCAGACTGAAGGGCACTGAAATAGGCTGCTCATGTCGGACGATACATGACTCTCAAGAGGTCCTGTGTCATACGACATAGAGTTCCCAGAAGGCTGTAAAGCTTTTCTTGGACTTCAGATCTGTCAAGATTGGCCCCCTTTGTAACTCAAAGCTTGCCTAAATAACTTTGGCTCATTAGCCACTATTTGGAGTGTCTAAGGTCTATTTGGGTGCGATCCATTGATGGAGGCGGTTTGCCATATGACATAGACAACTTCGGATGTCCCATGTCATATGACATCCGTATCATTAAAAGTCAATCTTGACTTTGTTCGCTCTAATCAACCCCAAACTGAACTTAGACCCTAAATAGTGTCTTCTCTTATTTAAAATAATGTGGTTCCAATTCCAGAGCAGCCTTATTGTTGTAAGGGACAATCTGACCATGAGGCCTTCTGTCGTCCGACATCCCCTTCATGGGAAGTCCTGTGTCGGACGACATCAGAGCTTCCTGAGCAGACTGTTCCCAGCCCTTGCCTTGTAATGCAAGTCATCTTATGTAAAGGGTGTGGCCCCCTATCATGGCTCACAAGTTGTACCCAGTCCCTATACCATCAATGAAATTTCAGATTTGCATGCCTTGCTTGTTGACACATATTGCACACACACTTTGAATGATTATAACTGTCCAATGTTTGATTGAAAGTCTCGAAAGAGGCGTGTTGGGTGAACTCTCAAGTTCTTCCCAAACACGTAACCAGACCCCCGAACTCAAAATCTCTTTAAAAATAGGTTTCTCAATGTTTTCCTTTAAAAACGGCGTGGCGACTCCCAAAATTTTCAAAATTCAAAAAGACAAAACAAAAAAAAAATCAAATTAATTTTCGGAGGCCGTTCATTCAGTGGCGACTCCGCTGGGGACTTACATTGAAAAACTTTTGTTTTTAGAAAAAATGAAAACGATACTTGGTATATAGGTGGAAACCATTAACCTTCCTGTATCGCTCCCTAACCCGGGGCTTGGGATAAATTGTGGTCTAACAATCCCACGTACCAGTATCATTTTTTTTAAGAGGAAATGTTTTTCTTAAGAGGGTCTAACTTTCTTTAAATCAACTTGGACAATTTCTTCATTCTCCTTGTGTGTGAATTGTGTCATTTTGTGTGCTCATATGGGCCTTGCCATGCTTCTATGCTCTATATGCTCTGGTATCTGGTATTTTGGGGACGGTGGGAGCTTTCCCTCCTTTTTTGCAGTTTATTGGGTCCTGTTGGTAAGCACTCCCATGTCGGACGACATCCCTCCCGTGGGAAGTCCTGCGTCGGACGACATAGGGAGGCAGTGCAGGAACAGGCCCAGCTGATCAGATGAACAAGGCAGGATGATTCTGGAATACAGCTGCTGGTAATCTTGACATTTGGGGCAGTCCCCTTTTGTCGTGCTTTGGGCTCATTCTCTTGTTTTTCTTTATTTTCATATTGCATAAAAAAAAAAGAAAAAAAATCTTTTACAAAAAAGCAAAAAATATTTTCCTAGAAAATACCTTCACACTACTCGCACGCTACCCGCACATAGAGTTAGAACCCGGGAGTGTACGGACGGCATCGCGGACGGTGACGTGTTTCGCCTACGTTTGAGCGCCTGAAGTCCTCCTAGCCTGTGGAGTCAACCAACACTTGTCCGTGACACACTTTCTACCGTGACCGGTTGGTTTTTGGCCAATACTTTTCAAAACACTTTTCAAACTCGGTTTTCAAAATTTTCTCACAAAGTCCGAGTCTTATTCCGTCTACAAAATCTTGGCATACTTTCCCCCTTCATGCCGAAATTACGATGTAACTCAACGTGAGTACATGTCAAAACTTTGACATGTCTCGACGTAGGTGCATGTCAATTTCTCGACTTGGCTTCGCAAGAAGTCATGACGCGTTCTCGACATGTGCCAACGCGGGACCATGTCGAATTCTTGACACGTACTAACGGAAGGTTATGCCGAAACTCCGCCATGAAGCGACGAGAGGACATGCCGGATTTTCGACTCGAAAAGAGGAGAGGTCATGCCCAACCTTTTCCAGGATTCTTCCTGCAAATTGTGGTCTCGTACATTCAAACGTACTTTCGACCCTCTCTCCTCCCGAGTCTAGACATTGACTTGGACTTGGTTTTGAAAATCTCGAGTTTGACTTGTTTTGACTTGTATGCCCATAGGTTCGTTCTCCCTTTCGATTGGTGGGTTCCACGTGCCCTATAGGACCTCTGCCGGGATTGTCCGTCTCGGAGGTGCAATACAGGTGGAATACAGGGGGTCTATAGACGTACTGATGGAACCCACTGATCCAGGAATAGCGTAGAATGCGAAAAAGAAGGTGTCACCCTTTTCCAACCATTCCTAGGATTAATAAAAATCATTTTAAAAAAAATCAAATTAATTTTCGAAGGCCGTTCATTCAGTGGCGACTCTGCTGGGGAATCTGTGCGGTCTTCTGGACCGGGTAGTTTATAGCCATTCCGGGCTAAGGATCTTGGTAATGATCTTGGGAAAGACTGAGAGAGATGGCCATTTAGACCCAAAAGAAGCATAATCCTAAAAGCATAACATGTAAGATAATCACAACATGGTTCAGAGACATAAAACGAGCCTAAAGGGGTGTAGGAACAAGCCTAAAAGGGTATAGGAACAAACCTAAAAGATATAGGAACGAGCCTGAAGAGGTGTAGGAACAAGCCTAAAAGATATAGGAACGAGCTTGAAGAGGTGTAGGAACAAGCCTACGAATAGGAACGAGCCTAAAGAGGTATGGGAACAAGCCCAAAGAGGTGTAGGAACAAGCCTTCGCATAGGAACAAGCCTAGCGAGATATAGGAACAAGCCTAAAGAGGTGTAGGAACAAGCCTACGGATAGGAACGAGCCTAAAGAGGTATGGGAACAAGCCCAAAGAGGTGTAGGAACAAGCCTTCGCATAGGAACAAGCCTAGCGAGATATAGGAACAAGCCTAAAGAGGTGTAGGAACAAGCCTACGGATAGGAACGAGGCTGAAGAGGTGTGGGAACAAGCCCAAAGAGGTGTAGGAACAAGCCTTCGCATAGGAACAAGCCTAGCGAGATATAGGAACAAGCCTAAAGAGGTGTAGGAACAAGCCTACGGATAGGAACGGGCCTAAAGAGGTATGGGAATAAGCCTTCGCATAAGAACAAGCCTAGCGAGATATAGGAACAAGCCTAAAGAGGTGTAGGAACAAGCCTACGGATAGGAACGAGCCTAAAGAGGTGTAGGAACAAGCCTACGCATAGGGACAAGCCTATCGAGATATAGGAACAAGCCTAAAGAGGTGTAGGAACAAGCCTAGCGAGATATAGGAACAAGCCTAAAGAGGTGTAGGAATAAGCCTACGGATAGGAACGAGACTAAAGAGGTATGGGAACAAGCCCAAAGAGGTGTAGGAACAAGCCTTCGCATAGGAACAAGCCTAGCGAGATATAGGAACAAGCCTAAAGAGGTGTAGGAACAAGCCTACGGATAGGAACGAGCCTAAAGAGGTATGGGAACAAGCCAAAGAGGTGTAGGAACAAGCCTTTGCATAGGAACAAGCCTAGCGAGATATAGGAACAAGCCTAAAGAGGTGTAGGAACAAGCCTACAGATAGGAACGAGCCTAAAGAGGTGTGGGAACAAGCCCAAAGAGGTGTAGGAATAAGCCTTCGCATAGGAACAAGCCTAGCGAGATATAGGAACAAGCCTAAAGAGGTGCAGGAACGAGCCTACGGATAAGAACGAGCCTAAAGAGGTATGGGAACAAGCCCAAAGAGGTGTAGGAATAAGCCTTCGCATAGGAACAAGCCTAAAGAGGTGTAGGAACAAGCCTACGAATAGGAACGAGCCTGAAGAGGTGTGGGAACAAGCCCAAAGAGGTGTAGGAACAAGCCTTCGCATAGGAACAAGCCTAGCGAGATATAGGAACAAGCCTAAAGAGGTGTAGGAACAAGCCTACGGATAGGAACGAGCCTAAAGAGGTATGGGAACAAGCCCAAAGAGGTGTAGGAACAAGCCTTCGCATAGGAATAAGCCTAGCGAGATATAGGAACAAGCCTAAAGAGGTGTAGGAACAAGCCTACGGATAGGAACGAGCCTGAAGAGGTGTAGGAACAAGCCTACGGATAGGAATGAGCCTAAAGAGGTATGGGAACAAGCCCAAAGAGGTGTAGGAACAAGCCTTCGCATAGGAACAAGCCTAGCGAGATATAGGAACAAGCCTAAAGAGGTGTAGGAACAAGCCTACGGATAGGAACGAGCCTAAAGAGGTATGGGAACAAGCCCAAAGAGGTGTAGGAACAAGCCTTCGCATAGGAACAAGCCTAGAAAGATATAGGAACAAGCCTAAAGAGGTGTAGGAACAAGCCTACGGATAGGAACGAGCCAAAAGAGGTATGGGAACAAGCTCAAAGAGGATAGAGATTAACTCAAAAGTATCGCGAGATGAACTTCATGACTTGAAATGACTTTATTTGAGAAAGTAATGATAAGACAAGATGATTTGCAGTCGAAATGAGATATACCTTCATACCTGTGCTGTGCTTACCTGCAAGGGTTGTGCGCATGAAGATTACTTGAAGTGATTGGCTGACTTTGGAAACATTTGTCGGGTAGAACATGAACTTTGCTGTTGATATTACCGTTGCAAGACGGACTCTGCTGTTAATTTGCCGTTGCGAGACGGGTATTGCTGATGGTTCACCATTGCAAGACGGGCCATTGAGGACTTTCCCATTGCCAAACTGGCTGTTGATGAACATTGCCGTTACAAGACGGACCTTTGACGATGATGGTGAGGATGATCCTTTCCAGCCCCCGCTTGCCGCAGTACCCCAGTGGCGCGGACATTATGGTGAGCCCCAGCCTTGGGTCCTAGATGAGTAGGATGATGTCTCTGATGGCGAGATCCATGAGGAGCATGAGGGCGGCGGCAATGGCTAGAAGCAGAGAGGCTCTGAGGAGCAGGGAGGCGACGGCTAGGAGAATAGCGTAGAATGCGAAAAAGAAGGTGTCCCCCTTTTCCAACCATTCCTAGGATTAATAAAAATCATTTTTTTAAAAAAAAATATAAAAAAAAAAGGAAAAAAAGAGCATATGCATGAGTCCGTCCTAAGCCTATCTTCTCCCCTACCTAAAACCGTTCTCTCCCAAAAACAGTCAAATTAGCGGGTGACTTCCCAAAGAAAAAAAGTCAAAATCGCGGGTGACTCCCAAAGAAAAAAGTCAAATTCGCGGGTGACTCCCAAAGAAAAAAAGTCAAAATCGCAGGTGACTCTCAAAGAAAAAAGTCAAAATCGCGGGTGACTCCCAAAGAAAAAGTCAAAATCGCGGGTGACTCCCAAAGAAAAAAGTCAAATTTCGGGGTGACTCCCCATCAAAACAGTCAAAGTAAAAATCGCGGGTGACTCCCAAAGAAAAAAGTCAAAATTGCGGGTGACTCCCAAAGAAAAAAGTCAAAATTGGGGTGACTCCCCATCAAAAAAGTCAAATCGCGGGTGACTCCCCATCTAAACAGTCAAAATCGCGGGTGACTCCCAAAGAAAAGTCAAATTTGCGGGGTGACTCCCCATCGAAACAGTCAAATTCGCAGGTGACTCCCAAAGAAAAAGTAAAATCCGCGGGTGACTCCCAAAGAAAAAAAAGTCAAAATCGCGGGTGACTCCCAAAGGAAAAGTCAAATTCGCGGGGTGACTCCCCTTGGAACACTCAATCTTTGGGGTGACTCCCCTTGGAACAGTCAATCTTTCGGGGTGACTCCCCTTGGAACAGTCAATCTTTCGGGGTGACTCCCCTTGGAACAGTGAATCTTCGGGGTGACTCCCCTTGGAATAGTCAATCCCGGGTGCAAACACCCATCTTCGGGGTGACTCCCCTTGGAACAGTCAATCTCGGGTGCAAACACCCATCTCCGGGGTGACTCCCCTTGGAACAGTCAATCTCGGGTGCAAACACCCATCTTCGGGGTGACTCCCCTTGGAACAGTTAATCTCGGGTGCAAACACCCTTCTCCGGTGTGACTCCCCTTGACACAGTCAATCTCGGGTGCAAACACCCATCTTCGGGGTGACTCCCCTTGGAACAGTCAATCTAGGGTGCAAACACCCATCTCCGGGGTGACTCCCCTTGGAACAGTCAATCTTCGGGGTGACTCCCCTTGGAACAGTCACTTTTGGGCACAAAGCCCGCAGCCTTTCATTGGCACCACCTCTTTAACGAACTAAGATTTGGCTTGATTCCCCCACGGGATACGTAGGAATCCTTTTCATAAAAGGTCCAGCCGCATGACCATCATGGTCGATTTTCCCCGGGACGCAAACGTCCATCTTCTTTGAACTACGATTCGGCTTGATTCCCTCACGGGATACGTAGGAATCCTTTTCATAAAAGGTCCAGCCACTTGACCATCTTGGTCATCCTTTTCCCCGCTGTTCGTGTCCGGCTTGGGATTCTCATTGTGTCGACGACCCCACTTCCCGTGGAAGTGACGTCGCCGAGGGGCTCTGTGAGTACCCCGACCCGAACTCATGTTTTGGATCCACTTTCATTGATTTTTGGGCTCATGTATTTGCTAAAAAGCAATTTGAGTCCAATTATCCAATTGCCCACTCAACCCATTGGGCCTGCCATCCATTCGGCCCAACTGTGCCAAAAAGCTGTACGTTGTCATCCGACACAGGATGACACAAAGGCGATTTAACTCCCTCTGTCGGACGACATGGAGCTTTCCATCAGCCTGCCTATAAATACAAGGCATGGCTGATCATTTTGGGAAGACCTTTTGGAGAGATCTTAGTAAGGGGGAAACTCTGTCAAAATAGAGTCCCATCCTCTCTCTCTCTCTCATACACATACTCACCTCCCTCCTCATACATACACATACCCAAGCCAAGATCCAAAGAAAACCTTCCTTGTTGGTGTGTTGAAGGGGTAAGCACTATACTATTGGTGTTCTTACCTTGTGGACTACAATAGGTAGCCACTAAACCCTCTTTCTTTCTCTGATCAACTCTTGCATACATCTATATCATTTTGCATGCTTACTTGCTTTAATATTATGTGAAATATTGGGGGATTTTGCATGATAAAGGTGGTGGAGAGGTGAATCTTCCATATTCACTTCTCCCCACCTCAGATCTGAACATTTGGTGACATTAGCACCATGGAGATTCAGCTACTACTGGATCTCCATGGAGGCAGACTGCATCCACTTTGTCCGAAGCTGGGACAAGTGTCAACGGTTCTCCAACCTCAATCATCTACCTCCTCACGATATCTACTGCATGACTACGCCCTGGCCCTTCGCCACTTGGGGAATTGACGTCATCGGGAAAATCTCTCCACCGGGCAGCAATGGTCACGAGTTCATCTTAGTAGCCATCGACTACTTCACCAAATGGGTCGAAGCCAAGTCTTACAAGGTACTTACCTCCAAGAAAGTCGCGCATTTCCTCAAGGAAAACATTATCTGTCGATACGGCATCCCGAACGAGGTCATATAAGACAACGGCTCACACTTCGAAGGGGAATGCGACAGACTGCTGGCCGAATTCAAGATCACACGCCACAAGTCTTCTCCCTACCGGCCTCAAACTAATGGCGTCGTAGAAGCATCAAACAAGACTCTCGAACGGATCATCCGAAAAATGACCACCCGAGGACGAGATTGGCCCGAGAAGCTGCACCTTGCACTTTGGGGCTCCGAACATCAGTCAGAACAGCCACGGGAGAAACTCCATTCGCCCTAACATACGGGATGGAAGCAGTCCTCCCCATTGAATTGGAAATTCCCTCACTCCGGGTGCTGCTGGAAAATGACGTCAACGAAGTCGAATGGCTCCGAAGCCGGCATGACGAATTGGCTCTGCTAGACGAGCGACGACTAAAGGCCATGGAACACGTCCGAGCCTACCAAAGCAGGATGGCTAGAGCTTTCGACAAGAAAGTCAAGTCCCGAGACATCAGGGAAGGTGATCTGGTACTCAAAGAAAAGCCTCCCACTCGAACCAACCCACTGGGAAAATGGGAACCAACATGGATCGGCCCTTTCGTGGTTCAAAAGATCTTCTCTGGAGGTGCCATGAAGCTGACAGACCTAGACGGCAATCCCTTCATGAATCCAGTCAACGGAAGCAAACTCCGCAGATACTTCGCCTAAAGAAGAACAACTGTGCATCTCTTGGCACTCCATGTAGTGTCGAACTACGCAGACCTGAGCCCTCTAGTCCGGGGGAACGTAGGCAACCTTAATTGGTCCAGTCTAAAAACACACAAAAAAGTCAAAAGTTTGAATGTCAATCAAGACCTTCATCAAGCTGCACACTTTTCAAGAGCATGCCCCCATCGTCACCTTGACCAAGTCAAAACAACGGCGGCAACATCAAAGGACATCAAAAGGTCACTTAACATCAAACGACTGACCCATGTCTGCTTCCAAGCCAGGGGCTTGTCTTCACCCGCACGCGCTTCAAAAAAAAAAGAGAGCTCGAGCAAAGTCTCACAAAAAAATAAAAAAAAAGGCTCAAACAGAAGCTGCAAAAAAGGTCAAGAGCCCGACGCCAACAAGAGGCAAGGAAGCTACGGAAAAGACCGTCAAAACGACTTGTCAAGGGATCATCCAACCTCCCATCCAAACACAAAAGCCCAAGCAAAAGGGATTGCCGTCAAGGCCCAGGCTGCTTCAGTCTGCAAATACAACAGAAAGGTCCAAGGCTGGACGCCGCCAAGGTTCACAAAAGAAACAAAAAGCGAACAAGAGATCTTGCGTCTCGACAAAGCTTTAAAAGTAAATCACAAATCACTAACGGTTACAACATTTCTTGATGAGTTCAAGCACGGTCTACTCTCAAGCTCACAACATGCTAAAAGACAGCTTAATACATTTAACAAATAATGTGTTTGCAATGTAATGAATGGATACCTAGGAGGTCATTCCGCGCCATCTGCGCTAGTCCCCTCGCCATTCTTCCCTTTCTTCCCTCGTCCCCGGCGAGTCTTCTTTCGCTCCACGCGAGCCAGCTCTGCGTCTCTCAGTCCGAGATTAGGGGTCCTCCCCGTAGAGTCAAACAATCCAGCAGCTCTCAGGGCTTCATTCGCCCGTGCTTCGGCTCGGATCTCCTCCCTGCGAGTCTGCAAAAGAGGACCTCTCTCCGTCACTCGGTCAACTCTGGTCTCGTAGTCAAACAAAGCGTCTCCCGTGACATCCTGAGGGTCAGACCAGGCTTCGGCACTCCTAAGGCAATAGCTACTACGGCAACCGGGTCCCAGAATCGCTCCACGCCTGTTCCCCAAAGCCAATTGGGACTGCCCAACACGCTGCTCGTACCAGGCCAGGTACTGGGTTGTCAATACGACACTCTCCCGACGTCTAAGGAGCACCACAGGAGGGAAAGCGGAATACTTCCATACCCTCAGAAAATACAAAAGAGCACCTGGAGCGGCCATACAAAGAGGAGCTACCTCCGCAGTCGCAAGGTCATCCCAGCCCAACAAAGGCTCCTGCTTCATCCCAAACTGCCGGGAAACAAGCAACAAAATATAGAAGGAGGACCAAGACAAACCTGGAACTCTGACAACATAGGACCCTTCTTGAAAGGCCCTCCTAGTCTCAATCCCCCAGTGCAGAACGCACCAATGGATCTGATGCGTACCAAGCCGTGCCATCCATCTCTCCCAGGCGGACTGATCCATATCCAACACAAGAGGTCGCTGAGAAAATGACCACGGGCTAAACGACGTCGGAGCCTCGGGCATGGCCTGAAGTCTCTCTCGCAGCCACAAGGCGAGCAAAGCGGGGCTTCCCCCTCTCATGAACCGATCCCCAGTCCCCAGACGGTCGATACCATGAAGAGTCTCCCCTAGCACCAATGAGACAATATCCTCTCCAGCTCTGCAGTGCCCAACCACATCTAGCAAAGCACCGTCGCAAACCCCAAGGGAGCTGACCATGAAAAGCGTTGCTATCACGCACAAGGCAAATGCATCCCACGAGACATCACTCTCATCATCAATCATAAACCGCTCCGGCAGGGCAGAAATGTCAATATGACCCAAATCAAGGATCATGCCCTGCACTTCTCTCAACGAAGTCCGAAGAAAGCCCGTAAGTTTCACGCTCACAGCAGCACCACCAATCAAAGGAAGCGAGATGGCCTCCACCTCCGGTCCTCCAATCAAAGCCCAAAAATCCTCAAAGGTGGGCACTACCTCATTGTAGGAGAAGCAATACACATGCCTCCTAACATCCCAGAACATCGTGGTAGCCCGCAACAAATCCCAATCAGGAACCAACTCCTTAAGAGACCAAACCAAGCAAAGTCGAAACCTTACCTCGAAAGCCCGCCTCTGATGCCTCATACGGTGTCGCATCCACATTTTCAGCCGCTCAAGGAAGTGTGCTTGCCGCTCCTGCGAAAGCCTTGGCAAAATTCTTAGAACGTACGAAGAATCCATGGCAAAAATGGAGGTTCCTAGAGAAAATGGGGAAGAAAGCTCGAAAATGGCTGCAAATGGGGAATTGGGAAAGTCCAGACATCCGGAAAGCCTTTATCCCTTCCCTAAAGCAAAGGTGATCCGTACGGACCTCTTTGCACCCTAGGTTGGTCCGTACGGACCTTGTTGCAACTTGGCCCCACTTTTCCAACAAACAGGCCAACAACCACTATTCCCAACAGGACCTTGCTCCAAACTACCCAAACTCTGGCTAAAGCCAATTCCGGCAAGCACACGCTACCCACAAACACACTCTCAGCTCACGTGGCATGTACAAATAAAAAAATAATAAAATAGCAACAATTCCTAGGACAATTCCCGGGAATCACAAAGACACATTACATCTTAGAATAAAATGCTTTGCGATACAAATGCGAATGTTTTATTACAGGTTCAATGTCTATTGCTAAACAAAAAAAAAAGATATGGAAAGAGGGAAAGCAAATGAACCCTAATCTGACTCTTCAGCATCATCATCATCACCAACATCCTCAAGAGAGAAGTCGGGCACCCCGGCGAACCCGCCAGCCACATCCTCGTTGTCAGAATACTGAACCTCCTCCTGGGGTAGGTACTCAAGATACTCGGAAGGATCAAACCCGACAAAAGGGTCGAAATAGGCAGGCTCTGACGAACTCTCTCCCGGTGCCTCCTGCGATGGCCAGAACTGGTGAAAGACCGGTGGCCTCTGGACTACCGAAGACGTCCCAGCATCCATACTATGCCGCCCCCGCGAAGGTCCCTCCTGCTGTGGCTCTGGCTCGGCTCTCGGTGGGGGAACGTCCACAGAATGCCTCGAAGGCATCAGCTCGTACGTCGGCACACGCCGCGAAGACCAGCAGGACATCTTCCCTGCCATCTTCTTCACGAAGGACCGCATCGCCACATAACGGCGGGTCAGCATGTCATAGGCTCTCCCCGGACCTGCAAAAGCAAACAGTTAAAGAAACGCTCAGCTAAAGAGATACATGCATACAAAAAGAGAAAAATACAGAAAAGATGCCAAGACGGAAAAGAGTAAGCACACTCATCGGCATATCAGGGTCAACCCTGTAGGCAGCAGGAGCCTGCTCGGGGACGGGTACCGACACCCTCCGCCTCGATGAATCCCCGCGAACATATGTAAAATCCGGCCCAGGCACCGGAACCTCTGGGGGACCTGGCGGGCCAGCCTCCCTCTCCCTCGCCAACACCTGTGGCATCCTCAACTTCCTCCTCACGAAGGCCCCATACTCCTCTCCATACAAAACAAACTCATAGGCACTCACGCTGCCCAAATACCTCTCAAACTCCAGCACATCCATCTCACGGGAATCCATCATCCCAAAAGGCGGGTCCCTCGGTGCCAGGGGGAGCATACCCAGGCCATGCTGCCAAAAGACCCTCTCTCCCAAGTACATGACGTCACAGGTCAGGCCCCGCAGCATCTTCCGCTGTGCTGTCACCACGGGAGCACCCTCAAAATCATCAGCCTCATACAGAGCCAGGGGTACAAAGCAAACGCCTCCGGGCTATCTCTCCCCAGATGCTCCTGCACCTCCCCGTAGGTAATGGTAAGCTTCCCCCTACTGGTCCTCCTCCTCCTCGCCGGATGGGCCCAGCCCAACATAGCAGGATAGGCCGCTATGGCCCCATCATCTCGATCCCACGGGAAGCACCGAAAGATCTCGTAGAACCACACCTGCGACAAAAGCAGAAAAGGCTCAGTGCAAGAGAAAACGGAGAGATGATAAGTTGCTAAATCAAAAACAGCAATAAACTCATACCTCCAAAGCAAAATCAAAGCAGACCAAGGAACTGGCCACGCCCCGGCTAAACCGGTCCAAGGAGAAGTAAAGCTCGGCCAGGCCCACCTCGCCCCAAGCTATATCGCAGACTCTCTCCAAATCAATCAAGCTCTCCAGCAGAGCAAAAGGAGCCGTGGTCGCGTGGTTCGAGAACAGAGTCTCGGAAAGGGCAAACCACAGAAAGGAGCGTGCCAGCTGATCCGCCGTCACCAGGCCGACACCACGACAATAGGCCCCAATACTGGCCGTAATCCGCATCTCCACATCGCTATACAACATACCCAGGCCCCTACGAGGAAGAGGCGCAAAGCCCAGCAACTCAGCTAACACCTCATCAGATATCCGATCCCTCTACTGCACTGGCCCTCCTTTGAAGGAAAGCCCGGTGATAGCAGCAAAATTGGTGGGCGTCACAGTCACCTCGCCCCAGCTCAGATGGAAGGTGTGGGTGGTATCCCACCAATACTCAGACAAACCCAGGAAGATACTCTTGTTCTTCCTCGTATCAGAGATACCAGGCAAGTTCTCCACGAACACACCCAAGCCGGAAGCATACACCAACCTCTTAGGGCTCGGCCTGCCCCCCATAGAGATATCCGGCAACTGCTGCCACAACTCCACTACAGCCTCGAGCGATCCCCGAGTCTTCATATTTTTGGCTTTCCCAGCCAAAAGCCCCTCATCCTGCAGGTAAACACAGCAAAGGTACGTCAATCACAATACTTAATACCAAAGCATAAAAAAAAGGGGTCTGTCACAAAACACGACACACATTACACATAATTTTCACATGCGACCCGTCACAAAATACGACATGCATTGCACATAATTTTCCCCATGCAGTCCGTCACAAAACACGGCACACTGTACAAATTTTCTCAACAGAGGGATTAAGCCCTACACGACACGTTTTCAAAAGACCCGTCACAAAACACGGCACACATTGCACACAAACTCCCCACAGAGTCCGTCACCAAAAAACACGGCACACACTGCATGACACAAGAAAAGTCCGTCTCTACACGGCACATACTTTCAGACAAAACCCGTCACAAAACACGGCACATGTCACATTTTCCACGAAATTTGTCCCTACATGGCAATCTTTTCTCACAATGTACATACAAAAATAGCATAAGGTACAAAACACCAAAGCATACATTTCATAGAGAGGCACTTTATTTTTACAAATAAGAGCTAATCTACACATTTTTGCACAAAAATCACATACCCACAATTTTTACATGCTCGATTTCAACAATTCATCACGAATTTCACAAAAAGCATGGCAAATAACAAAAGCCCAAAATATGAGAAAAACTACAACCTAGTTCTAGCATTCAACAATTCAAGCAAGGAATCAAGACTAAATTGAGTTCTTACCTCCCCGGTGTTCCTAACCCGCCGATTATGCACCTCCGAATTCGGATACAACACATCCGGGTTCTTCGAAGAAGGCACGAAGGAGATGCAATTTCTTTGAAGCTCCATCCTTTGTTCGATCACCTCTTGGCTCCGTTGACGACGTCCCCTCCTTGATCCTTCCGCCATCGCAAGCAATTCAAGCGAAGAAAATGGAGGATTTTGGTGTAAAAATGGAGTTTTCTCTCCTTCTCTCTCGCTGGTTCACGCACTGGAAGAAGAAGAATGAAGGGGTGCCTCGGTTTTAAAGCTGGTCAATATCTGGGAACTGTAAAATTCAACACTGGTCCGTATGGACCTCTTTACATCCCAGGTTGGTCCGTACGGACCTTCTTGCAACCCGTGGCCAAATTACTTCTTTGACCTTATAATCTTTGCCCCTGGCTGTCCAAAGGCCTATTTCGGCAGATTCAACGCAGTTTGGTCCTTAACCCATCAAAACAAGCACCGGCCGTCAATGTAAGTCCGGATTTTGCCCACTAAACGGCAACACAACCACCGGCCGTCATCGTAAGCCCGGACCTTGCCCACTAAATGGTGAAACAAGCGCCAGCACCTCCAAGGCACAAAACGCCTCCGAAATGCTAAACGGCAACTCAAGCACCGGCCATCAAAGTAAGCCCGAGCGCCTTCCCCAGCAAGTCAAGAAGGGAATTCTTGCAAACCCTTACAAGACCGCATATCCCCAGCACCGGCCATCATCGTAAGCCCGGATTTTGCCCGCTAAACGACAACTCAAGCACCGGCCATCAAAGTAAGCCCGAAGTTACGTTCTCAGCAGAAAAAGCCTCTATAAGGCCACAATGATCCCCAACAGATGAACACCGGCAGTCATCATAAGTCCAACCTTCTCCCCAGCGGACAAAGCACGAGGCATCTATACCTCTCGCAATCAAAGCATAAGGCAGCCACGCCTCCACAACCACAGCCAGAAGACGAATCAAGTCCTCATACATGACACACCCGCAGCCAGAAGACGAATCAAGTCCTCACGCATGACACAACCGCAGCCAGAAGACGAATCAAGTCCTCACGCATGACACAACTGCAGCCAGAAGATGAATCAAGTTCTCACACATGACATAACCACAGTCAGAAGACGAATCAAGTCCTCATACATGACATATCCCCAACCCAGAAGGCTTTAAACCACTCGGTCCGGAAGACCGTATAAACCTCCCACATCACTATCTCCAGCCCGGAAGGCTTTAAACTACTCGGTCCGAAAGACCGTATAAACCTCCCACATCACTATCTCCGGCCCGGAAGGCCTTAAACCACTTGATTCGGAAAATCGTAAAATTTCCACCTCAGGTCGCCACTACGTCCTCACAATCGACCTCAGCGGTCACACCACAAACCATCTTCTCGTAAGATTACCCATCTTCTCGTAAGATTAACCATCTTCTCGTAAGATTAACCATCTTCTCGTAAGATTAACCATCTTCTTGTAAGATTACACATCTTAGGACGCCACCACATCCTCACAGTCGACCTCGGCGGTCACACGATACTTCAGGGCACCACCTTGCCTGCATACACTCACGATTACATGACCTATGAACTACGATCAGGCTTGATTTCTGCTAGGGATACGTAGGAATCCTATCACAGGGTCCAGCCAGCCGACCTATGCGGTCACCCAGGACGCCACCACGTCCTTACCATCGACCTATGCGGTCACCCAGGATGCCACCACGTCCTTACCATCGACCTATACGGTCATCCAGGACACCACCATGTCCTTACCATTGACCTATGCGGTCACCCAGGACGCCACCACGTCCTTACCATTGACCTATGCGGTCACCCAGGACGCCACCACGTCCTTACCATCGACCTATGCGGTCACCCAGGATGCCACCACGTCACTCACAACTGACCTAAACGGTCACCCACATGATATCATCACATCCACACATAGAGTTTCAGTCAGAGGACATCTCCAGTCCTCGTGCACAACAACACTCACCCCACACACGAACTACGACTAGGCTTGATTCTTGCTAGGGATACGTAGGAATCCGATCACAGGGTCCAGCCAAATGACCTAAACGGTCACACAACAGGACACCGCCATGTCCTCACACACCGACCTACACGGTCACTTCCTCTCCCAGCACGCGATCCAGATTAGGACCCTTATCTTATCGACGACCCCACTTCCTCCGTAAGTGACGTCGTTGAGGGGCTTCTGTAAGTACCCCAATCTGGATCACCCTCTTCCGAGCATACGGGAAACACCGCAGACTCACAAACGCAGTCTCGAAGACCCGTGACACTCAAAAATACTCAAAAACCCCCAACCAAACCAAGGGAGGAACCTTTCTGGGATAAAAAGGGACAAAAGGACCTTTTGGGAGTTTTTCAAAAATCAAAAAAGCACATATGGTCCGTACGGACCTCTTTGCTTCAATGATTACTGAATCCCCTTAAAGTCCAACTTATTCCCTCAAATCCCGGAGTGCATCATTACTGGAATGCATGGTTGGTCTGTACGGACCTTATTGCATGCCATATTGGTCCGTACGGACCTTCTTGTCACCAAACACCATAATTTCTGAATCTTCTTAAAGTCCACATATTCCCTCAAATCGAGGAAAACCAAAAATTTGGATTATCTGCAAGGTCCGTACGGACCTTATTGCACAGATCCTGGCACTATAAATAGAGGGATCCCCCTCCCTCATTTCACACATCTCCCTCTTCTCTCCTCTCCCCCCAGCCTTCAGGCATCCCTCTAAGACCCTTCGGGGCACTCCCGGCCCCTTTTGGATCCTTCCGAGGCCTTTCGAGCTCCCTAGTGGTGCTCCAAAGCCTCTCCGAGCGCTCCCGTGCTGCCCCGAGGCACTCTCGAGGTACTCTGAGGCCCCTCGTGGTACTCTAAGGCCTCGCCTGGTCTTTCCCGAGGCATCCCAGCTCTTTCCGAGTCAAACCGGCAACTGAAACGCATGCCGAAACTCTGCCCGAGTGATCCCTGCGATCCCAACGCACGCCGAACCTCTGCCCGAACGTAACCTACAATCTCGAAGCACGCCGAAACTCTGTCCGCAGACAACCGGCTCCTTCCGAAGTAATCCCGATCCGTACCGGAACACTATTCCATCCTCAAACACTATTCCCCAGCGGAAGACAGACACGAACCAACGTTGGTAAGGCTTCCTTCCTACACAATTTCAATACATTTTAATAAGCAGTGTACAATGTAGACATCCGATACAGCATGCATTTTTAAAAAGCACATACACACAATAGTTAAAGAATATTAGGGGTATCCGAAAGACTCGTTTTTACGAGGCAACTCGGGTGAGCTCTAAGATTCTAATATTCTCTTTCCGAGGAGTCATCTGACCTCCGAACTCAAAATCTCATCACACAAAAACAGTTTATTTTTAAACTGATGCCCTTTTTCAATGTTTTGGGCTTAATAAAAATGGCGTGGCGACTCTACAAAGCGAAAACATGGCGAGACACCTCCCAACTACCGCAAAACGGAATAAGCCAGATGTCGGGGTGCGAACGCGCTGCCTATCGGATCCGGGCCATTTCCGAAATGCGACGAAAAATGCGAGATGTCGGGGGCCCCCGCGCGCGAGCCGAATCCCGGGTAATTTAACTAAGGCATCTGCAAATCTGTTCTTGTCTCTCGGCAGGTAATGGAAGGTCACTTCTCTGAACTTCTCAGTCAAATCTTCCATGTAGGCATGATACATCTGAAAATTAGGATCCACAGTCTTCCACTTGTTGGAGACCTGGTTGATGATCAGGGCTGAGTCTCCATAGACCTCGAGTTCCTTAACATTTCTTTCTAAGGCAGCCTCCAAACCAGCGATACAAGCTTCATACTCTGCATCATTGTTTGTGACAGGGAAGTTCAACTTGATAGCTATTGGCGTATGCTCATCCTTCGGGT
The DNA here is from genome assembly GCA_022495995.1 of Adenophora triphylla var. japonica. Classification (NCBI taxonomy): domain Eukaryota; kingdom Viridiplantae; phylum Streptophyta; class Magnoliopsida; order Asterales; family Campanulaceae; genus Adenophora; species Adenophora triphylla. The sequence goes on from JAFEMH010002201.1 coordinate 247,756, forward strand.
CGACCAGTAGCAATCCTATGCCGTTTCCCCTTTTATTAGCAGCCCCGTCAAAGAAAAGCTGCCATTGGTTCTCAAGCTCAACTACGAAGATCCCTTCATCCGGGAATTGGGGTTCAGGCCCTCGGTCTTCATTGCTAGGGAAGCTTGCCAGATGGTCTGACAGCGCTTGACCCTTGATTGCCTTTCTCGTCACATAGTTGATGTCATACTCATCTAGGAAGAACGACTACTTTGCTAGACGCATCGAAAGGGAAGGCTTGTCGAAGATGTATTTGATGGGGTCCATTTTCGAGACCAAGTTCACAGAGTGGGCCTGCATGTAATGCTTCAGCTTACCGACTACCCAGACTAGTCCTGCACAAGTCTTTTCGCACGCCGAGTAATTGAGCTCACTCCCTTGCAGCTTCCGACTGACAAAGTAAATGGTATTTTCTACCCGAGAGTCCTTCTTTTCCTAAGCTAGCATAGCCCCAACTGCCGTATCAGTGACAGTGAGATAGAGCAGAAGAGGTTTCTATCCATGTGGGGGGCATAGCACCGGGGGATGTACTAGGTATGCCTTGATTTGGTCAAAGGCATCCTGGCATTCCTCATTCCATTCTGTGTCCACATTTTTCTTCATGATCTTGAAGATGGGCTCGCACATGGTACTCTGTTGGTTGACAAAACGGCTGATGTACTATAACTTGCCCATAAAGCTTTTGACTTTTGTCTGAGTTCGAGGTGGCCTCATGTCCATAATAGCCTTGATCTTTCAGGGATCGGCTTCAATGCCTCGTTCTGTGACCATGTACCCAAGCACTTTTCCCCTTGTCACTCCAAAGGTGCATTTTGCAGGGTTCAGTCTCATGGAATGTTGCCTTAACCTCTCAAAGAACTTTCGCAGGTCGACAAAGTGCTGTCCATCCACACCTTTGGAATGGATTATCATGTCATCGACATAGACCTCAATTTATTTGTGGATCATGTCGTGAAAGAGTGCCGTCGCTGCCCTTTGATATGTAGCCCCGACATTCTTAAGCCCAAAAGGCATCACCATGTAGAAATACGTCCTCCATGGAGTGGTGAAGGATGTCTTCTCTTGGTCCTCTTTGGCCATCTTAATCTGATTGTAGCCAGCGAAACCATCAACGAAGGATTTGACTTCGAAGTTGGCCGTGGTGTCAACCAGAATGTCTATGTTCGGCAACGGATAGTCGTCATTGGGACTGGCCTTGTTCAAATCCCAAAAATCAACACAACAACGTACTTTCCCATTGGCTTTAGTCACAATCACGATATTTGATAATCATGTCGGGTATTCTATGACTCTGATGAATCCTACCCGCAGTAGCTTCTCAATCTCTTCTTTGTCCTATAGAGACACTCTGGCTTAATCTTTCTTAGCTTCTGCTTTAGCATCGGGTGCCAGAGGGATCCTGTGCTCCACAATCGAGCTATCCAACCCCGGCATGTCCTTATATGACCTTGCGAACACATCCATATACTCTCTGAGCAGATTGACCAGTCTATCCCATTCAGCCCCTTGAAAGCAGTTCCCGATCTGTGTCTCTTTAGGTTCCTCGACAGTACCCAAGTTAACACTCGTCAAAACCTCCTCGGAAGCTTGGGCCCGGTTTTCCTCTTTATCGGTAACATGCTTAAAGATTTCTTTAATGTATTGTTCATTTAGTGTGTTTGCATCTTGTTCAAATGAATCATTATTAACTGTTGTTAAGTTATTAGTTAATTTATCATTTGTTAAGTTGGCAATAAGGGGATACTCGAAAAGATCTATCATTTCATTCAAGGCAAATGGAAAGATAACATTGGCTACATATTCGTAATCTTCAGGCGTGAGGCCTTCAGATGACTCAGAGGACTGGAATTCGAAGACTCCTGACTCAAACGACTCTTGACCCTAGCGACTCTTGACCCTACACTACTTATTGACCAAAGTTTTTGACTGGGTTGGACAGGGGGGTTTACTCTTTGCTGCTGCTGCCCTGGGGAAAAGCAATCTTGTTGGCGTTCTCATCCTGCTGTGCATCCATCAAACCCTTACTACCTTTGTTGACATCATTCCCATAGGGGAGCTTCGGCTGATCGGGTGCAATTTCTTCTTTGAATTTGATCACATCCATTTGCATCTCTGGGGTGATGGGACCTGTTGCGCTTTCGGCATCTGAGAGACAGCTTTCTCCATCATCAAAGTCTTCTGGTTCATTCATTCTTCTTTCCACGTTTTTCCAAACAGGGGGCTGGGACTGATCTTCTTGAACAGTAAGAGCCATCACGAACACATTATGCTCACCGTGAGTGATGAAGGGTTCCGGGGAGACTTCCACCATCATAGCTTGACTTACTTCAGTCTCGCAATCCTCATAAGTGAGCCTTCCTTCAGTAATCTTAACTATGGTCACTGGTTCGATATCACCAAAGAGAGGTCTGGCCTTGACAACATTAATGAAGTCGGTTCCTACTATAGGACCAAGTTTCCCTTCCATGGCTGAGGCGTCAATCAGATCTTTCCATTCTCCCTCTAATTCAGTATAAGGAACATTGAATTCTAGGATGTCTATGATCTTTGGATTCCCGAAACCTACTGCATTTGTCTCTCCAAACTCAATCATGTTTAACCAATTATTGGCAGGAAGAGGATTCTTGACTGTATTGGGACCCCAAGGTGGTTCAAGCTTACCTTCTTCAATCAGGCGAGAGATCAGGAACTTCAGGTAAGTACATTCATTGGTGGTATGCCCATGATACTTGTGGAAGCGACAATGTTTGGACTCATCCATTCTAACATTAGGGTTCTTGGGTTTCCAATTCTCTAAAGGTCTAATGAGTCCTTCGGCTACCAATCTATCGAATACTTTCTCTAGCGGCATTCCAAAGTCTTCAGCAGTGTAGAAACGAAGCCTTGGTTTCGTAGTGGCTTGACCTGAAATTTGTCCGATTTTCTCATTCTGAATATAATTGACTGCACTGACTGTCACTTTTCCCTTTACGGCGACGATTGGGGTATTTGAGGCTGGTGCCCTGTACCTGTAAGAGTTGCCTGTTCCTGCAACTGGAGCCATGTTGAAGGCGTTTTCAAACTTAGTGTCGGCATTTACCATCGCCCGGAGATCAGGATAATAATAATTGCCGATCTGGATCCTTAACTGAGGCTTCAAACCGGACTGGAAGATCTCCACCTGTTCCTCTTCATTTAACGGGGTCATCATTTCACTAAGCTTCCAATTCCACCTCTTGTAGAATTCACCCACTGGTTCATCTGGGCGTTGCAGAGTGCCCTGTAAGTCATTCCTGCTGGTTTCCCAATTCAAGTTAGCTTTTTACTTTTCCATGAATGTTTCCTTGATCTGGTCCCATGTGACTAGGGCCTCTGGCTTCACATGTAGGAATCACCTAAGAGCTTAACCCTTATTGATAGTTGAAAATGATCGGCCATTTGCTAATACGTACAATCCTTGGCCCTCATAGCAAGAAGGTAACTTTCAATGTGAGTCCGAGGACAGTCTGTGCCGTTGAAATTTTAAATCTCGGGCATCCGAAATTTTGGAGAAAGAGGGACAATTTTGATGGGATCAGTGATCTGATATGCCGCTTTCTTGGTGCTCAGTTCCCCAAACTTCTCTTGCATGGACTTAACTTGCTCCATCAACCAGGTCATGTTAGGGTCAGGCGACAGTGTGAATGTGTGCCCAAATTCTAAATTTTGTTTTTTTTTGTTTTAGATTGGATTCAAGCGAGTTTGAAAACATCCGGTTTAATTTGAAAAACGGAGTCGCCAGGCCATTTTGATTTCCTCAAAACTTTGAAAAAAAAGGATTTTAGGGTTCGGAGGTTAAGTTACCCCTTGGGAAGAACGGATCGTCGTTCACCCAAGGTGCCTTGCCGTAGCAAGTCTCCCTAGATTCCATTTTTTGTGCTTGCTTGTGTGCTTTCTTGTGTGCATGTGTTGAAAAGAGGGGGGGGGGATGTCCCAAGTTGTCTTCCGGACGTACAAACCATTTAGTTGGTTGTCGCTCGGGATTCCTTGGATTTTTATGTGTTAGGGACTTTGGTCCCTTCCTCATCTTGGACTTGTGATCATTGCTATTTGACCTTGGGTCTTGCGTGATCGAGAGAAGGACTCTCTTTTACAGTCCAAAATGGGGTTCTTTAGGAAAGGAGTGACCTTAGCCCATCAATCCTACGCCTTGAGACGATTGAGCTTATATGGGAGCTATCATGCTCGTCTCAAGCGTTAATCAGAGATATAGGCTCAAGATTTTATCCATTTCTAAAGAGATTGTGGAACCTTTAATGGAAGAAACGATGTAAAGATAGGATCTTTACACCGGTCCGTTCCGAAGGTTGCTAATGGGGGCATGGGGGAATGCATGTAAAAATGACATTTTTAGTGAAAAGATGACATTTTTAGGGTGCAAAGGATGTTTTTTGATTGCAAATGATGCTTTTTAATGTAAAGAAAAGATTTTTATGCAAAGGATGCACTTTTATGTAAATAAAGGATTTTTAATGCAAAGGATGCATTTTCATGTAAAGAAAGGATCTTTGATGCAAAGGATGCATTTTTGATGCAAAGAAATGATCATTAATGCAAAGGATGCATTTTTATGTATAAAATTGAGTTTTAGGGTGCAAAAGATGCAATTTGAATATAAAGATTATATTTTTATATGCATAGGATGCATAAAGATATCATTTTTATGTAAAAAAGGGATTTTTAGGTGCAAAGGATGCACCTTTAATGCAAAGATTACATTTTTATGGGCAAAAGATGCTTATTTCATGCAAAGGATGTAAAAAGGGGAAGGGGTATGATTTATATGAATAATGATAGGATCTTTAACAACAAATACCAAGTCCCAAGCAAGATAATGGTAATATATGAATGCAAGGAGCAATTATATCATATAAACAAGCATAATGCAAGGTGAAGGGGTGAGAGGTTACCAATGGTGGTGACCTCTTCTTCTTTGGATCTTGCCTAGGGGATGGACCAACTTGGAAGGCTTCAAGGAGGAGGGAGGTGGCTTCTTGGCACTCTTCAACTTCTTGGATTTTCACAGCAGGGCTTGAACAGAGCTTTTGATACTGAATATGGTTTGTTGTTGGTGTTTAAAATGGGTAGAGGAGGGCTCTATTTATAGGCAGTCTGGATAAGGCTAATGAGGCCGTGCGGCTAGGAGTTCTCTCCTAATGCAGCCGTGCGGCATTATCCTGTATGACTCAGCATGTTTCTAGAATCATGCAAGGTTGCAATTCTAGAAGGATTCCAAATACAAGAAAAATGTGCTCTTTTATTTTAAATCAGTCCCTTCATCCCTCGAAAGGTTCGGAACAGTTCTGGAATTGCTCCCGGACTTTAGGAAAGTCCGGAAAATTGCCGGAAAACTTAACCAGAAGGCATGAGCCAGATTTGGGTACTTACAGAAGCCCCTCGGCAACGTTACTTATAGGGCGAGTGGGGTTGTCGATAGAAAAGGATCCGATCTGGCGAATGCCGAGACGGATTAGGTGACCAAGGTGGTCGAATGGCTGAACCTTTGGAAGGCTACCTACGTATCCCGGAGGAATCAAGCCAGGCCGTAGTTCAGAAAAGATCCGTTGGGGAATAGCGGGGAGAAGCTGGTCTCTTGCTGGGAAAATAGAAGAGAAAGTGACCTAGGAGGTCAGGCGATTGATCCTGCTGGGGATATGCTAGAAGTGACCGATGTGGTCGGATATCTGAACCTCTATGAGGGGCTACTTCACCACCGAGGAGTAATGAATGACAAAGGGGTGACCACTGCGGTCGGATGGTTGGACCTTTTATGAAAGGCTACCTACGTATCCCGGAGGAATCAAGCCTTGGTCGAAGTTCAAGCATCACTAGATAGTTAAGAACAATGTCTAGGATCCTTGAGGTTTTGACAATTAATGGAGGTTGTCACCTGAGGTGACTAAAGCTTACGTCACTATCGAGGAGATAGAGGTAGCTTAAGTTTGGAAAACTTGAGCGTACTTCTCAATCTGTGATAGAGGTAGCTTAAGTTTGGAGAACTTGAGCGTACTTCTCTATTCGTCAATCTGTGATAGAGGTAGCTAAAGTTTGGAGAACTTGAGAATACTTCTCAATTCGTGATAGAGGTAGCTTAAGTTTGGAGAACTTGAGCGTACTTCTCTATTCGTGATAGAGGTAGCTAAAGTTTGGAGAACTTGAGCGTACTTCTCAATCTGTGATAGAGGTAGATTAAGTTTGGAGAATTTGAGCGTACTTCTCTATTCGTGATAGAGGTAGCTTAAGTTTGGAGAACTTGAGCGTACTTCTCAATCTGTGATAGAGGTAGCTTAAGTTTAGGGAACTTAAGCGTACTTCTCAATCTGTGATAGAGGTAGCTTAAGTTTAGAGAACTTGAGCGTACTTCTCTATTCGTGATAGAGGTAGCTTAAGTTTAGAGAACTTGAGCGTACTTCTCAATCTGTGATAGAGGTAGCTTAAGTTTAGAGAACTGACAATTCGGAGGTTGTCACCTAGCGTCTTTCCGTTATAACGGAAGTAACGGAGGCAACTGGGGAGGAAAGTCTATTTCCTTAGGAGATAACGGATATCCTTTGGAAAACGAAGTTATCCTAGTTAAAGGATAACATGAATTATACGTCCAAGTGGGAAGTCCAGGGGCAAAATTGTAATTTCTGCTCAGGGCAAAAGAAGCCGCCAGGCGTGAGACGGGGGCAAAAGAAGTCGTACGGCTAGAAGTTTGATTTTTCCAGATTATTTAAAACAGATTTGAATGGGCATTGGGCATTGTTGCCGCCCATCTACTGCCGAGGAAGAGAGAGAGGAGGGAGAGAATTTCTTCAAAATCCTTCAATTCCCTTTGCTTCTATTGATTAAGATGGATCCGGAGGGGAATCCTATGCCAAGGCAAGCGAGAAGGAACATCTCCGAGGCCGCTCAGAGGAGGAGGAAAGAACTCGTTCGCATGGAGAGGAAGTATGACTTCCTTACGCCTCCATCGGAGCTCTATCCGGGCAGGAGGGAGCACAAATCGACGAATCCTCAATCGGTTGGGGTAAGCCTTCTTAATTTTCTCAATTCCGTCGATTTTGATTGAATTTTGATTGATTCTAGGGCTTGAATCGAGTTTTAGGAATTCCTCGAATTTTCCTAGGATTTTTGATGATGATTTTGGAATCTTGATGATTAACCTATGAGGCTAAGAAGATTAACAATCATGCATGTGCAATTTTCTTGAGAAATAATGAGAATGACCCATTTTTCGAAAATAAATTGGGAAAATAATTGTCTAAGATGTGACGGAGTCCTTGCATGTGCTAGAACTAGGTCAAATTTTGATCATGGATGCTAAAACGGGATTTTGGATGATGAAAAGGATTCATGCATGCCATTTTTGAGAAAAAATTAATGCTTATGTGCAAATAATTTTGAAAATTGTGATTTTGTGCTTAGGATAGCAATGTGCTTGACACGATGCGTTTCAAGTGATGAAAGACACGTTTTTCATGCAAAGGATGCTAGAAAAATTTTATTGAATGCTTTTCTTTTGAAAACATGTGCACTTTTGAATATATGCATGCTTTTGAAATGAGGTGAAGGATTGACACGTTTCTTTTGCTGTGCTTGTCTACAGGAGAACAAGTCTAGGGGGCCTTCCGAGATTGCAGTGAGGTTGTGGCAGAGGATGCCTGATTTTGCGAAGGATGGGGTGAACCCCAAGCAGCTAGTGAGGGCTACCGGCCTGGATTTATTTATTGAGGCTATCGGCAGAGGTATTCACATTACCTCGAAGAGCAAGGGCTTGATCCAGGCCCTCTCGGAGTTCTGGTGGGACAGCACCCACAACTTTCATCTTAGGCGGGGGAGGCGACGGTGACACTGCGGATTTCATGCTATCGGCGCTGCAGTTCACCGGGAGGCCTGTGACCTGGAGGAACCATATTACGGCGGAGGAGTTTAGAGCTTTGTTTGGGTTTGAGCTTATTCCTAAGGGTCTCGGGATGGAGACTAGGAATGTCGAGGTGGCAGTCCAGAACTGCATGCAGGAATTTGCTGCTAATGAGGTGACTGCCTCCCAGCTTGCGAGGGCTTTTATGTGGTTGATGCTGTCAGTCACCATTTTTGCTAATTCTGGGACGCTGGCTATGACTTGCCTCCTTGACTCCTTGGAGGATGTTGATGGGATTGGGACGGTCTCTTGGGGCGAGGCCGGATTGGCGAAGCTTTACTTCTCCCTGGACATGTACAGTCGGAATAAGGCTGCCTCGATGGACTGCTTCTCCTTTGCTCTTGAGGTATTCTCACCTTCTTTCCTTTCTCTTTTCTTGTCTTGAGACTTTTATGAGAGAAAATGACCTTTTTGATGTTTTGAACATGCAGGTCTGGTTTTGCGAGGTGATCAGGTTCTTTCCGTGGAACCAACAGAGTGATGCTACCATCTTTCCCGCTATGATCCGCTGGAGGGGAGATGCGAGGGATAAGTTCACCGGGAAGACCCGGATCACCTTTGACTACAAGATGGTTAGGCCGGTTATCAACAGGGATGGGCATGATGGAGTGGACTTCTATCCTTGGGGGAGGTATCCAGAGATTTTACTAGGAGAGGCCGTGGAGGAGACTAGACAGAGACGGTGGTTGACCGGGCTGACATGTGATGTCATATATCTGGGGGACCGTTTCACTAGGCAGCATGGCCATATCCCTCCATTGGATGCCATTACCCTCCATGATCCTCCAGCACGGATGCTGCAGCCCCGAGATTGGTCGGCGGATGATATAGAGAGATATCAGGCAGGTGTAGCAGCTGAGGAGTATTTTGACATGGCTACCCCTTATGCTATCTTTGTGGAGCAGCGACTGAGGATGCCACAGAAGCTAGTGAAGCTGGCTGTCACTCAGGGATATGGGGAGGCCGAGCCTACTGACCCGCCGATGCCTCCTGCCCATCTCTCTTATGTAGTCAATGGGGTACCGAGGAGGTTCAGGATACTTGTCCCCGACACTAGGGAGCCCCAGTATACTACGCTGCACGGACGTACCTTTGTAAGTACACTTTAGGGTCTTTTCCCTTTTTTTTAGACTTCTTTGCTTTTTGCAATTTCAAGATTTTCTGAGATTTTCTTCTCTTTTTCTCAGGTTCCATCTCGCACTTACGATGGCTTGGTCAGGCAGAATAGGGGCTGGAAAGATGTATGCCGGTCCCTTTTGAAGAAGCTGGCTTGTGCTTCAAAGGCTGCAGCAAACTTGCAGGAGCCTGTGCGCAAAAGGAGGCACGTAGGGGGCACGACATCCACCTCATCGACTTCAGAGTACTCCTCTAGCGCCATGCCTCGGGGACGGGGACCCAATGCTAGCATCTTGGAGCATCTGGCTGAGTACGAGCACGAGAATGTCCATCTCTCCGATGTGAGCGACAGTGAGGACTTGATGAGAGAGGCGAGCCTTTATGAGCTGAGTAGTGATGAGGAGGAATCGGAGGCCTAGGAGGTCTCTAGAATCGATTTAGGAGGAAAAACAAACAATGAACAATTTTATGCACAACTTGTTTATTTTTTGCTTTATTTGGGCGCCGATGGGGCGAAAACAATGTATTAATGTTTTATTTGCTTTTTAAATTTATGCTTTGTGAATTTACATATTACTTGAGCCTCGGGGCAGTTTTTTGCTTGGAATTGGGGTGGCGGGCCAAAATGATTTGTGATGACACATAACTGCATGGTTAATGTTTGGATATGTTTTTGCACAGGTTTTTGTTGGAAAAGTGGGGTGAAAACTCCCTTTGGGCAGCAACTTGGTTGCTGCAGATTTTTTCTCACATCAGGCAAATGAGGCCGTGCGGTCTGGTCTCTCGAGCAAATGAAGCTGTGCGGCTTACACTTCTGTCTGGACTGGTTATTTTTAGAATAAAACCAAGGCTTGGCCATTTCATTTCATTTTCACTCTAGACTTGTCCCAACTGTTCCCAGAGCACGTATTTGACCTAAAGACATCAACTTTGATCATTTTGCAATGGAGAAGCCCGTTAGATTGCAAAAGGGGAAAAGAGACCGCTTTCTATCCGATCTTCAATCTTGGGTGAGATATAACTTTCAATCTCACAAGGGGCCGTTTGATTCTTTTTTCAAGATCAAATCTTTATGGCATTTGAGGGATCTCCCGCCCGATTGGGATCTTTTGAGAGCAGCAGCAAGGTTTTGGGACGTCCGGAGACACGTTTACTGCTTTTCTTACAATGAGATTGTCCCAACCTATGAAGACTTCCGAGCCTTGATTGGGGGTCCAGAAATTGAGGCTATATCGATTCCTCTGATCGAAGATGTGCCGGTGGTGGCAAAGTTGGCATCTTTTACGCACATATCTCTGGGAGAGGCTGAGGGGATGATGATAGCTCCGGACTGGATTGACCTTTCTGATATCCCGGGCAGGTTCGGGTCTCCGGATATGGCTACGACCACAGTGGCCATGGATGCATTTATCCTCTGCATATTCTCTTCTCTGTTCACCGCTGCGTCCGTGGGGATCTGTCATGGTGGTCTCTTGGACATGGTTAGGGATTGCAGGGCTGGGAAGGACATTGTCCCATTGGTTTTGGGTGAGACTCTGCATGGCATCGATAGGATGGCTAGAGGAGACCGTTTCATGAGGTGCAGGAGTCCGGCCGTGTTGACTTTGTGGGCTGCGGGAGAGGCTCGGGGCTTTGCCGGGGGCTTTGCCGACTCGGTGCCCTTGGGTGATTTCCCGAAGGGGTTTACCTCGGCAATGAGGACCGGGGGTGGCCGGGAGCTAATGATGGCTAGGTTATCCACTTCGGATATTCGTGGTGGGTACCTCACTTTGGAGGCTGTAGACCGGGAGGACATTTCGGGAGTCCTATATAGTGAGGGTTCCGGGGTTACTGCTGGTCATCCTTCTACATACCACTGTTTGGTATCCGGGCGGTTCGGGGCCTTACGGGAGCCGTTGGGCGGTGGGAGGACATCCGTACCATGGAGGTGGTGCCATTAGATATGAGGGATCCGACCAGCTTCTCATTCTTCTCGAGGGCTTGGACATATGCTGCTTTCCCACCCAGGGCCATTCTCAGGAACAGGAAGAGTACCATCTTGAATACGGTCTACTTGGATTGGTACGAGAGAGAGATGGGAGCGACTCAGGTCATATTGGGAGAGAGGCATCAGGCTTTATTGGGGCGGCTGCGACTCGAGCGGGACTCGAGGAGGCGAAGCTAAGGCGAGTCACCATAACCAGTCGGGTGACCTTATCAAAGATATGGAGGCTCGATATAAGAGGCTTTCTGAAGTTGCTCCCTTGACTGAGGCACAGAGGGAGGAAGTGCGGACTCGTGCCCGTGTTGAGAGGGCACTTATTGACACCGGTTTGATGGAGGCTCCAGTGAGGATATTGGAGATCGGGATGAGGGAGACCGACATCTTGGAGAAGAAGAGAAAGAAAACTCGACGGGGTCGAGGTAAAGGGAAGAAGACCAAAGAAGACTCAGTGAATGACAACTGACAGATCTTTTCTTAGGATTCCCTTATTGCCATTTTTGCAAACACAATAATTTTATTAGGCATTTTATTGTATTTTAGATCTTTGTAGCAGGTTAGCAGAGTCAAGAGTAGACCGTGCTTGAACTCATCAAGGAGTTTTTAACTTGTAATGAACAAGAGATATTATCTTAGAAATTAATCAAGACACAATTTCATGGAAATTTCAGATATCTTATTGATTAGGACCCGTTTTATGAAAACTTGAATATCCTTTATTATTGTTTAGGACGCATTTCATGGAGACTTAATCGCCCTTTTTATTGTTTAGACCGAACCATAAATGGCTGCCTACGTTCCCCTTTTACAAGAAAGACTAAGGGGCTCAGGTCTTCGTAGTTCATTCTGGTGAACTCTTTTTTTTTTTTTTTATTTGCAACCTGTTTTTGCCTAGACCGCCCTTTTTGGGTTTTCGGCCCTAGTTGGGCATTACTCTTTTTGCACTAAGATTTTTCTTTCTTTTTTTTTTATGTGCAACCCTGTTTTTTGCCTAGACCGCCCTTTTTGGGTTTTCAGCCTAGCTGGGTATTACTCTTTTTGCACTAAGACTTTTTTTCTTCTTTTTTTTTTTTTAATTTTCTTTTTATATATATATTTTTTATTTCTTAGACATAGTACCTTCGGAGCTTATCACCGTTGACTGGGTGGACAAAGGGATTGCCGTTCAGGTCTGCAAGTTTCATGGCTCCTCCCGATAGTATCTTCTGCACCACATACGGGCCGATCCAAACGGGTTCCCATTTTCCCAAGGGGTTGTCTCTGGTAGGGGGCTTCACTTTCAGCACTAAGTCACCCTCTTTGATGTCTCTGGCCTTGACCTTTTTGTCAAATGCTCTGGCCATTTGCCTCTGGTAGGCTCGGGTGTGCTCCATGGCTTTTAGCCTTCTTTCATCGAGCAGGGCCAACTCATCATGTCGGCTACGTAGCCATTCTACTTCGTTGACACTGTTTTCCAGGAGGACCCTTAATGATGGGATTTCCAACTCCACTGGTAACACCGCTTCCATCCCGTAGGTTAGGGCAAAAGGAGTTTCTCCTGTGGCTGTTCTGACAGACGTTACGTAGCCCCGAGTGCCGGGTGCGGCTTTTCGGGCCAATCACGACCACGGGTGGCCATTTTCCGGATGATCCGTTCGAGCGTCTTATTAGCGGCTTCAACGGCTCCGTTAGTCGAGGTGCATGGGACGACTTGTGGCGAGTGATTACGAATTCGACGGTAACCTATCGCAGTCTCCTTCAAAGTGCGACCCATTATCAGAAATGATCTCATTGGGCACCCCATATCTACACATTATGTTTTCCTTGATAAACTGGGCCACCTTCTTGGAAGTGAGGACCTTGTAGGACTTGGCCTCTACCCACTTGGTGAAGTAGTCGACGGCTACTAACACAAATTCATGCCCATTGCTTCTGCGGGGCTATCTTCCCTATCACGTCAATACCCCAAGTTGCAAACGGCCAAGGAGTCGTCATGCGATACAGGTCATGAGGCGGGAGATGGTTGAGGTTGGCAAACCGTTGGCATTTGTCGCACGCTCGGACATCTTGGACACGATCTATCTCCATGGAAATCCGGTAGTAACCCATTACGAGGATCACTTGCATCGGGGCTCTAGCATTCATATGAGGACCGCGGGGACCATTGTGGACTTCGGTCATCAACTCTCTGGCCCTTTCTTGAGTGACGCACAAGAGGAGTGGTCCTTGGTACCGCTTCTTGTACGGAGTTGCCTCCTAAAATGACATAATGGGAGGCCAACCTTTTCGGGGCTTGCAAGCTCTTGGCTTTGACACCTTCTTTTGGTATAACTTCTTCGTCTCGAAAGGCGACTCTCCATCTTTGAGGAGCTGGTAAATTTGATTGTACCGGGGTTCCTTGATAGGCTCGGGTCCCAAGTCTACTTCACAACGAAGCGGGGCTTCTCTTCTACCCACTACGAAGGGCTTTATAGCTTTTCCCTCGGGGATCTCTACCGGTGAGGATAGAGTAGCTAGGGCATCTGCGAATCTATTCTTTTCCCTTGGCAAGTAGTGGAAAGTCACTTCTCTGAAGCTGTCCGATCAACTCCTCCATATGGGCATGATACCGCTGAAGATTAGGGTCCACGAGTCTTCCATTTGTTGGAGACACAGTTGATGATCGAGTGAGTCTCCATAAACTTCGAGCTCCTTGACATTCCTTTCTAAGGCGGCTTCTAGACCGGCAATGCGAGGCTTCGTACTCGGCAACATTGTTCGTGGCGGGGAAGTTTAACTTAAGGGCTATGGGCGTGTGCTCATCTTTCGGATCGACCGGTAGCATCCACTACGCCATTTCCTCTTTTGTTAGCGGCTCCATCAAAGAAAAGCTGCCATCGGTTCTCGAGCTCATTGCAAAGATCCCTTCATGCAGGAATTGGGGTTCGGGCCCACGGTCCTCATTACGGGAAAATTTGCCGGATGGTCGACAATGCTTGACCCTTGATGACCTTTACGGTCACGTAGTTGATGTCGTATTCGGCCAAGAAGAAAGACCATTTTGCTAGGCGCATCGAGAGGGAAGGCTTGTCAAAGATGTATTTGATGGGGTCCATTTTCGAGACCAAGTTCACGGGGTGGGCTTGCATATAATGCTTGACTTACCGACTACCCGGACCGATCCTGCACAAGTCTTTTCACATGCTTTGAGTAATTGAGCTCACTTCTCTGCTGACTTCCGACAAAGTAAATGGCATTTTCTACCCGAGAGTCTTTCTTTTCTGAGCAAGCATAGCCCCAAGCTGCCGTATCGGTGACGGTGAGATAGAGCAAAAGAGGTTTTACTGTCTATGTGGGGGCATAGTACTTGGAGGATGTACTAAGTACGCCTTGATGCGGTCAAAGGCATCCTGGCATTCTTCGGTCCATTACGTGTCTACATTCTTCTTCATGAGCTTGAAGATGGGCTCGCACATAGTGGTCAACTGGTTAACGAAACGGCTGATGTACTGCAGTTTGCCCATAAAGCTTTTAACTTCTATCTGGGTTTGAGGTGGCCTCATGTCCATAATGGCTTTGATCTTTCGGGGGTCGACTTCGATACTCGCTCCGTGACCATATACCCAAGCACTTTTCCCCTTGTCACTCCGAAGGTGCATTTAGCAGGGTTTAGTCTTATGGAATGTTGTCTCAGCCTCTCGAAGAACTTTTGCAGGTCAACAAAGTGCTGCCCATCCTCGCCATTGGAGTGAATTATCATGTCGTCGACGTAGACCTCAATCTCCTTGTGGATCATGTCATGAAAAAGAGCGGTCGCTGCCCTTTGATAAGTAGCCCCGGCGTTCTTAAGCCCAAATGACATTACTGTATAGCAGTAAGTTCCCCACGGTGTGGTGAAGGATGTCTTTTCTTGGTCTTCTTCGGCCATCTTGATTTGGTTGTAGCCTGCAAAGCCGTCAACGAAGGATTTGACTTCGTAGTTGGCAGTGGAGTCCACCAGGATGTCTATGTTTGGCAAGGGGTAATCGTCTTTAGGGCTGGCCTTGTTCAGATCCCAGAAATCTACACAGCAGCGCACCTTCCCGTTGGCCTTGGTTACGGTCACAATATTGGACAACCATGTCGGATATTCGATGACTCTGATGAATCCTACCCGCAGTAGCTTCTCAATTTCTTCTTTGACCTGTAGAGACCATTCTGACTTGATTTTCTCGGTTTACGCTTCCGGCTTAGCATCTGGTGCTAGAGGGATTCTGTGCTCTACTATTGAACTTTCTAGCCCCGGCATATCCTTGTACGACCATGCAAAGACGTCCATATATTCTCTGAGCAGATTAACCAGTCTGTCCCTTTCAACCTCCTGGAAGAAACTTCCAATCTGTTTCTCTTTAGGTTCCTCGACAGTACCCAAGTTAACACTCGTCAAAACCTCCTCGGCAGCTTGGGCCCGGTTTTCCTCTTTTTCTGTAACCTGCTTAAAGATTTCTTTAATGTATTGTTCGTTTAGTGTGTTTGCATCTTGTTCAAATGATTCATTATTAACTGTTGTTAAGTTTTAATTTATCATTTGTTAAGTTGGCAATAAGAGGATACTCAGAAGATCTGTCATTTCATTCAAAGCAAGGGGAAAGATGACATTGATTACATGTTCATAATCCTCAGGCGTGAGGCCTTCGGATGACTCAGAGGACAGGAATTCAAAGATTCCTGACTCAACTGACTCTTGACCCTACTGACTCTGGACCCTACATTACTTATTGACTCGAAGTGTTTGACGCGGGTTGGACTGGGGTTTACTCTTTCCTGCTGTTGCCCTGGAGAGTAGCAGTCTTGTCATCATTCTTCAGAAAGTTGTGCATCCTCTGGACCATCATTGCCTTTGCTGACACCATTCCCATGGGGGATGTCTGAATGATCTGGCACAATCTCTTCTCTGAATCTGACTGTATTCATCTGTACCTCTGGGGTAGTAGGACCAGTTGTACTTTCGGCATCTGAGAGACAGCTTTCTTCATCACAAAAGTCTTCTGGCTTGTTCACTCTTCTTTCCACCTTTTCCCAAACAGGGGGTTGGGACTAATCTTCAGGGGTAGTAAGAGCCATCACAAACACAATATGCTCATCGTGGGTAATGAAGGGTTCCGAAGAGACTTTCATTAACATGGCTTGTTTTACTTCAAACTTGTAATCTTCATAAGTGAGCCTTTCTTCTGTAATCTTGACCATGGTCACTGGTTCGATATCATAAAAGAAAGGTCGGGCTCTGACAACATTAATGAAATCCGTTCCTATTATGGGTCCAAACTGTCCTTCCATGGCAGCGGCATTAATCAGATCTTTCCACTTTCCTTGTAATTCAACATAAGGAACATTGAATTTCAGGATGTCTATGATCTTTGGATTCCCAACACTGACTGCATTTGTCTCTCCGAACTCGATCACGTTGACTTAATTGTTAGCAGGAAGAGGATTCTTGACCACATTGGGACCCCGAGGCGGCTCCAGCTTGCCTTCTTCAATCAGGCAAGAGATCAGGAACTTCAGGTAGGTACAATCATTGGTGTTATGCCCATGATATTTTTGAAAGCGGCAGTGCTTGGTTTCATCCATCCTGACACTAGGGTTCTTTGGTTTCCAGTTTTCCAAAGGTCTGATGAGTCCTTCAGCTACCAAACCGTCGAAGACCTTTTCTAGTGGCATTCCGAAATCTTTGGCAGTATAGGAATGAGGCCTTGGCTTCGCAGCAACTTGGCTTGAATTTTCTCCAACCCTCTCATTCTGAATATAATTGACAGCGCCAACCGTTTCTTTTCCTTTTATAGTAACAGCTGTGGCATTTGAAACTGGTGCTTTGTAGCAATAGGAGTTGGCTGTTCCTGTGGCTGGGGCCATGTTGAAGGCATTTTCAAACTTGGTGCCGGCATTTACCATTGCCCGGAGGTCAGGATAATAGTAATTGCCAATTTGGACCCTTAGTTGAGGTTTCAAGCAAGACTGGAAGATCTCCATCTGCTCCTCTTCATTCAGCGGGGTCAGCATTTCACTAAGCTTCCAATTCCATCTCTTGTAGAATTCACTTACTGGCTCATCTGGGCGCTGTAAAGTTCCTTGTAGGTCATTCCTGCTGGTTTCCCAATTCAAATTGGCCTTATACTTTTCCAGGAATGCTTCCTTGATCTGGTCCCAGGTGGCTCGGGCCTCTGGCTTTACATGCAGGAACCACCTAAGGGCTGAACCCTTTAATGACAACTGAAAATGGTCGGCCATTTGCTGATGTGTACAATCCTTAGCTCTCATGGCAAGAAGGTAGCTTTCAATGTGAGTCCGGGGACAATCGGTGCCATTGAACTTTTCAATCTCAGGCATTCGGAATTTTGGAGGAAGAGGGACAATTTTCTTTGGGATCGGTGATGCGGTATCTTTGCCTTTTTGGTGCTCAGTTCTCCAAACTTTTCTTGCATGGACTTAACTTGTTCCATCAACCAAGTCATGTTGGGGTCAGGTGATGGTTTAGGATTGTTCGATTCCGAAGCAGGCTTATCAGATTTGAGTGGCAGGACAGTGGGTGACACAGTGGTAGCTGGTACCATGGCTTGGGGATCTTTAGAAGGGAAGTAAGTGTAAACTTGGCCTGGTCCTGTGTTTCCGTGAGGCTGGCCAGAGGCATAGGAATTAGGCTCGTAGTTGCTGAAGTAGGAAAAAGGAGCCTCGTGGGATCCTGTCGGCACGGTTGGGGGTGGAAGATCTGCTGTGGAAGGGCATAGATTGAGAAGGTCACTCGATTGATTCTGAGGCCTAGAAATTGTCTGGGACAGCCCATACTGGGGAGAGGGAACGAATCCCATGGGGTAGTGCAGAGGCTGCGTTACGGGGATAGCTGTGTCGTTTGCTCTCTGTTGGTAGGGAACAAAGCTGGGTCTTATCTGAGGAGGAGAGGGTGTCGGAACCCTGATGGCTTGAGACATTGGGAAGGACTGAAAAGGGACAGTCTTTGGCAATGGATCATATGTGGATGGAGGAGGACATTGGTTATAGGCTAAGGGAGTTGAGATGGTTACATCTGGAGTCTCATCTTCAACCATAACCAGGGAACCGTTGGGCTCTACCACTATCTGGACCCCATGACGACGGAGCGCATCAATGAGCATGGTTTGCTGTTCCTCATGGGCCTTATGACTGTTTTCCAAGGCTAAAGATAGCTCTTCTTCCCTAGTCATCTGGTTACCCAAACCAGTACTGTTCTCTATCAAATCGGCCATTCTGACTCTCAGGATTGACAAAGCTAAGGATTCTGGTGAACTGTCTGAGAATTCTACGCTAACAAGTCGCTGACCCGGTGTTCTCACCCACTTCTTTCTCACTGCGGGAAAGGGATAGGAGAGGTTTAGACTCGGGGTAGGTGTTTAGGCTGAAGGCTCAAGCAATATGCAAATTAAGAATCTTCCAGTTTACTTAAAACAGTGTCTTTTATTAATTTCTATTTGGTTGGAAAAGGGGTTCTGCCCTTCTTTTTCGCAACTACTCTAGATCCTGGATCAGTGGGTTCCATTACTACGTCTATAAGCCCCTCGTATTCCACCTGTATTTCGACCTCCCAGGGTGGACAGCCCCGGGCGAGAGTCCTATAGGGCACGCGGATCCCACCGACCGAGAGAGAAGAACGCTCCTAACGGGTCTAGTGAGTCATAGGAACATTTAACGCACGAGCGATGCAGATTATAGTCAAGGCAATACCGGGAAAGTCTCGTCTTTCAGCCTTAACAGAATTTCGGCAGAATTTCGCTTGCGCGATTGATGTTTTGACTTTTCGGTAATGTTCGAGAAGATAATAGGCATGGGTCGGGCGGTAAAAGCTAGATGACACAGTGTCACATTGAACTTCGTTGCATACGTCGTGCGTGAGTCAAGATAGAAGTCAATGCCGGGTCAAGATCTTGCCAGTTTTTCCTTGTCAGAATTTTGGCAGAGCTTCGCTTGAGCGAAAGATCTTTTGGATTTTTGGCATGGACTTGGTCTCGACTCTTACGCATTCCGTGCATGTCAAAGTCAAAGTCAATGCCGGAGTCAAGATTCTACTGATTTTTCCTTGTCGGAATTTTGGCAGAGTTTCGCTTGAGCAAAAGATCTTGACTTCCGTTATGGACTAAGGCTTGAGCTTTACGGGGACATGCAACTGGGCTGTATGACACGGACTAGACCAAAAACCAACCAAAAGTCACGGTTTTTTGAAACGTGTGAAACGGACTGTGCATTGGTCGACACTGGCTGCCATGGGGAGTTTGGGGTGATTCCGTGCGCGCCCGGGAGCATCGTAAGGGTCTTGTCCGTGGCACCGAAAAAGCACCCCGGGTTTAAAGGGACATGCGTGCAAAGTGTACATGATATATAAGGTGCGCGTAGTGTGCGGCCTCCTAAAAATATTCCTTTTTGAGTTAAAACAGAGATTTTCATAAATGTGTTTTAAAGGAATGATTTTTCGGGACGGGGGAAAATGCAACAGATAAGGCACGTAAATTTTAAGGAGCCCAGTCAGTCTTGGAACTGAATAGCCCCAAGCTGCCAAGGCTACCAGATTAACCTCAATTTTTCCTGGTGGAATTGCCACTGAGGCCGCCCGATCAAAATCCAAGGAGGATTGAGCCGTACGACTGCATGAATCAATTTTCCAGGTTCCACTCCTTTGCAATTTCAGGTTGCTTCCCGAACATTTCAGGCACCTTTTAGCCTTGAGAAGGCTTCTTGTTCAAAGTATGCACAACTCCCAAGATGCAAATGATGCAATGCAAGGCAAAGAAAGCAAGCACGATGAATGGAATTCGCGACGGGAGTCTAACCCGCTCAAAGGAAAAAAGCTTTCTTCTTTAGTTTTTTTTTTACGAAAAGAGATATCGGTACATGGGATTGTTAAACCACCGTTTATCCCAAGCCCCGGGTTAGGGAGCGATACAGGAAGGTTAAATGGTTTCCACCTATATACAGGTATCGTTTATTTTGAAAATGAAAGCTTTTCTCCTTTGGAATATCCCCAGCGGAGTCGCCAAACTGAGAATGTGTGCCCAAATTCTAAATTTTATTTTTTTTGTTTTTTTTGTTTTAGATTGGATTCACGCGAGTTTGAAAACATCCGGTTTAATTTGAAAAACGGAGTCGCCATGCCATTTTGATTTCCTCAAAACTTTGAAAAAAAGGATTTTAGGGTTCGGAGGTTAAGTTACCCCTTGGGAAGAACGGATCGTCGTTCACCCAAGGTGCCTTGCCGTAGCAAGTCTCCCTAGATTCCATTTTTCGTACTTGCTTGTGTGCTTTCTTGTGTGCATGTGTTGAAAAGAGGGGGGGATGTCCCAAGTTGTCTTCCGGACGTACAAACCATTTAGTTGGTTGTCGCTCGGGATTCCTTGGATTTTTATGTGTTAGGGACTTTGGTCCCGTCCTCATCTTGGACTTGTGATCATCGCTATTTGACCTTGGGTCTTGCGTGATCGAGAGAAGGACTCTCTTTTACAGTCCAAAATGGGGTTCTTTAGGAAAGGAGTGACCTTAGCCCATCAATCCTACGCCTTGAGACGATTGAGCTTATATGGGAGCTATCATGCTCGTCTCAAGCGATAATCGGAGATATAGGTTCAAGGTTTTATCCCTTTCTAAAGAGATTGTGGCACCTTTAATGGAAGAAACGATGTAAAGATAGGATCTTTACACCGGTCCGTTCCGAAGGTTGCTAATGGGGGCATGGGGGAATGCATGTAAAAATGACATTTTTAGTGAAAAGATGACATTTTTAGGGTGCAAAGGATGTTTTTTGATTGCAAATGATGCTTTTTTATGTAAAGAAAAGATTTTTATGCAAAGGATGCACTTTTATGTAAATAAAGGATTTTTAATGCAAAGGATGCATTTTCATGTAAAGAAAGGATCTTTGATGCAAAGGATGCATTTTTGATGCAAAGAAATGATCTTTAATGCAAAGGATGCATTTTTATGTATAAAATTGAGTTTTAGGGTGCAAAAGATGCAATTTGAATATAAAGATTATATTTTTATATGCATAGGATGCATAAAGATATCATTTTTATGTAAAAAAGGGATTTTTAGGTGCAAAGGATGCACCTTTAATGCAAAGATTACATTTTTATGGGCAAAAGATGCTTATTTCATGCAAAGGATGTAAAAAGGGGAAGGGGTATGATTTATATGAATTAAGATAGGATCTTTAACAACAAATACCAAGTCCCAAGCAAGATAATGGTAATATATGAATGCAAGGAGCAATTATATAATATAAACAAGCATAATGCAAGGTGAAGTGGTGAGAGGTTACCAATGGTGGTGACCTCTTCTTCTTTGGATCTTGCCTAGGGGATGGACCAACTTGGAAGGCTTCAAGGAGGAGGGAGGTGGCTTCTTCGCACTCTTCAACTTCTTGGATTTTCGCAGCAGGGCTTGAACAGAGCTTTTGATACTGAATATGGTTTGTTGTTGGTGTTTAAAATGGGTAGAGGAGGGCTCTATTTATAGGCAGTATGGATAAGGCTAATGAGGCCGTGCGGCTAGGAGTTCTCTCCTAATGCAGCCGTGCGGCATTATCCTGTATGACTCAGCATGTTTCTAGAATCATTCAAGGTGGCAATTCTAGAAGGATTCCAAATACAAGAAAAACGTGCTCTTTTATTTTAAATCAGTCCCTTTATCCCTCGGAAGGTTCGGAACAGTTTCGGAATTGCTCCCGGACTTTAGGAAAGTTCGGGAAATTGCCGGAAAACTTAACCGGAAGGCATGAGCCAGATTTGGGTACTTACAGACAGTTTTGGGTTGTTCACTTCCGGGGTAGGTTTTTCAGACTTGGGTGGCAGGATAGTGGGTGGTACATTGGTAGCTGGTACCATTACTTGAGGATCCTTCGAAGGGAAGTAGGTGTAAACTTGACCTGGTCCCGTGTTTCCATAATGCATGCCAGAGGCATAGATGTTGGGTTCATAGCTACCGGGGTAAGAAAAGGGGTAAGGAGCCTTGTGGGGTCCTGTTGGCAAGGTCAGGGTGGAAGATCTGATGAGGCAGGGCAGAGGATAGGGAGATCACTGGATTGGTCCTGGGGTCTGGAGATCATCTAGGATAGCCCATACTGAGGAGATGGAGTGAATCCTATGGGATAACGCAGAGGCTGAGTGACTGGGGTTACCGTGGCATTAGTTCTCTGTTGGTAATGAACAAAGCTGGGTCTTATATGAGGAGGCGAGGGTGTTGGAGCCTTGATGGCCTGGGATGTTAGAAATGACTGAAAAGGGGTAGTCCTTGGTAAGGGATCATATGTGGATGGAGGAGGGCATTGGTTATAGGATGGAGGAGCTGAAATTGCTGCTTCTGGAGTCTCATCTTCCACAATGACCAAGGAACCATTGGCTTTGACCACTATCTGGACCCCATGACGACGGAGCGCATCGATAAGCATGGCTTGCTGTTCCTCATGGACCTTACGACTGTTTTCCAAGGCTAAGGCTAGCTCTTCCTCCCTAGTCATCGGGTTACCCAAACCACTGTTGTTTTCTGTCAAATCTGCCATTCTGACTCTCTGGGCTGACGAACTGACGATTCTGGCAAACTATCTGAGACTTCTGCACTGACAAGCCGCTGACCCGATATTCTCACCCGCTTCTTTCTCGCTGCGGGGAAGGGATAGGCAAGGTTTAGACTCTGGGGTAGGTGTTTAGGCTGAAGGCTCAAGTAATATGCAAATTAAGAATCTTCCAGTTTACTTAAAACAGTGTCTTTTATTTATTTCTATTTGGTTGGAAAAGGGGTTTCCCTTCTTTTTCGCAACTACTCTAGATCCTGGATTAGTGGTTTCCGTCACTATGTCTATAAGCCTCTCGTTTTCCACCTGTATTTCGACCTCCCAGGGTGGACAGCCCCGGGCGAGGGTCCTATAGGGCATGCGGATCCCACCGACCGAGAGAGAAGAACGGTCCTAGGGTCTAGTGAGTGAGCACCCCAACCCGGAACCTAACACATGTCCCGAGCTGGAGAGGCCCAAACTAAGAAAGACCACCTGGAAATTTAAAAACTTTTGACTTAACTTAGAAAAGAACACAACTTTAACCTTAACATTCAAACACTAACTTGAGTCATCTCCACTTGGAGGAAAATGTAAAACAACTTGGAAAACCAAACTTACTTTAGTTACAAATTACAAAAGTTCACAAGTATAATTTTGACAAAGTGCTTATATATACAAACTCCACCAAGGAGCTAACCCAAAATACAACTACACATCCCATCTAGGACATATACATACCCAACAACCCAAAATACGCGTACAAACTCCTCCCCGTCCTCACTGGCCGGGTCATCCTGTCTCAGGCCGATCTAAAACATTAAAAAGAGAAGGGTGAGAATAAATCTCAATAAGTTATTATGAATGCAACAATATGCCAAGTAAGATGCAACACATTCAAGGTGCATATAACACATTGGAAAAGCCGTAAACACATTACATTACCTTAGTTTACCTTTTCCCGTATGAACAATAAGTCGTACAACATTGGGAGATAAAACTCCACTCATTTGAACTGCTTTAGCATATTCACATCTTATAAAACCCATTTTTCAGGGAACCATATAAGATACTAGCAACTCTGTAAGGCTTTTGGCTCAATACAGATGCTATAGCCCCAATCTGTGGCCACAGAAGGGGACAGTCACAGGTATAACGTAATCCGATCACATTAGGTCACACTTTCCATAATTGATCGTATTCGGTTATACCCCTAAACATCAGCTGATTAGCACAAGTTCAAGCACATAATAGTTACTTGAAATGAAATCCACGAAAGGGATAACGAAATGTAAACATGGCATTCATACTCATGTTTAAACAAATGCAATAATGCAACAATCCATTTCATACACTAATGGAATCATAAACCATGTTTATGAACTCAAGTAAGGCCACAATGCATCATAAACCAGCCCTACATGATCATAACAAAACAATTCATAACCTCTATAAAGGTTAAAGATCAATTTACCAAGTTTGATTCACTTTGGTTAAGTTACAATTCAAGGTTGTCAACCATTTTCCGAACAATATTTAAACCCCTTCCACAATTCCATTTAACCAAGTAAGACATCATTGTGTAGCTAAACTGTTCTACTTTAATCTTAGTTAAAGAGGGTTCATTTATATCCTAGGTAGATTAGGTTTCTAGGCCTTGGAAAAAGCTTCAGAGGTTGCAGGGCAGGGCACGACTCGTGCCCATTGACACCCCCTCCAGAACCAGTCGTCCCTAATAGGGAACGACTAGTCCAACCCAAGGGACGACTCGTACCACAGAGCACGAGTCGTGCCCTCTGCCCAGAAATTAGTATTTTGCTGCAAACATCAGCAATCCAATTCCCAAGCTGTCAAGGACCAATTTTACTCTGTTTGAAGGTACCAAATCAGTACCAAACATCAGCAATACAACCCCAAACTATTTCATACCCCTTCCAACATAATCTAACACCATCCAACATCATTTTATTACCTAACTTTAGGCCATAATGCCATGCAACCATTTCCTTTTGACCATTAACACCATAAAATCCATACTAACCCTTATTCTTGATACTACAACAACCAACCCATACTCATCTCAATTACACTTTTCCAAAACCAATCTAACTAAACAAAAATGTTCCAAAAACACCAAAATCACTTATACAATATATATAACAACAATAACCATAGGATGAACAACTTTTGAAAGAAAATCATAATAACTTACCTAAATAGTGCGAAATGGAATATTTATTTGACCGGCTCTACGCGATCCCCTCGTCACCACGAACAAGAATATGTAAACGAATTTGAAAATGAAGAAGTATTGAAGGGTGTAGAATTTTTAGAAGGAGAAGCTTAGGGTTTGAGCTTTCATGGAGTTTTGAGAAGAAGGGAGTACTGATGAAGTGAAGAATAAAATGATTTCTTTGTTTATTGCTAAGGATAATCATGCAAGGTTTTAATAAAGCTCCTCCAAGGTTTAAGGAATAGCAACTAACACCTCAACTACCCAACTTTACAACAAAGCACCTCAACCTAATATAATCATTTTTATTAAAAATTTCAATTATTCTTTTTCACTATAACACTTTATTCTTATTCCACTTAGACCCGTTTTCATTAAAATTAATTCATTTTCACCCTAAATTCACATAAGGTAGTTAAAGACCAACCTAACTTCATATAAGTCATCAAAGCATAGAAATGAATACATCACTTAGCAAGTAACATAAATAGCATAAAAATAAGATACTACCACCTGAACCCCACGTGCTCAACGTGTGCTAAAATAGTGCCTAATATTAGGGTCGTGACACTCACTCCCCCTTAAAGAAAATTTGCCCCGAATTTTAGATAAACTTACTTGCACGCTCAAACAACCAAGGGTATTTTTCTCTCATCTCCGACTCTAGCTCCCACGTAGCCTCTTCAATGGTATGATTCCTCCGTAGAATTTTCACTACCGGGATGTTTTTAGTTCTCAACTCTTTAACTTGGAACTCCAAGATTCTCAAAGGTTCCTCAACATAGGACATATCCGCTTGAATCTCTTCGGGAGGTGAACTCAAAATGTGGGAGGGATCGTGACAATATTTCCTCAACATAGAAACATGAAACACGTCATGAAGCAAGGAGAAGGATGAAGGCAATGCTAAACGGTAAGCTAGTTCCCCAATCTTTTCTATAATCTCAAATGGCCCGACGAACCTTGCAGCTAGTTTCCCTTTATTCCCAAACCTTTTTATCCCAGTCCTCGCAGAAATCTTCAAGAACACTAGGTCACCAACTTGGAAAGATAAGTCCCGTCTTCTATTGTCGGTGTAGCTCTTCTGCCTACTCTGAGCCATCTTCAACCGATCTCCGATCACCTTGATTTTCTCCATTGAATCTCTAACTAAATCCGGACCCCAAAGATTAGCTTCACCAACTTCATCCCAACACGTAGGAGATCTGCTCTTTCTACCATACAACGCTTCATAAGGAGCCATCTCAATACTAGATTGGTAAATGTTGTTGTAGGCAAACTCAACCAACGGTAGATGATCCTCCCAAGACAACTGAAAGTCCATCACACAAGCCCGTAGCATATCCTCAAGTATCTGAATAGTTTGTTCTGTCTGCCCATCTGTTTGAGGATGAAACGCCGTGCTAAAACATAATTTAGACCCCAAAGCTTCATGTAATGCCCTCCAAAATCTAGAAGTGAATCTCGGATCTCTATCAGAAACAATGCTAACTGGAACTCCATGAAGTCTACCAATCTCCTTCATATATAACTGAGCTAACCTCTCCATCAAAAACTTAGTTGACACGGGAAGAAAATGAGCCGACTTCGCCAATCTATCCACGATAACCCAAATAGCATCCATCTTTTTCGCGGTAAGAGGCAAACCAGTTACAAAATCCATTGAAATCCCTTCCCATTTCCACTATGGAATGTCTAAAGGTTGAAGTAGCCCCGCCGGTCTCTGATGCTCGGCTTTGACTTGTTGACAAGTTAAACACTTGGACACAAAATCCGCTATTTCTCTCTTCATCCCATTCCACCAGTATCCTCATTTCATGTCTTGGGTACATCTTCGTACTACCCGGATGAATAGCAAACTTAGACTTATGACCATCTTCTAGAACACGTCTCTTGATCTCCGGTGATGAAGGAACACAAATCTGGCCTTAGAAAGTTAGGATTCCATATCTATTTAACGCAAATTCCCTGACTTTACCATCTTGAACTTGCCCCAAAATTCTCTTCAACTCCGGTTCATTTTGTTGAGCTTCCATAAAATCTCCATACAAGGTTGGAACGGCTCGAACATTCGCAAAAATCAACTCATATCTTGACTCTCGAGAACTCAAAGTTGACAAGTAAGCTTTTCGACTCATCGCATCCGCAACTACATTCGCCTTCCCCAGATGATATGAAATCACGCAATCAAAATCCTTCAAGAATTCTAACCATCTTCTTTGCCGATTATTCAACTCCTTTTGTGTAAACAAATACTTCAAGCTCTTATGGTCCGTGAAGATCTCAAATCTTGCCCCATAAAGATAGTGTTTCCACTTGTACAATGCAAACACAATCGCAGCTAATTCCATGTCATGGGTAGGGTAATTCTGTTCAGCTGGTGACAACTTTCGAGAGGCATAAGCAATAACTTTCCCACCTTAGATTAGAATACACCCCAAACCCTCCTTCGAGGCGTCATTGAAGATGACAAAATTCTCGCAACCATCTGGAAGGGTAAGAACGGGAGCTGATGTCAACCTTTTCTTCAACTCATTAAAACTTGCTTCACATTTAGAATCCCATATAAATGATACATCCTTCCGAGTCAGTCTGGTCAACGGAGTAGCAATTCTAGAAAAACCCTCAATAAACCTTCTGTAATACCCCACCAAACCAAGAAAGCTTCGAACTTCTGTCACAGTTGAAGGTTGCTTCCAACTGACAACAGCTTCAATTTTGGAAGGATCAACGAATATCCCCAAACTAGACACCACGTGCCCCAAGAAAGAGATTTTCTCGAGCCAAAACTTGCACTTGCTGAACTTGGCGAACAACTGCTTCTCACGAAGAAGGTATAACACAATCCTCAAATGATTCTCATGCTCTTCCCGGGATTTAGAATAAACAAGAATGTCGTCGATGAAAACCACGACAAAGCAATCAAGGTACGGCTTGAAGATACGGTTCATCATATCCATGAATACGGCCGAAGCGTTAGTCAACCCGAAAGGCATAACCACGAACTCATAGTGACCATATCTCGTCCTGAAAGCTGTCTTGGAAATGTCGTCGGGTCTAATCTTCAACTGATGGTATCCGCTTCTCAAATCAAGCTTTGAGTAGATAACGGAACCTTGGAGTTGATCAAACAAATCATCAATGTGCGGGAGAGGGTATTTATTCTTTATGGTTGCTTGATTAAACAAACAGTAATCTATACACAATCTCAAGGTGCCATCCTTCTTTTGGACAAACAAAATCGGTGCTCCCCACGGTGACACACTTGGATGGATAAATCCCCGATCTAACAACTCTTGCAATTGAATCTTTAACTCCTTCAACTCAGCCGGGGCCATTCTATAAGGCGCTTTAGAGATAGGTGAGGTACCGAGCACTAGGTCAATACAAAAACTCTACCTCATGATCCGGAGGCATAGAGTACTCGGTGGAAAACACATCATCAAATTCACTTACAACGGGGACATGAGCTAATTCAGGGAATTTCTTATTGGAATCTATCACATACGCCAAATACCCCGCACACCCTTTAGAGAGCATCTTTCTAGCCTTTAAAGCAGAAATAACATGTATGCCAAACATAGATTTGTCCGCATCAAATACAAAAGTAGGCATATCAGGCATAGCAAATGAGACCCTCTTTCTACGACAATCTACCAAAGCATGGTAATGACTCAACCAGTCCATACCAAGAATGACATCAAAGTCCCGGATTTGTAACTCTACTAAATCCACCAGCAATACATGCCCACAAATTTGCACATCACAACCATTATAAACCAAAGAAGAAGTGAGGCACTCTCCCATAGGATTTGAAACCTCAAGTACATAAGGCATAAATTCAGGTAGTTTATGTAATGCAAATGCAAAATGGGATGCCACAAATGAATGGGAAGACCCGGGATCTATAAGAATGCGGGCCTTGACTCCTGAGACAGGAACAATACCTCTAATGACACCATTTGGGTCAACCTCTCCTCTTCCTAAAGCAAACACTCGCACCTGAACTTTATCTTTAGCCTTCCCTTCATTATCTCTTCCTCTTTGCCCACCTTACACACTACCCGATGCTTGCCCTCATAGCTTAGGACAATTCTTCCGAAAATGACCATCTGCTCCACACTCTAAGCATTTTCCAAGCTTGCTCCAGCATCTATCTTCTGAGTGACCCACCTTTTTGCAAAACCCACAAACAACCCCAAACTGTCTTGAAGGAGGACGAGCTGCTAGAGTCATCATATTTCCACCTCTTGCTACACTCGGGGCTGAGAACCGCTGCTGCCCTCTACTTTGTCCCAAACCATGACCTTGGAACCGCTGCTTGATTCCACTTCCACCTTCGGACTTACCCTTATGCTCTTCAATGTCATTCTCTATTCTATAGGCTCGGTTCACCGCCGCTTGGAAATCGGTGATGTTGTGTGTCAATAATTGCTTCCGGAACTCTAGCCTTAACCCTTTCACAAATCGGTATACCCGTCTCTCTTCTTCCGGCACCAAATGGGGACAATAGCGAGCTAGCTCCGTAAACTTTGCCGAGTACTGTGATACGGTCATTGTCCCTTGCTGGAGTCTCAGAAACTCAACCTCCTTTTTGTCTCTTATAACCATAGGAATAAAGTGATCCCGGAACTTGTGTGTGAAGTTCTCCCATGTCTGCGGTGTATGGTCTCGGTCCCAACTATCCTTCACTATGTGCCACCAATGCTCGGCTGGTCCCTCCAACTTGAAGACAGCGCACCTCACCTTTTCCTCATCAGGGCTCTCCATTGTTGCGAAGATCTTGTTCATTGCTTCAAGCCATCTCTCCGCCTTCAACGGATCTGGGTCTCCATTAAAGCTAGGCGGAGCCATCTTGACAAATTTCTCTAGTCCATGCCCTTATCTACCTTCCTGTTGCTGTTGAGCTCTACCTTGAGTCGCCATATTCTGTAAGAATACCCTAAACATGTCCATCATTTCAGCATTCAGATTGTCATTAGCCCCGGCATTGCCAACATTGCCCTGAGCCTGATGCTGATCATCCTCATTCCCAGCCATTAGAATAAACTCCTGCATCAAACACTCGGGTTCAGTTATCACACACTCCCCCTTAAACTAGACATCTACCCTTGACCTCTAGATGAGGCTCTGATACCAACTGTGAGCACCCCAACCCGGAACCTAACACGTGTCCCGAGCTGGAGAGGCCCAAACTAAGAAAGACCACCTGGAAATTTAAAAACTTTTGACTTAACTTAGAAAAGAACACAACTTTAACCTTAACATTCAAACACTAACTTGAGTCATCTCCACTTGGAGGAAAATGTAAAACAACTTTGAAAACCAAACTTACTTTAGTTACAAATTACAAAAGTTCACAAATATGAGTTTGAACAAAGTGTTTATATATACAAACTCCACCAAGGAGCTAAACTAAAATACAACTACACATCCCATCTAGGACATATACATACCCAACAACTCAAAATATGCATACATGCTCCTCCCCATCCTCACTGGACGGGTCCTCCTGTCTCAGGCCGATCTAAAACATTAAAGGGAGAAGGGTGAGAATAAATCTCAATAAGTTATTATGAATGCAACAATATGCCAAGTAAGATGCAACACATACAAGGTTCATATAACACATTGGAAAAGTCGTAAACACATTACATTACCTTGGTTTACCTTTTCCCGTCTGAACAATAAGTCGTACAACATTGGAAGATAAAACTCCACTCATTTGTGAACTGCTTGAGCATATTCACATCTTATAAGACCCATTTTTCAGGAAACCATATAAGATACTAGCAACTCTGTAAGACTTTTGGCTCAATACAGATGCTATAGCCCCAATCTATGGCCATAGAAGGGGACAGTCACAGGTATAACGTAATCCGATCACATTAGGTCACACTTTCCATAATTGATCGTATTCCGTTATACCCCTAAACATTAGCTGATTAACACAAGTTCAAGCACATAATAGTTACTTGAGACGATTTGAGCTTGGTAGGGACATTTATGCTATTTATAGTGCGCGTAGTGTGCGGCCTCCTAAAAATATTCCTTTTTTGAGTTAAAACAGAGATTTTCAGAAATGTGTTTTAAAGGAATGTTTTTTTTTGGGACGGGAGAAAATGCAACAAGTAAGCACGTAAATTTTCTGGAGCCCGGTCAGTCTCGAAACTGAATAGCCCCAAGCTGCCAAAGCTGCCAGATTAACCTCAGAAAATGTCCTGGTGGAACTGCCAAAAGAAGCCACCCGGCTATGATCCAGGCAGATCAAGCCGACCGGCTAGATTTAGCAGTTTTCCAGGTTCCAATTTTTTTCATTTCCAGGCTGTTTCCCCGGACATTTTGGGCACCTTTCATCTTCAGAATGATCCCTGTTCAGTATTCAGAGTATGCACAATCACAAAAAACCAAGATGCATGCAAAATAAGAAAAGAAAAACAAGCACCAAAAATTGGATCCACGGTGGAAGGCTAACCCTCGTAAACATTTCCAATGCTTCTTATGAGAGAAGAAGTTTGGAAACATTTACTTTGGTCCCCAACGGAGTCGCCAAACTGTGAATGTGGGCCCAAATCACGGATGTGAACCATTTTTTTATAGGGTAGCCGCTTCACCTCAGTTTGAAGACATTCGGTTTATTGAAAAACGGAGTCGCCATGCCATTTTGATTTTCTCAAAACTTTGAAAAAAAGAAATAGGGTCCGGAGGTTAAATTACTCCTTGGGAAGAACGTTTGGCGTTCACCCAAGGAGCCTTGCCAAAGGCAAGTCTTCGTAGATCCAATTTTTGTGCTTGTTTTGTGTGTTCGTGTATGAGATGTGATTTGAAAAAAGGGGAGGGAATGTGCCAAGTTATCTTCCGGACGTATAAACCATTTGAGTTGGTTATCGCTCGGGATTTCTTGGATTTGATATGTTCGGGATTTTGATCCCGTACTCATCTTGGACTTATGATCATCATTAAGTGACCTTTTTACCCTCCCGTTGGGATAATCAACCATATTAGGCTTTAGAGCCTTGGTGTGTTTTAAACCAAAGTTCTTTGGGATAAGGTCTTTATGTGAATGAGAGAGAGGGACACCTTTTTATAGTCCAAAAATGAGACTCTTTAGAAAGAAAGAACCTTTGCCCATCAATCCTACATCCTGAGACGATTTGAGCTTGGTAGGGACATGTATGCTCGTCTCAAGTGATGATCGGAGATGTAGGGGCCAAGGTTCGTCCACTTCTAAAGGGACTTCGACTATGGAATCTTTAGTAGAGGAAACGATGTAAAGATGAGACCTTTACACCGATCCACCCCACGGGATGCTTCAAGTACCAAAGGGACTAAGGGGAGGGGTATAAAGATTGAATCTTTATACTCATCCTATGTCTTTCTTGCCTTAAAAAGGTCACTAGACAATCCTTGGAGAGTGATCCAACCAAGAGGGACATGGGGGAGTTGCATTGGAAAGTAAAGATTGCATTTTTATGAAAATAAGTGTAATGAACACTATGAGAACTAAAGCTACGAATGTAAAGGGAAGACCTTTGAGGCTTTCCTATGTCCTTTAAGAACCTTATGATGTGGACAATCTTTGGAAGCAAGGTCAAGGGAAGGGGGTGACATTATAATATTAAAGATGACATTTTTATGTAGTAAAAGAGAGCTATTTCACATCATCATGTGATGAATTCTCCCTAGAACAAGCCACTTGTGGACCCTTGTTCATCCTTGGGATGGATTCTCCATGAATCATTTAATGTTAGGGGAAAGGGTGGAATGATATCTACATGATAAAGATAGGATCTTTATGACAATATATCACATTTAATGACAAGAAATGGCAAAGCAAATGGCAAGTAAACAATATAACAATATAATAAGGATATTTCAAGGAGAAAGGAAGGAGAGATTACCAATGGTGGTTTTCTCTATCTCCCTTGGGGCTTTTTCCTAATGTAGGAGTGGTTTTGGATAAGTTTTATGGAGGAGGGAGGTGATTTTTGGGATGTTTTGTTCTCTGGAAATTCGAGTTTTCAGCTGGGCAGAGTAACAGTGCCTGAAATTGTATATCAAAATGGGTAGAGGAGGCCTCTATTTATAGGCTGATTTGTGCTTCCTAATGAAGCCGTGCGGCATTAACCCCTGGCAAAAGAAGTCGTCCGGCGTTATCCGTCTATGACTCAGCCTGCTTCTAGATCCATGCAAGGTGGCGCCTAGAAACTCCTTTCTAGCGAGGGACAGCTTGGAATTTTAATTCCTAACAAGTCCTTACCCCCTTGGAAGGTTTGAAAAAGTTTCAGAATTGCCCCTGAACTTTAGGAAAGTTCGGGGACTGCTTGGAATTTTAATTCCTAACAAGTCCTTACCCCCTTGGAAGGTTTGGAAAAGTTCCAGAATTGCCCCTGAACTTTAGGAAAGTTCGGGGAATTGCCGGAAAACTTAACCGGAAGGCATGAGACAGATTTGGGTACTTACAACGTCTCGTCCCATCCTAGGGACGGTGACTCTGGAGCTCTGGTTCGAAACCCAAATGGTGCCAGCAAAGTTTCACGTGATGGACATTCTATCAGAATTTACAGCTCTGTTGGGACGCCCATGGCTACACCACATGAAGGCCATAGCCTCCACTCTCCATCAGTGTGTCAAGTTCATAAAACGACAAGGAGATCTCGAGGTCATCAGAGGGGACAGTTTCCTCATAGGGAATGAAGCCGAAATGCCAATTAAGCATGCCCACAGCCAGGCACCGGGGCTACCTCATGCAAGCCGACCAATGGACAACCGGGGTAAATCTCATCAGAATCCCTCAGAGTCCAGAGGTACTAACTATGTCAACGTCCTCGAGCAGGAAGATCCCGAAGCAGTCAGGTTCATCAAGTTCAACTGCCGTTTTCGAAACTTGGATGCAGATTGGAAAGAAACCCTGAGCATCGCAATGATACTGGCACAAAAACCCCCTATCTCCGATCGAAGATTTGTCAGCATCCTTCGAGCAAACTCTCTAGCCCCGCCAGACGAAGAAATCTTCATGATAAAGGTCAAAAAACACCGGCACACTCGTGATGAATGTATGTCAGTCGTCTGGGATGTCTTACACGCAGAATTGCCCACCGAACCCCTTTTCTCAAATGAAGGGCATGAGGTCTTCTTAGAAGCACCAGCTTCGCTACAGGGTGAGTGATATCCTTTGATCTGGGTTGAGCCATCAGACAACGATGAATCAGGACTCTCCGAAGTGGAAGACGCGACAGATCCGCAAGAGGACCCTTACATACACATGCTCAGTTTTGAGGATGCCACCAGTTCCGACGAGGTCACCTACGATGAGGGCTCCAATACCATGGAAATTGTCAAACTCAATGTCCAGTACAGACAGTTATCCGGCGAGTAGAAACAACTGGTTGACACGACAAAGAACCCTTCTGATCACGTAACCGACAATGACTTCGTCAACATCATTTTCTCCAGATATCCCGATGATGCCAAGGATCCGGTCCTTATTGTTAGATTCTGCAATGCCAAGGTTACCCTCGACGATTGCCTGATCATGGTAAACGAGGCCCTAGCCAAGAGAGCTCA
This sequence comes from Adenophora triphylla var. japonica, assembly GCA_022495995.1. NCBI lineage: Eukaryota > Viridiplantae > Streptophyta > Magnoliopsida > Asterales > Campanulaceae > Adenophora > Adenophora triphylla. Next base: position 282,102 of record JAFEMH010002201.1, read on the forward strand.
AGGCTCATCATCACTTCCAGTTATCAGCCTCAGTGGCAACCGGCCCGTGCCGTCAGTCAAGCTCAATGCCAAAAATGCCGCCAAGACCGAAGGCACCGACAAAGGAGACATAACTCCCCACCTTGCTACAAGTCAGATCAGCCTCGGGAACGCCTCCAGTAGCCACCCTGAGATCATCTGCAAAAGTCCTCCCAGCAGGACAGATCAAGCTTCCAAAGAAAGGAATGATCATCTCAGCATCAATATGCTCAAGTTTGACCATGCTCCCAGCCATCACGGCCACGGATTCAGACATCCCGCAAGCAAGCTACTAGCTCTGATAGACTTGGCTCTCGAACGAGATCACGAGACCGTCAACCTTGCAGAGTTCAATACCCTCGTTGGTTTGATCAAGCAGATATGGGCAAACTTCTTGGTGACCGAGATCAAGGAAGGCCGCATGGAATGTCCCAGCACGACTTCCTTCATCAATATAATCCAAGTATTTCCGCCATTCGGAGATTTGGATGTGATTATAGTTCTAGACACCAGTCAGACAGCGCGTACCTGCGGAGACTGCCTAGCTCTCGCAAGGAAAGCCCTCCTGGAACTAGCTGCACAAGAAAATCACCTCTGGGACGAAAACAAAGTTCAGAAGACTCACAGGGACCGAGCCCTTAAAGCGTCACAAGCAGTTTCAGACAGAAAGCTAGAGGCCACTCTAGACCAATTCGACCTCAAAGGTTTTACCCACGATGACTTCCTGGACTACCATCGCTTCTCATCAAACCCGCTCTGGCAAGGGAGGGCGGTCAACGGTCCCGACGACCTAGAAGATGGAATGGCACAGCACAAGGAATACCTAGCCAAACAGCATGAGGAATACGAGCGCTTATCTCCCCGAGAGAAGCAAGTCCTTTGTGAAAGCGACGACGAAGACGATGAAACTATTCTCTTCCAAGCCGGTCGTGAAGTCAACAAAACCAGAATCCCAAGGGTACTGGGAGGATGGGAGCGGATCATTTCCGTTCTCAAATTGAAAGGCCAACTGAAGGAGGAAGGTCTATTCAAAAAGAAGAGAAAGATGGAAATACATCTCCAATAACTGCTCAGGGAGATTCCATAGACTATAGCATTCGTTTACAAAAACGACCAACTGGGGCAAAAACCAGTCACATGGGCAGACGTTCGGGAAGTCGTATACTCACCTTCCGACATACCCGCCACTCAGTTAAAGGAGCAGAGAAAGCTCTCCCCGATGGAAGTTTATCTAGATTGCTGCATACTGTTCAAGGAAGCATTGGCTATTCTCACATGGGAAGAAACACAAGCGCTAGCTCTCGACGAAGGCTCTACGGTAAGAGAGCTGATCTAGGCCAAAAGTGGAGGAAAATTAGCAAACCATGACTACTGCCTGTCCCAACTCCAGAATGCCATGAGCCTGCTCAGCAAAAAGGAAATAAGTGCAGTATACCGTGAAGAAATCAAAGAGACCATTCGCTTGAGGTAAGAATTCTCTAACCTCCCCCGGAGGGACAGCAATACACAGTTCAGTCCTGGCAACCACTGCTGCGCACTGACGTTCGAACAACTTCGGCGAACCATAGACTCCCTCCCTGCAGAGGCACCTAAACCAGTGTCTTGGGACAGAATCCAGAAAGCTGTCGAAGCCCCCGAGAATACATCTACAGTCAACGAATTGAGGGAGGACATATGGCCCTGTGCTTCGAAAAATCCTCCTCTGACTATGGCTCAGCTCAAAGCAACATGTTCAAAAGGGACCAAGCCTGACGTCAACGTTCTAACCCGATCGGGTCAAATTCATGTGCTACCACCAAAGGCCACCAAAAAGCCGACAGTGCCAGAACCGCAACCCGGTCTACCCGAAGAAACAAGTTCCGTGAAGGAGGACCCAATCCTCACTCAGCTTAAGCAGACCCAGGCGAACATTTCCCTGTGGTCCCTGCTCACATCTTCATACCCTCACAAGCTCAAGCTAGAGGAAAGTTTGGTCTGTACCATGGTCCCTATGGACGCAACTCCAGAAGAAGTGATTCAGATGATCGGCAACATCTACTATGGAAACATCATCACCTTCACAGATTTGGACCTGCAAAAATTTGGGGCTGATCACAATGAACCGCTCTACATCATAGTTCAGTTGGATGAGCGTCGCCTTCCTCGTGTATTGGTGGACGGAGGTTCCAGAATGAATGTCTTGCCCGCCAAGATGATGGAACTGCTTGACATCAAGCCCACAGATTTGAAGCCTTCAGTCCACACTGTCAAGGTCTATGACTCTACTTCCCGCACAGTTCTCGGGGTTGCTACCCTAAACATCTGGTTCGGCAAGCGGATGATCCCCACCGAATTCCAAGTGTTGGACATTCCCATCACTTTCACACTTATCCTGGGACGACCCTGGCTGCATCAAATGAACGGCGTGGCATCCACCCTTCACCAGTGTATCAAGTTCATGCAAGGCAACGAGCTCACAACAGTCTACGGCGACAGCGTCACCACCGAGTGGACCAGCACCAACGGCATTCCAGTGTTAGAGATCAAGCATGATAATGATATGGCATTAACTGGATTCACCTTGGAGACCTCCAAGATCCAAATATGCAGCATGGACCTTCCACTGTTCTGGGACAAAATCCCTCCCGCCATGAAAATGATGAAACTCATGAACTTCATCTTGGGACTTGGGCTCGGCAAGAGGTTACAAGGCCAACACCAAGTCATCGAAGTCAAGGACCACACTACAGTCCAGGGGCTCGGTTATGTGCCAACACCAGCTGATATCAGGGAAAACAAGAGGCTCGCCAGCACCAAGGCAGCAGCCGCAAGAGGGGAACCTTCAACGGCACACCCAACCTCCGCCCTTACAGTTTCGACCTCGCCCATTACTTCATCAAAGGAACCGACAGCAGAACTGGGGGAACCGACAGCAGAACTGAGAGAACCGACAGTAGAACTGAGGGAACCGATAGCGAAACCGACAGCAAAACTGAGGGGACCAAAAGTAGAACTGATGAAGATGAGAAAGAAGCAGGAAAAGTCAGCACAGAGACTACAGAAAGGATGGAAAAGCTGGAACAGGACCTCAAGCGTTTCAGAGGACTCAAAGCTAATCCGATAAGGGGAGCATTCCTTGACATCACTACTCTACCTGGACCAATTGCCACCACAGTTCAGCATGAGTACACATTTAAAGGGATCCCAAACATAGAAGAGCAGCTTGAGACACTCTTCATGGGAAACAGACTGTTCGGGTCAGCCGCTGAGGCCACATTCGAGACGATAACTCCAAAGCAAAAGGAACCAGAATTCATAGAAGACGCTCTCAGTGGACCCGCTCTACAGAGTCTTTTTGAAGAAGTCATGGAGTCACCAAACCTGATTGACCTGGGCTCCAAAAACAGCATGATCACCATGATCGGGACACCAGAAACCAAGCCTCTCGACCCCCGAACCCTCACCAAACATCCAGCAATGCCACTGAAAAACTGGGTGACTTTCACCGGACCAAGGGCAAGCCAGATAGAAATGGAAGACAAACTGGGCATGCACCCACATCTCCCTAAGCCTAGTCTCAAACCCTCTGAGTCAGTCATTGTCAAATTCACGGGTGACTCCCAAAGGAAAAAGTCAAAAATCGCAGGTGACTTCCCAAAGAAAAATAGTCAAATCTTCGGGGTGACTCCCCATCAAAACAGTCAAATCCGCGGGTGACTCCCAAAGGAAAAAGTCAAAAATCGCGGGTGACTTCCCAAAGAAAAATAGTCAAATCATCGGGGTGACTCCCCTTGGAACAGTCAATCTCGGGTACAAACACCCATCTTCGGGGTGACTCCCCTTGGAACAGTCAATCTCGGGTAAAAACACTCATCTTCGGGGTGACTCCCCTTGGAATAGTCAATCTCGGGTACAAACGCCCATATTCGGGGTGACTCCCCATCAAAACAGTAAAATTCGCGGGCGACATCCCAAAGGAAAAAGTCAAAAATCGCGGGTGACTTCCCAAAGAAAAATAGTCAAATCATCGGGGTGACTCCCCTTGGAACAGTCAATCTCGGGTAAAAACACCCATCTTCGGGGTGACTCCCCTTGGAACAGTCAATCTCGGGTACAAACGCCCATATTCGGGGTGACTCCCCATCAAAACAGTCAAATTCGCTGGCGACTTCCCAAAGGAAAAAGTCAAAAATCGCGGGTGACTTTCCAAAGAAAAATAGTCAAATCATCGGGGTGACTCCCCTTGGAACAGTCAATCTCGGGTAAAAACACCCATCTTCGGGGTGACTCCCCTTGGAACAGTCAATCTCGGGTACAAATGCCCATATTCGGGGTGACTCCCCATCAAAAGAGTCAAATTCGCGGGCGACTTCCCAAAGGAAAAAGTCAAAAATCGCGGGTGACTTCCCAAAGAAAAATAGTCAAATCATCGGGGTAACTCCCCTTGGAACAGTCAATCTCAGGTAAAAACACCCATCTTCGGGGTGACTCCCCTTGGAACAGTCAATCTCGGTTACAAACGCCCATATTCGGGGTGACTCCCCATCAAAACAGTCAAATTCGCGGGCGACTTCCCAAAGGTAAAAGTCCAAAATCGCGGGTGACTTCCCAAAGAAAAATAGTCAAATCTTCGGGGTGACTCCCCTTGGAACAGTCAATCTCGGGTAAAAATGCCCATATTCGGGGTGACTCCCCATCAAAACAGTCAAATTCGCGGGCGACTTCCCAAAGGAAAAAGTCAAAAATCGCGGGTGACTTCCCAAAGAAAAATAGTCAAATCATCGGGGTGACTCCCCTTGGAACAGTCAATCTCGGGTAAAAACACCCATCTTCGGGGTGACTCCCCTTGGAACAGTCAATCTCGGGTACAAACGCCCATATTCGGGGTGACTCCCCATCAAAACAGTCAAATTCGCTGGCGACTTCCCAAAGGAAAAAGTCAAAAATCGCGGGTGACTTCCCAAAGAAAAATAGTCAAATCATCGGGGTGACTCCCCTTGGAACAGTCAATCTCGGTTAAAAACACCCATCTTCGGGGTGACTCCCCTTGGAACAGTCAATCTCGGGTACAAACGCCCATATTCGGGGTGACTCCACATCAAAATAGTCAAATTCGCGGGCGACTTCCCAAGGGAAAAAGTCAAAAATCGCGGGTGACTTCCCAAAGAAAAATAGTCAAATCTTCGGGGTGACTCCCCTTGGAAGAGTCAATCTCGGGTACAAACACCCATCTTCGGGGTGACTCCCCTCGGAATAGTCAATCTCGGGTACAAACGCCCATCTTCGGGGTGACTCCCCTTGGAACAGTCACTTTTGGGCACTAAGCCCGTGGCCTCTCATTGGCACCCCATCCTCGACGAACTACGATTCGGCTTGATTCCCCCACGGGATACGTAGGAATCCTTTCCATAAAAGGTCCAGCCGCATGACCATCATGGTCAATTTTCCCCGGGACACAAACGTCCATCTTCTTTGAACTACGATTCGGCTTGATTCCCCCACGGGATACGTAGGAATCCTTTTCATAAGAGGTCCAGCCATTTGACCATCTTGGTCATCTCTTTCCCCGACGTTCGTGTCCGGCTCGGGATTCTCATTGTGTCGACGACCCCACTTCCCGTGGAAGTGACGTCGCCGAGGGGCTCTGTGAGTACCCCGACCCGAACTCTCGTTTTGGGTCCATTTTCCTTGATTTTTGGGCTCATTTATTTGCTAAAATGCAATATTGAGTCCAATTATCCAATTGCCCACTCAACCCATTGGGCCTGCCATCCATTCGGCCCAACTATGCCAAAAAGCTGTACGCTGTCGTCCGACACAGGACGACACTAAGGCGGTTTAACTCCCTCTGTCGGACGACATAGAGCTTCCCATCAGCCTGCCTATAAATACAAGGCATGGCTGGTCATTTTAAGGGAGGATTTTGGAGAGTTTTGGGAGGATATCAGTAAAAGAGGGGAAACTCTGCAGAAATAGAGACTCTCTCTCTCTCATACACACACACTCACCTCCCTCCTCACACACACACCCTAAAAGCCAAGATCCAAAGAAAGGTTCCCTTTGTTGGTGTGTTGAAGGGGTAAGCACCATACTACTGGTGTTCTTACCTTGTGGACTACAATAGGTAGCCACTAAACCCTCTCTTTCTCTTTAAATACACTTATATCACCTTGCATGTTTACTTGCTTTGATATTATATGAAATATTGGGATTTTTGCATGATAAAGGTGGTGGAGAAGTGAATCTTCCATATTCACTTCTCCCCACCTCAGATCTGAACATTTGGTGACATTAGCACCAATAAAGTTTGAATCTTTGTTAGTTTCCATTGAGTTAGGAGGTGATGGCTACATAAAAATGGCCATAAACATGTGATTTATCACATTTGGCCATTAAAGCCATGTGATCCTCCCATAATACTCACATAATATTACTGTTTTATAGCTTACAGTTAATACAGTTACTTGGTTTGCTTTGAGGATAAAGGGGAAATCAACCAGACTGAAGGGCACTGAAATAGGCTGCTCATGTCGGACGACACATGACTCTCATGAGATCCTGTGTCATACGACATGGAGTTCCCAGAAGGCTGTAAATCTTTTCTTGGACTTCAGATCTGTCAAGATTGTCCCCCTTTCGTAACTCAAAGCTTACCTAAGTAGTTTTGGCTCAATAGCCACTATTTGGAGTGCCTAAGGTCTGTTTGGGTGCGATCTATTGATGGAGGCGGTTTTCCATGTGACATAGACAACTTCGGATGTTCTATGTCATATGACATCCGTATCATTAAAAGTCAATCTTGGCTTTGCTCACTCCTATCGACCCCCAAACTGAACTTAGACCACAAAATAGTGTCTTTCCTTGGGTGAAATAATATTGTTCCAGTTCCAGAATAGCCTAGTCTTTGTAAGAGACAATCTGACCATGAGGCCTTCTGTCGTCCGACATCCCCTTCATGGGAAGTCCTGTGTCGGACGACATCAGAGCTCCCTGAGCAGATTGTCTCAGCTTTCTCCCTTGTGATGAAAATCATCATATGTAAAGGGTGTGGCCCCTATCATGGCTCACAAGTTGTATCCAGTCTCCATACCATCAATGAAATTCCAAATTTGCATGCCTTACTTGCCGACACATATTGCACACACACTTTGAATGTCTACAATTGTCCAATGTTGATTGAAAGTCTCGAAAGAGGCGTGTTGGGTGAACTCTCTAGTTCTTCCCAACACGTAGCCAGACCCCCGAACTCAAAATCTCTTTCAAAATAGGTTTCTCAATGTTTTCCTTTAAAAACGGCGTGGCGACTCCTAAAATTTTCAAAATTCAAAAAGGACAAAAAACAAAAACAAGAAAAAATTGAATTTTTTCCGGAGGCCGTTCATTCACCCCCCTTTTTCAAACTCAGCCATTCTCAACGTTTGGGCTCATAATACAAAACCGCGTGGTGACTTCTCTCCCTCTCCGGAAGCGAGGTCCCAAGGTCCGCGAAATGTCGCTCGCCGCGTCCCCGCGCGCGATCCGGTTAATTTCAGTGGCACAAGAGACTGCAGATGATTATCTGCAATGGTACTCTACATATTCTCATCCTATTTTGCACCCAATAGCTGAGAGGGCTCACACTGTCAGGATGACGACTGAAGTTGCTGCGCCAAATCCGTGGGATATGATCATGAATATACGGGACGTGATGATACCTATTGTTGAAAGATGGACAGATGGAGATCACTCGATTAGTGCGCAGGAGGCTATGAAATTTGTATTTAAAGCAATAATAGCAACTCAAATCCCATCAACGCAATCATCTTCTAAGAGTACAAGAATACGACATTAGATTTGTATTTTTTGGTCTTTGTATTATTTATCTGAAACAATGTATTAACAGTTATTTATTTTTGTATTTGGTGTTTGTAATGCTTGTACAACTCGATTAGTTTTGTATTATCTAATTGAAAAACATATCAACTTTGAACTATTTCTCATGTTTGTAGTAACTATTTAAATAATAGTGAAAAGTAAGATTCAAAACAATGTTATATACCAAAATAATAGGCTAAAATATTTACAAATTTTTTTGCCCAAGTAACCAGAGGTTATATTAATTTCTTTTTTTTTTTTTTGAAAAACTTATGAAAAAACATTGTTATTTACCCAAATTATAGCCTAAAATATTTGAAAAAATATTTCCCAAGTAACAAAAGTTCACCCAGTACTATTGACCGAACCATTCAAAAAGTTCGGCCATTACTGACCGAATACACGTTTTTTGTTCGGTCACCACTGGCTGAATCTCATATTAAGCGTAATTTTTATTTTTTATTTTGAAAAACTTATGAAAAATATAATTATATACCCAAATCACAGTCTAAAATAGTTTTAAAAAAATTTGTCCAATTAACAAAAGTTCGGCCAGTACTGACCGAACCATTCAAAAAGTTCGGCTAAAACTGACCGAAAACACGTATTCTGTTCGACCACTACTAGCCAGATGTCATATTAAGCATATTTTTTTTTTTGAAAAACTTATGAAAAATATTGTTATTTACCCAAATAATATGACAAAGTAATTTATTTATAATGGTTCGGCCAGTACTAGCCGAACTTTTCAAAAGATTTCGGCCATTAATTATCGAAATATTTCATTCTTTTCGGCCACTACCTGCCGAACCAACGTTAAATGTATTTTTTTTTCTGTTTATTAAGTTCGGACGGAACAATGTGTTTCCCGTCATTAAAAAAGTAATTTAAAGTTAGTTAAATTTTATAAATTTAAGGTTAATTTATGAAATTATTATATAATTTTAAATGAAAATTACTTATAAATCAAAATTACCTAAAGAAATCTAACAAAACAAATATTATCATAAATAAAATTATTTAATATCAATTGCATAAGTTGATGTATCAGGTAATTGTATTAATCGTTTTTGATAATATGCTAGCCATCCGGTTGCACGTTAATGACGCTTTTCATACCATTTCTACGTTAGTGGTGGTAATGGAAATACTTCCTTCAACTTTGCATGAATGTAATGATTAACTTTGACATGTTTAATACATATCAGTTTTGGTTTGTGTGGCATTGATTTTCGTAAAGGGAGAAAGGTTAAAGACAATGTGTTACTCAAAGTCACTAATGCAACATTGAATGCATTTGCAACAGTGTAACCCATTTCTGCAGCGTTAAACCAATATACTTCTCCACATGGACCATCATAACAGTTGAGAGTGAACAGGACCTCTCCACCCTATCCTCGACCATGAATAATTGAGCATATAACTCTTGATATAACACTGCCCGAACCCATCGCCAATCATCTGAATCATGTCCAATTAACTCTGCGATACACCGAAAACCACAATTCCCATCACCTCGTACATCAATTGTTTACTCAATATAACTAGGGATGTAAACGAGCCGAGCCGAGCCGAGCTTTGAAGTTTCGAGCTCGAGCTTGAATAAAAAATATCGAGCTCGAGCTTTTCTCGAGCTCGAGCTCGAGCCCAGAATGCATGTTCGAGCTCGGCTCGAATCAAGTTTCGAACTTTTCGCGAGCTGGCTCGCGAGCTTTTCGCGAGCTGCTCGAACTCGAGTTTTAACGAGCCGAGCTCGAGCTTCGACTTATTTTTTGAAAAAAATATGAAATCAAACGAGCTTTTAACGAGCCGAGCTCGAGCTTCGACTTATTTTTTGAAAAAAATTTGAAATCAAACGAGTTTTTAACGAGCCGAGCTCGAGCTTCGACTTATTTTTTGAAAAAAATCTGAAATCAAACGAGCTTATAACGAGCCGAGCTCGAGCTTCGACTTATATATATATATATATACTAAAATTTATTCGAGCTTTTAACGAGCCGAGCCCGAGTCGAGCTCAAACGAGTCGATCTCGAACAGAGCTCGTCGAACATACGAGCCGAACACGAGCCGGCTCGAAAAAATGACGAGCTTGAAAATCGGTTCGAGCTCGAGCTCGAGTTCACCTCGAGCCCACTCGAACTCGAGCTTTTTTCGAGCCGAGCCCGAGCCGAGCTCGAGCCGGCTCGGTTCGTGTAACAGCCCTAAATATAACCATGCATGTAAACAGGTACTTGATCAAGATATGGGATTGCATGTTGACTTTTTCGACGCACGGGCTATAAGATAAATTCAAGAAGGGTAAAAATAAGTTGAAATGACTAATTTCATGATATAACATTTAATTGAATAATATAAATAGCTTTGAGGTTACTTGTAACTTGGCTTTTGCAGATAACATCGGAGAACATTGATTTGCATCGGGGTCAAATAAAACTTGGTCGGGTATGGCCTCTACGTACTCAAATATGCTAGGATCACGATTCGTGGATTTCATGAACTTAGCCTTCGTCGCTTTAGGACGACCCTTATTATTGGTTTTCACTGCAGGTTCATTGGCCATTGTTGTTTCAGGATGACAAATCTCGGTCAATCTCCGAACAATCAAATTCTTTCCGGTTCATGGAGCTGCCTCAAATCTTAAATCAAGAGTATTACAACACTCTTTGTATCGATTACGGATCTCTTCTTCAATATCATCATTATAACTTATTATCGGTAGGGTATCTAGCTTACGCTAAAATGCCTGAACTTTATCAAGTGGGATGGGCGAGTTGAATCGCATGAACTGTGTAAGCTCATGTGGACAAGGGAGTCCGCATGCCGATCTCACAGCACACCTACACAACAATGGATCTCGGCTACCATCATATAGAGAATCCAATGAGTTGAAAATCAAATCCAATGCATTTACAGACACCATACCTCTAACCTCATTCCATAGCGATGACATGAATTTATATTGTACCACATTCCCGCTTTTCTCAAATGAGGCGATAATTGCAATATGAGAGCATTCAATGAGATTATTAATTTGTTTCCAACATGTCTCAAATGCTCCCTGGCTCGATGCATGTTGTTTCTTCAACAAGGCATTTTGACTCTCCACCCTAACATAAGTTACGTATTTTATTAGCATATAATTAACAAAACATAGGAAACATCAAAACATGTGACACTTCAAAAATAAAGTTCACCCGATATACATGTTTTTAGTTAAGTTGTCAAAGTGGATAACTTTATTTGTCCAACACAAGACAAATATTTCTTCATATAACACAATCCATTGGTTTATAACATAATTGACCGCATCGGGATAACGACTGAAATCTTCTGATAATCGCCATAAAAGTCATTAAACGATGCCTCTATATCAACTTTGACCATTACATTCCAATGAAGAATAAATGCCTCCCAAATCTCTTGTATGTCAAACACTTTCTTGCATTTTGCTAGAATATTTCTGTTGATATGCCATCGACAGAGCAAATGAGTTGTTGTTGGAATGTCTCACAGATTGCATTGATCAAAGCAATCTCCTTATCGGTCACGATAACATTTGGAAGACATGATTCATCAATCAGATATTTCAATACTTCGCATGCCCACGTGAAGTTTGCTTTTTTTTTTTCAACCTCTAAGTATACAACAGCAATTAAGAAGGTCATTTTTGTTGATGTCACGCCTTCAATCTCAAGCAAATGTAAGTTGTACCTATTTGTCTTGTAAGTGCAATCCATGAATAAGGCGTATGGAAATACTTTCAGCAATTCAATGCTTTTCGGATAACCAAATAATATCTTCTTAATGACATTTTTATGCTCGCATTGTCAATATTCGAAGTGATAAGCATGATCATTCAATTTAAACATGAGTTGTTGGATTTTAGAACGACCCGCATGCTCAGTTGCCCTGTCTTCACGACATAAGAGATATCCGGTCTAGTAAAGGTAGATATTGTAGCGTCCCTGCAAAACTACGGTAGTGGGATGGATCTTTGTATGGAGTTCCTTCTGAACCACTATGCCTAGCATTCGTATCAACCGGTGTAAGAGAATGTTTACAAGATGACATGCCTGCTCGGTCCAGAATAACTTTAGCATAACGCTGCTGACTAAGAAATAATCCACCCGAGGAATTCATGACAACAATCCCAAGAAAACAATTCAATACGCCCAAATCCTTCATAGCAAACTCGGAGGCAAGAGTAGAAATAATAGATACTCGAAGTGAAGTCGAAGAAGTAGTAAGAATAATGTCATCCACATATTGAAGAAGATAAGCAATATCCAGACCCTTTTTGTAGATGAAAAGGGAGTGATTTGACCTACTTTGAATAAATTCCATAGTGGACACAAAATCAGCAAATCGCTGGTACCTAGGCCGAGGAGCCTGCTTGAGGCCATATTGTGATTTTCGGAGTAGACATACATGGTCTGGATGAGTCATATCACGAAATCCCGTAGGTTGATGCATATAGACTATTTCTTGCAACTCCCCATGTAAAAATGCATTTTTTACATCCAACAGATGAATGGTCCACAACTGAGATAAAGCCAGACTAAGAACAGTTCGGATCGCAGCTGGCTTAACCACTGGGCTTAAAGTCTCGGTGCAATAAACTCCAACCTGCTGAGACCTGCCATCACCTACAAGGCGAGGTTTATACCTCTCAAAAGAACCATCAGATTTACGTTTATGAGAGAAAATCCACATACTACAAATAACATTAACATCAGGTAGACGAACTAACTCCCACGTCTTATTTTTAATAAGAGCATTTTATTCTTACCACATAGCAGCTTTCAAATTCGGGTCGGACATGGCAGACTTAGGCGTAGCTGGAAGGGGGAAGGAATCACAGATGCTGTTAAGTTGAACTGAGTTTTGGGTTTAAATATACCACTCATACTCCGAGTGGTGATATACCGGGACTGAGAATAGGAGGTGCTTACGGCTGAATGGGGAGAACTTGTTGCTATAAGTTGGGAGGTGGGCTAGGTTAGGGAGGTGAATCGAGAGAAGACCCAGATGGAGTGACTGGTGGCCCAATAGAAGGAGGGGTTGTAGGCAGATTGGCCAAGGATCCAACAGAGGGAGGAGAGATTTGCTGGGCCAGTGGGTACTAGTTGGGCCGACCAGAAAATTTGGCTTAGGCACTGGGCTAGGCAAGAGGCCTTATGTTGGAGCCAGGGATGGACCGAGTGGTCAAGGAAAGTGTAATATGAAGGTGGACCAGAATTTTGAGAAGAGAGCGAGAATTTTTGTTCGCAAAAAATAGCATGACGAAATATGATAATCTTATTGGAAGAAAGATCATAGCACTTGTAACCTCGATGATGGGGTGGATACCTCAAGAAATTACATGGAAGGTGATACGGGGCTGGACTAATGAAATGAACAAACTAAGAAACTTGGATAGGTGCTCACCACTTCAAGGAATCCACCAAGAAGATACAGAGCAATAACAACTCACCACTCGTAGGAATCCACCAACGAGATACAGAATTGTGGTTCACCACTCAATGGAAAATAAAACCAAAGAGATACAGAACAAAGAAAAGCTCAAACTTGAACTTTATTGATGAATATCAATCAAAAACATAGACTGCCTCCCCAAGAGAAAATGGAGGGTATTTATAGGATACTTGGAACATCCTTCCAAGCTAGGAATACTATAAGGTTACATGAACCACTTATTAAATAGAAATACCAAAAGATTTTCTAACTATTATGACTATAACTCAAAATTCGGATGAATCTGCCACAGAAACCACCCTTCACTAAAGCAGTCATAACTCTCTCCATACTTGTCCAAATGACAAACCGTAAAATTCTCTAGAAACTAGATTCACAGAGATTTCCAAGCATAGGTCACACATAATTTTTGGTTCAGCCAATCAGTACAGACTTGCAAGTTAAGTTGACCCATTTCTGGACTGTTAAGCTGCCCTGTTTGTGCCTCTTCAATAGGAAGACCTTTTGCTACTGCATCAAACTCCCCTGGTTGAAGAAGACTCGTCCTCGAGTCCATAAGCTCATGATCCCCATGAAATGGTGAAAGATCAGACACGTTGAAGGTGTCGGAGACTTCATACTCAGCTGGAAGTTCAATCTTGTACGCATTTTCCCCAATTCTTTTCAACACTTAAAATGGACCAGCTGCTCTTGGCTTTAACTTAGCATGAGGGCCTTGTGGAAACCTCTCCCTTCTAAGATGAACCCATACCAGATCCCCTTCTTTAAATTCAGCATGTCTTCTATGCTTGTTAGCTTGCTTACGGTACCTCTCATTCTCGTTTCATAATGTGATCACGAACTTGAGCATGTAGTTTCTTAATCTGACTTGCTCTTTCACTTGCATCACCACTAAATGAATTAGAGATAGACAATGGTGCTAACTCCAGTGGGCTAATAAGATTTTGTCCATAGACAACCTCAAATGGACTGCAGCCAATTGTTTGATTAACAGAATGGTTATAAGCAAACTCAACTTGAGGCAACAATGTATCCCATTGACGAATATTCTTCCCAACAAAACTCCTTAACATGCTTCCCAAACTTCTATTCACAATTTCAGTTTGCCCATCAGTTTGTGGGTGAGCGGTAGTACTAAATTGCAGCTGCGTACTCAAGTTTCCTCCAAAGGGTCCGCCAAAAGTGACTCATAAACTTGGAGTCTCGATCTGAAGTTATGGTCAAAGGAATACCATGTAGTCTCACAACTTCACGGAAATATAAATCAGCAACATGAGAAGCATCTATAGTCTTGCTACAAGCCACAAAATGAGCCATCTTTGAAAATCGATCAACAACAACCATCACGGAGTCTTTATTCCTTTGTGTTCTTGGCAGCCCCACAACAAAATCCATACTAACATCTTGCCAAGGACTTTGGGGAACCGGAAGTGGAGTATACAAACCTCGTATTTTGAAGACGACTCTTTGCAATTTGACATATACCACACCTCTCCACATATCTCATCACATCTTTCTCCATCTTGGGCCAATAGAAACGACCTTGTATTATAGCAAGTGTTTTGTTTCTCCCAAAGTGCCCTCCAAGACTACTCCCATGAGCCTCCATTAGAATTACTTCTCTTAAAGAACATTGAGGAACACATAAGCAATTTCCCTTGAAAAGAAGTCCATCTTGGAGCAAGAATTGCTTGTACGGTCCCTTAGAACATTCAGCCCAAACACTACCGAAAATGGATCATCCTTGTACAAATCCTTCATTACTTCAAACCCAACAACCTTGACTTGCATTTGGGACAACAATGTGTGTCTTCTACTTAGAGCATCGCAACTTTATTCTGCGTTCCAGCCTTTGTGTTTGATTAACAGAGCTATAAGTTTGTAAAAACTCCACCCACAATGCATGTCTCCTGTTCAATTTATGCTGCCCATTAATAAACTTCAGCGCTTCATGGTCCGAATAGAGTAGAAATGGCTTAGACAAGAGATATTGACTCCAATGATCCAATGCTCGGACAATTGCATAGAACTCCTTGTCATAAGTTGAGTAATTCCGCCTAGAATCACATAATTTCTCGCTGAAAAACGCAATAGGCCTGCCCTCTTGACTCAAAACAGCACCAATACCAACATTAGAAGCATCACATTCAACTTCAAAAAGCTTATCAAAATCAGGAAGTGAAAGAATAGGTGCTTCGGTAACCTTTTTCTTTATGAGCTCAAAACTTTTTCAGCTTCTTTACTCCATTTGAAAGTACCTCCCTTAAGGCATTCGGTGATAGGAGCAATGATAGTGCTGAATCCCTTGATAAAGCGACGATAAAATGAAGCAAGTCCATGAAAACTTCGAATGTCATGGATAGATTTGGGCTGTGGCCAACTAAGAATTGCATCAACCTTGCTTGTATCCATCTTCACTCCATTGCTGGAAACAACATAGCCTAAAAAGACAAGACTTTGTGAGAAAAATTCACACTTCTTCAAGTTAGCATAAAGTTTTTGCTCCCTTAGAGTGCTGAAAATTTCTCGAAGGTGAGTAAGATGCTCCTCCTCGTTCCTCGCTATAAACAAGAATATCATCAAAGTAGACAACAACAAACTTTCCAATGAAAGGCCTAAATACATCATTCATAAGCCTCATAAAAGTACTTGGGGCATTAGAAAGACCAAATGGCATCACAAGCCACTCATAAAGTCCATCCCTTGTCTTGAAGGCTGTTTTCCATTCATCCCCGGCCGCATACGAATTTGATGGTAACCACTACGAAGATCAATTTTTGAGAATATAATTGCACCATGTAGCTGGTCAAGAAGGTCATCCAAACGAGGAATAGGATAGCGGTACTTGATAGTAATCTTATTCACAGCTCTACTATCAATACACATCCTCCATGACTCATCTCTTTTAGGCACAAGAAGAGCAGGAACAGCACAAGGACTTTTGCTTTCTCTCAAGAACCCCTTACTCAACAACTCCCCAACTTGCCTTTGTAGTTCTTCATGCTCCTTGGGACTCATTCTATAGGCTGCTTTGTTAGGAATTGAAGAACCCGGAACAAAGTCAATACAATGTTGAATGTCTCGCATAGGAGGAAGACCCGTGGCATTTCTTCCGGAAACACATCTCGCAAACTCAATAAGGAGTTGATGCACAATAGGAGGATGCTCGTGATTTTCTGCATTTTCTTCAAGAACCACAAGAATATAACAGCCCTTTACACTTTCTCGCCTCCTTTAAAATTTCAGATTTAGAACAAAAAACACTTTTCTCTTCTTTTAAAGGTTTAGGGCTGCTACCTAATTTTAAAGGAACCAACACAATCTTAACACCATCCTACACAAAAGTATAAGTATTCTTAAAACCATCATGCAATGTTTTTCTATCATACTGCCATGGTCTACCAAGAAGTAAATGACAAACATCCATAGGAGCAACATCACACAATACTTCATCTTTATACTTTTCACCAATTGAAAATTGCACAAGACAACGCTTACTAACCTTGAATTCCTTCTTCTTGTCAAGCCAAGACAAGTTATATGGATGTGGATGGTCTTCCGTTTTGAGCTGCAACTTTTCCACCATCTTTGATGAGACAACATTTTCAAAGCTTCCTCCATCAATGATGACATCACAAACCTTACCTTGAGAAGTGCATCTTGTATGAAAAATATTATGTCGAAGCCAATCATCATTCTCAATACGTTGGACATTGAGATTTTGACAAACAAGAAGCTCCCCTTGATCACCTTGAATAACTTCTTCATACTCGGAATTTTCAGCATCTTCTTCTTGATCCTCTTCAATTTCTTCTTCTACAAGAGTAACAACCCTTCGATTTGGACAATCCGATGCAATATGCCCATAACCTTGGCACTTGAAACACTTTCTAGAGCTTGCATTTGATGTAACTTGCTGTTTAGGACCAGCAGCAACTTCACCCTTCTCTTGAGACTTCAAAGCTGTAGTTTTTGGTGTTGTAGAGACTTTGTTGGTTGAGGTACTCCCCTGGTTAAAGGGACCTTCTTTGCTGCGAAAACGAGAGGCACTTCCACGAGCTTCTTTTTGTTGTTTTTCCACTTTTATGGCCAGCTTGCAAACATCATCATAGGACCAAAAAGGTTGAAGTTGAACAACATTACCAATTTCAGCTTTCAATCCTCCAAGATAACGAGCTATAGTATGTTCCTCCGGCTCCACTACATCACATTTGATCATAAGGTGATCAAATTCAGTTGTGTACTCTTCTACCGACAACTCTTTTTGCTTCAAATTATGGAGCATAAGGAAAGAATCTTGCTTATAATGCTCGGGCAAGAACCTCTTCTTGAGCTCTCTCTTCATCTTTTCCCAAGAACGAATAGGACGCTTACCATCACGAGCTCGTTGTTTCTTCACATTCTCCCACCAAAGACCAGCATACTTTCGCAACTTTAAAGCCACAAGTTTCACCTTTCGTTCATCCCAAACATCTTTGAAATCAAAAACCTTTTCAATAGTATGAAGCCAATCAAGGAACTCATCGGGCTGAATTCTTCCTTCAAATTCCTGGAATGTCAACCTTGATATCAAACTCCTTTCGTTGATCTCTTCGCCCATGACCACGAGGACGAGATCCTGCACTATCTTCTGAACTTGATGATTGATAAAAGGGATTATCATAGACTTCATCGGGCCGCCGCTTCTCCATTTCCATGATGCACTTGTTCTTCTTCCACGGTTTGCGCACGTTCAACTTGCTCTTGGAGCTGTTGCACTTGCCTCCGAAGTTCATCCATCTCTATGTCTCGCAAATCTCTTTCACGAGGGGCTGCATTAGGTTGACGACGACGAGGAGGCATGATCTCGAACCAGTAGCTCGATACCAACCGATACGGGCCGGACTAATGAAATGAACAAACTAAGAAACTTGGATAGGTGCTCACCACTTCAAGGAATCCACCAAGAAGATACAGAGCAATAACAACTCACCACTGTAGGAATCCACCAACGAGATACAGAATTGTGGTTCACCACTCAATGGAAAATAAAACCAAAGAGATACGTAACAAAGAAAAGCTCAAACTTGAACTTTATTGATGAATATCAATAAAAAACATAGACTGCCTCCCCAAGAGAAAATGGAGGGTATTTATAGGATACTTGGAACATCCTTCCAAGCTAGGAATACTATAAGGTTACATGAACCACTTATTAAATAGAAATACCAAAAGATTTTCTAACTATTATGACTATAACTCAAAATTCGGATGAATCTGCCACAGAAACCACCCTTCACTAAAGCAGTCATAACTCTCTCCATACTTGTCCAAATGACAAACCGTAAAATTCTCTAGAAACTAGATTCACAGAGATTTCCAAGCATAGGTCACACATAATTTTTGGTTCAGCCAATCAGTACAGACTTGCAAGTTAAGTTGACCCATTTCTGGACTGTTAAGCTGCCCTGTTTGTGCCTCTTCAATAGGAAGACCTTTTGCTACTGCATCAGAAGGGAACGGGGTTGAAGTTTATGAATTGTACTAGCGGGCCAGAGTGGAAAACAGAGACACCCAAACACCCGGAGTTGAGAGTAAGACGGATCCCAAGGGTAGAGTCACTTTGTAGGGGAATAATATGGAAGGCCTTTTTGTGGAAGTATATTATGAAGATATGTAGCCATAGACAACTCATGATATCAAAAATTGAGGGGGGGGGGACGGATGAATGAGAAATGCGGGTACAATTAATAATAATGCGAATTTTTTGTTCTGCCTTGCCATTTTGGGAAGATGTGCAAGGACAAAATAGACAAAAACTAATCCCGTTCGCCCGAAAAATGACCAAAACTGCTCATTGTCAAATTCCCTCACATTGTCACATTGAAATGTTTTAATTTTTCTCTCAAACTGGGTAGCAACATATCGACTAAATACTAAAAACAAAAGGGGAACTTCCGATTTCTCCCCGATAGGAAATGTCCACAAAAAATTAGTGAAAACATAAAGTAAGATAAGATAGTATTTGTGGCCCGATGAACTAGGGATCGTGGAAGTACAAGAGTCACTATGAACAATATCAAACAGAAGGGAATTAGAGGAAGTAGATGGAGAATAGGCAATTGAATACGTTTTCCCAAAACACAGGAATCACAAATACCTTTCAAAACAGGAGTCTTACAATCAATAAACTTCTTATTAAAAAGGGAGCGAAAAAAGGAATTCTAACCAAATCTATTGTGCCAAAACAAGGACTAATGACTGAAAAAGCAGAATGAAGAGGAAGCCATGTTCTTGAAGAGGAGGTGATTGGGTAGAGGTTGCCGTTGCTGTCACATCTCATTATGGGTACCCCGTCCGGATATACTTAACAAAAAAAAACAAAAGGATCAAACTCAACAGTTACATGATTATCCATATAAAACGACTAACAAGCGCTAGATTTTTGACAAGTTTAGGAACATGAAGGACATTGGATAATTTGAGAGGGGGGGGGGTGGGGTGGGGGTAAAATCTGTTGTCCAAACCCATGTATGGAATAGTAGTGCCATTAGCAACAGTAATTGATTTTGCCATGCTCAAATTAAAATAAGATGAGAGAGTACCCGCCGAAGCGGTCATATAACATGTTGCACCCGTGTCCATGTACACATTATCATCCGGAACATTGAGAGACATAATGTGCATTGCTTGTTAAATATTCGTGGGAGCATAAGTAGAACCAGTTCCTGGCATTGACCGGGAGTGAGCATAGGTAGAACTAGGGCCTTGCATAGAATAAGCTTTATCTTACTGTGGGCTTGGGAAACCAGGTGGGCCTGATGGGCCAGAGTAGGGCGAACATGCCAACACCGCTGTAGGATATAGACATAGTGGAGTAGCCCAGCCCGACTGGTATTTTTACTATGGTGGTGACTACTAACAAGACTGAAAAGAACCGGCATGCTGCTGCTGGGATGGCTGACCACGACCTTGACCCCTACGGTTGTCATTGGTGTGACCATGATTTTTAATATTGCGATTTCCTTGATTACCTTGACCCATGTTCTGTCTAGTCCCTTTCCTATTGCGACCCAAATTGTTTCTGTTGTTATTGCCTCCATTCTGACCACGAGGCGGACCACCAAACCCATTATATTCATCAAAGGCTGTGGTGGTGGTGATGAGGCAGTGTTAGCTGCTAGGGCAGTCGTGCTTGCTTGTTTCACCTTCCTTGATTCTTCTAACACCAACTTCCATTGAACTTAGAACGTAGGGAATGCACTCTATTGAATAATAGTTGCCACACTATCATAACTCTCGTTCAAACCTGCAACAACTTGAAGGACCTGGGAAGTTGATTTACTCAGATGTGGGTCTATAAAATAACTAATCAGACACTTGAGTCGTTGAAGAAGTTTTTCGAAAGTCTTCTGATAGTCAAGTCTTCATTTTCCGCCAGTCTTCGGATAGTCAAGTCTTTAGTTGACTTAGAAGGAACAAGGGGATGTACGGTGGTATGAAACAAGAGAACCCACGTTTGCCAACTGATTTGCAATTGTCTTTAACTCTTTGCAGTAGGTAGGGATACTGGGAAAATCATTCGGTATGACTTGAGAATTTTTTTTCTCAAGAGACACATCAAGAGAATGCTTATTGTCATGAAAGATATCTTGCAAATCTTTCCACGCCTTTTGGACAGTGGTCTTGGGGGCCAGAATCATCTGAAGGAGATCCGGTGATACGGTCCCATAAATCTATTGGAGAACAATGGCATCAAGATGAGACCAAAGCTTTTTTATCACGAGCAACCGCAGGAGTCTTATCTTCTTCAGTCTCCGGGGGTTCAATATGCTTGATCACATCAAAGGCCGTACAGTAGATCCGAAAAAAGCTTAGCCCAAGCATTATACTGACTCCTCTTAGTCTCAAGAATCAAAGGAATATAATTCTTTATTGTTTGAGGATG
Source organism: Adenophora triphylla var. japonica (assembly GCA_022495995.1). NCBI lineage: Eukaryota > Viridiplantae > Streptophyta > Magnoliopsida > Asterales > Campanulaceae > Adenophora > Adenophora triphylla. The sequence continues at coordinate 303,355 of JAFEMH010002201.1, forward strand.
AATTTCGGCTGACAACTAGAAGACTTCAACTTGCAGTATCAACTTGTATCAGACACTGAGACAACCTGGACTCTAATTTGACTATCTCTTTGCAGGTATATTAACTCCTACTTTTCAGGGATTACGAACGGTGATAAAGACTTAAATATGCATCGTGAAGACTCAGTCAAGAAAACGTGGGATAATGGGATTGAAGCTCAACAAACCATCCGAAAATATAGGAGCAACAAAAATTATCTTCTTCAATCACTTTTAGTATAAATAGAGCACACATCATTGTAACGCAGACACACGCACAATCTAGGCTACTGAGTTCTTTTCTTTACATTCTCCCTCTCATTGTAACTTCATCATTTCTATAAAATTCCACCTTTGAGGTTTTATGCCGGCGAACGGGTTGTTCAAGGGCTTTCCTCGTTAAATATCTTGTTCATTTAATTTCGAGTTGATTTGCAATTATATTCCATTTAACCCAATCTTAATCACCTTGTCAAGTTCTAAAATTTGACCAAAACAATTTGGCGCCGTCGTGGGAATTTTGGTCTTTTAATTGCTTTAGGAAACTCGAAAATGTCTACGGAATGTCCGTGGGTTTGTCTTCCGTCGGCTTCGAGATCCACCGTGAGACCACCCCAATTGTGACAAGTTTGCAAGCATCAACCCAAAGCGTAGGTGGAGTATCACGTCCTATTCAAGTTCAAGACGGGACAACCGCCGCGCGTCACAGAAATCCCACTTGATATTGCTTCCAACCTCGACCGCTATGTTGCGCGGTGAGGAACCAAGTCGCCGCCCAAGATGTTACTTCAACTATGCCGATGAACCGTATTGCTAGGATGCAAAGCAGAGATGATCTCTCTACAAAGTGGGGGTTCGAGTGCACTACCAACCAAGATCCCAAGCATTTTTCAATCCGTCGCTCCAAACGGCCCACCAGTTCATATACCCCTTATCAACCTAGGAGACTCACTTTGGGAATGAAGTCGCCGGATCATCCGGATATGGGGAACCGCTCCGACAACCAACTTGTTTACGTAAAGCACCATTGTCCATCCCGGAACCGTCACTCCAACCACCACGACATTTGCAGCTCCAACTTCGACTACAACAGGAGCGTTAATCCCCGCTTGATTTCAATTATAATAATAATTATCGCTTGCTCCTAACCATGATGCAGTGCCTATCAAGTGTGCAGATTCAAGAGCTAAAGGATATGATCATGAGTGTCCCCGAATGACACTACCTTACAACCAGGCCTCACCAACTTGCTACAATGAGTCTCGCTTCACTCCCTCCATAGCCAATGTGGTCATCCCGAAGAAGTTCACCCTCCACACATGAAGCAATATGACGGAACCACCGATCCAAACAGAGCATGTTGCATTATACCAAGAGAAGATGGATGTTGTCCATATTCCGCCTCAATATAGAGAGGCTTGTTTTTGCAGGGTTTCGGATCAACTCTTACGGAGCAGTTTTGAGATGGCCGATCAACCACCATCGGGTTCTATCGATCCTATGCACAACTTATTAACTGCTCACTAATCGCCAGGCAACAGGTATTTGAAAAGCTAACTAGTGATCTTTACAGGGTGGTCCAAAGAACCCGATGAGCTCCCGAAAGATTATCTCAAAGAAGTTCAATAGAGAAGCAAAGAACATCTCCAACCTCGGATACCGTAACAAAGAATCGAAGCATTCAGATGGGACTTAAGAAAGACTCTCCATACTACGACGACTTGGTAATGACACCTTGCAAAAGGTTGGACGAAATCAGACTAGAGCATCCAAGTTCATCAGCCGGAAGAAGACAAGTTGCTACAGACAAGAAGAAGACCGATTATCCCAAATGGCAAACCGCACCCTTTCATTCTCGCGGCAAGATGGAGACATCCCATGCTAGATCCAATAGGCAAACCCTACTCTAAACCCGACTCTTCCAAAGTTCTTAGTGTAGAAGATAATGATGAGGATGATGAGTCTTTGTATCCAAGAATTGATGACTATTGTTTTTCCGTTGATATTGCAGACCGATTAACGCTATGGACAGCTTGGGTGAAAAGGCAAGGTGGCCCAAAAGGTCCGATAAACCTTCAATCTGAAAGACAAGTCCAAGTGGCGCGCCTATCATGAGGATTTCTGGTCACACTACGGAAAACTCGTATTGCACTCCGTAAAGAAATCAGTCATTTGTTGTCTAAAGGACTACTCAAAGAATTACTTGGTAGAGGACGTGGACGCACCGACAGTCGTGCTGACAACCAGGAAAAGCAAGTTCGTGCTGACAACCATGAAAAGCAAGTTCGTGCTAGCAACCAGGAGAAGCAAACTGAAAGTCCTCCTCAACATCCACCACCTACCAGAGTGGTCAACATGATCAGCGGCGGTTCGGATATTTGTGGTACAACCTATTCGCCGCGAAGCGCCATGCCGCAGCGCTAAGGAGGACAGTCGTATTTGCTCGCAAGGTCCGTCAACAAAGAAAAAGGCCAGAGATTTCCTTTGATGAAGGTGATAGGGTCAACATCCAGATCCCCATCATGACGCACCGGTTGTGAGCCTTCAGTGGCAAACTGCTTGGTTAGGCGCATCCCGATTGACAATGGTAGCTCTGGCCAACATCGTTACTACCGACGGCTTAAAGGGAATGGGGATTCCACTTGAAAACGTAACTAAAAGTTCTTCCGTCTTAGTTGGGTTCAAGGAGAGACGAAGCACACCTTTGGGGAGATTACTTTCCCGCTTATGTTGAAGGGATTAATTCTATGGAGAGGTTCTCGCGTGATTGAATGCCGCCGTCCTACAACATCATACCGGGAAGGCCCCGGATTCACAACGTTAAGGCCGCCCCATCAACCTACCACCAATGTCTCAAGTTGCCAACACCTCGGGAGTTGTCAAGGTGTCGTGATCAAGAATCGCAAAGGAATGTTACAAGGTGTCCATGAAGGCAAAGCAAGTTGTCCTAGACAAGCATAGCAATTACAAATAAAGGCTCCTGGATGTTCTTGAAGCCGCAGAGTTTGACGTCGAGAGGTGCAGCCTCGATCCCACTAATCCCGATGTCAAAGTCCTAGTTGGTGTAGGAATTCCCGTAAGTTGAGGATGAAATCATAGAGTTTCTCAAGAAGAGAACAAGCCGCTTTGCTTGGAAGCATGAGGATATGACTCGGGATAAGTAAAGATGTAATAACCCACAAGTTGAACGTCGACCCCAACGCCAAACCCGTCCATCGTAAACGAAGAAAGTTTGCTCATGAGCGCAACAAGATCATCAAAGAAGAAGTAGAGAGGCTTTTGAAGTCAAAAATGATTAGGAGGTTGACTACCCTAGGTGGTTAGCCAATGTAGTAGTTGTGGAGAAACGCAATGGCAAGCGGCGAGTCTCGTGTGGATTTTACCGACTTGAACAAAGCCTCGCCCGAAGGACCCATTTCCCTTGCCTCACATTGACTCTTTGGTAGATGCAACAATGGGCATGAAATATTGACTTTTATGGACGCTTCATCGTGTTTTCAACAAATTCGTATGGAGCCTTCCGATCAAGAAGATACAGTTTATTACTCCCGAGGGTATTTATTGCTTCATAGTCATGCCCTTTCGATTAAGGAATGCAGGGCAACCTACCAAAGATTGGTAAATTTGATGTTCAAAGATCAGATCGGAGAAACAATGGAGGTATATATTGATGATATGGTGGTCAAGTCTAAATGCAATGGCCGATCATGTTCGTAATCTCAAGGAAGCTTTTGACATCTTGGAAGCTTTTAACATGAAGCTCAACCCATCAAAGTGCAACTTTGGAGTTAGAGCTGGGAAATTCCTTGGTTATATGGTCACAAAGAGAGGTATTGAAGCAAGCCCGGAGCAGATCAAGGCCATTATCAACTTGAACTCACCAAAGACTGTTAAAGATGTGCAGAGGCTGACTGGCAAAGTGGCAGCTTTAACAAGATTCATTTCTAAATCATCTGACAGGTGCAAGTTGTTCTACGATGTGCTGAAGAAAAACAAGTTGTTCCAATGGACAGAGGAGCATGAAGCGGCTTTCAACCAGCCTTAAGGAATACTTATCTACACCACCTCTACTTTCCAAACCGTAGAGCCGGGAAGCGTTGTACTTGTACCTTGCAAAGATCAAAAATGCAATGAGCACGGTCTTGGTAAGAGAACAAGCCGGTGAGCAACATCCAAGATACTATGTAAGTAAATCTCTTTTAGATGCGTAAACCAGGTACTCCCATCTTGAGAAACTTGTCCTTGCTTTAATAACTCGCCTCTATTAAGTTACGTCATTATTTTGAAGTTCATCCTATTATTGTGAAGACTAACTATCCTATCGTGAGTGTAATGAGAAAGCCCGAAATGTCTGGGAGAATGGCAAAGTGGTCCGTACAACTAAGCACGTACAATATTCAGCATGAAGCAAGGATCGCAATCAAGTCGCAGCTCTAGCAGACTTTGTAGCCGACTTTAGTCCCACTCTCTTACTGTAAGTAGAACTTGAAGTCCAAAGAACTCAAGAACCCGATCTCACAAGATTCGGACACTCTACACCGACGGGTCATCAAATTCCAGGGACAGGGTTGGGAATAGTTCTAAGGTCCCCTCAAGGTGATCTCGATTCCTCAAGCCGTGAACCGTGAATTCAAGGCGACAAACAACGAGGCCGAATATGAGGCCCTCATCTGGTTTGACTACCGCTTTAAATTTAAATGTTAAACGTCTCAATGTTTTTAGCGATTCCTTATTATTAGTTAACCATTTTAATGGATCTTATATAGCTAAGCATGACAGATGACAAAGTATTTGCATTTGTTAAATCCTTAGCAAAGACAAATAAGGCTTCACTTTCCAAAGAAATTCCTAGAGAAGACAACGTTGAAGCCGATGCATTAGCCAACCTGGGATCAAGTTGCAAAAGCATGTTGAATAACGCCATACCCATAACCCATATCTTACATCCAGCGATAGATCAACCCGAAGTGTCCCAAGTAGACCAAAGAACAAGATGCAAAGAATGTATTCCATGGACAATATGACATCTTGGACATCACCCATAATGAAATTTCGCAGATGGAACGCGTGCCTCAAGATGTCAAAATGCAAAAGCATTCAGATTAAGGTATCCAGATTTATACTAATTGATAATGTGTTATTTCGTAAGTCTTTTACAGACTATATATGAGGTGCCTAGAACCCCAAAGAAGCCGAACAGTGTTGAAAGAACTACATGACGGTATATGCGGCAATCATTCTGGGGCAAATCACTTTCATCCAAGGCACTCGTGACAGGTATTATTGGCCAACTATGAGACAAGACGCAGCCTAAATATGTACGTAAATGTGACGCATGCCAAAGACATAGCAACATCCCGCACCAACCTCGCGTAACCACTCCATCCCATCTTATCACCTCGCCCTTCATCCAACGGGGCATGGATATCGTTGGCAAGTTACCCGTGAGCTCCAGGGTAAAGTATTCATGTTGGCCATGACGTACTATTTCTCTAAATGGATAGAAGCCGAGGCATTCGTTCAAGTTAGAGATAAAGAAGTCATTTCTTTCTTGAAGAGGAACATCATCGCCAGATTTGGAGTTCCTTCAGAGATTATTTGCGACAATGGATCTCGCTCATCGCAGAAAAACACAAGACTTCGTGCAAGATGGGGGATCAAGTTGATTACTTCCACTCCCGTGCATCCTCAAGCTAATGGACAAGCCGAATCCAAAGAACAAGTTGATAATCAACAACTTGAAGAAACGCCTTGACCGAAAGAAAGGACGCGGTTCAAGAGCTACCACTTGTGCTATGGGCGCATAGAACCACCCCTAAGTCGCCTACAGTCACACGCCCTTCTCCTTGGTGTTCGGAGCCGAAGCGGTCGTCCCAAAGAGAATTCTCCGTGCCCACGCCAGATACGGTTTGATAACGCCCGAAGACAACCGCATTGTACTTGCAGTAAGACTTGGATACTATAGATGAACTCGTAGATTTAGCTAAAATCGTAATGGCTGCCTACCAACAAAGAATAGCTAAATCCTACAAAAAGAATATTCGTGTAAGAAGATTCCAGGTTGGAGACATGGTGTTGAGGCGAGTCTTTCAGAACACAAAGGAATTAAATGCCGGACAAGTTGGGAGCTAAATGGGAAGGTCCATATTTAATTGATGCGGAAGCCGGAAAGGGAGCATACCGGCTTTCAACCCCGGATGGCGACAGATACCTAGAAGCCGGAATGCTATCAACTTGAAAGCATATTTCATGTAAGTTGTACTGCTCATTAAAATTCGTACAAACAGTATGATTTAATTATTGTCATTTCAATTTCGTTATTTCAATTTGATTATATTTTTGGACACTTACTGACTTAAGCATCGGAGGGGTGTTAGCAAAGCTAACACCCACCCCTAACACGTGTTTGTTTTGCAAGGAATAAAATGAGCTACATGTTGACAAGATCGACGTAGGCATATGCTTAACTTTCTACAAGTTAGTAGAACTAATGATCGTCAACTTGCGGACACAACGAAAGGACAACTTGATTGAGTTTCAAGTAAGTATTACACAATTAATGTTATACGATATTTACTTATTCCATGATTAGTAAAGCTTGTCTCCGTAAGGTTTACACCTTCCTAAGGTTTAAAGATTTCACATCTTTCTAAAGTATCAAGGTTCAAACACCTTCGCCCGTGCGCACGTTTTTCACATTTGACCAAGTTGCAGGTTGGCCACTGTACTTTGTACATATTGATTACCTTCCTGTACTTGTCCAAATGATGGACTTTAGTCATTTGCAAATTGGTTGTAACATCTGCATGTTACCTCGAACAAAGTTTAAAAGGCATAGATATCATTGCCTAACTAAACCATAGTTTTTACAACTAAATACCCAAAAAAGGATCAACCATTAAATCCCTACCTGAGTTAGGTCATCCTAAAGTTCAAACCATGCCAACAATAGGCATGGCAAGAACAACGCGGACACATGTTCTAAAACATCCAACACATATTACATCCTTAAAACAAAAACAAATTGTTTTCTACTGCTAACATCCTGCAGATTAAGAAGTACGTTAAAAAGCTTCATTGTTTCCATCCTCTTGGTTATCACCTACCCGCTCAACATTTGTGCCATCTTGAAGCTTAGAATTGACTTCTCCCGCCTCTTCATCTATGATCCCTTTCGTGGTAGCCTTCTCGTCTTCCGTGTTCCATTCAAGGTGTTTGCCACTCGATACTCCTCAATCATTTGAATCCCGGCCTCAAAAACAACCTTGCCGGCCTCCCTAGTCAAACGTTCCTCCAAGACTTTCATGGCAACCTCGATGGGCTTGATTCAAGTCTCGCAGCCTTCTTCATCCATTCCCCGATTTCCATGTCCTTCTTATCAATCTCAACCCGCATAGAAGAGACCTTGGATTCCATTTCCTCTCGTACAACTTTGACCTTCTTTTCGCCATCAACTTTTGACATCTCGCCTTACCCTTCCAGAGCTTCACTTCGCTTGACAACATGCTCACAAAGACCGTAAGCCCGTCAAGTTGAAATTTATCACTATCTACCAGATATATCAAGAGAAAAGGTACAAAAATAAGAAGATACTCATACCTTCCGTGCTAAAACCTCCTCAATTGGTTCCCCAAAGATCTACATCAACGATTTCACTTTTCCTCTTCTTAAAAGACACCATGTCACCCAACATCAACTTAGGCTTGGTGCCTTCATCCTTAGGAATATTGGGCTCAGCAACTTCTTTCTTTGGCTTCTTGAAGCGGGCAATCAAACCGCTAACTCCACCCACGCCGGGTTGAGAAGTTGTGTCTCGCATATTGGGCCTAAGATCAAGCAAGATATAAAGATAACCCCGGAGCAACAATTAGGTACTTACCAGCTGACATCACAGCTGCAATTTGTAAAGCTTTACCGGAACTCTTTTCTTCTTCCTCTACTTCTTCAACCTCTTCCTCACCGCCGGAGTAGCAGGCGCAAAACTTCCGTTTTCTTGGAGACAGGCGACAAATGTAAGCAACCACGCTCAATGTGTCAAGCACGCTTAGGAAACAATTCATCCAACTTCAAAGCCGTGGAAATCAAGATGTTAGAATATTTGAAACAACCCGAATTCGTAGAAGTAGAAAAGGAAAATCCTCACCTTCATCCAAATGTAAAGAGTTTATCTTTTCCATCTGTTCTAGTGTAGACTTCTTCACATAGAAGAATCTATTCTTCCACTTTCTATCCCTATCGATAGAGTCGGTCACCAAACCGTTTGATCTTGACTTAACCCTAAAACCAAATCTCTTGTTTCCATGAGATCTCAAGTCATAGCAGGCCAAGTTCCTCCAAATCAACCCTCATGTTCATCTCGGGCTCAATCTTCCTAGAGTAACCAAATTCCTCCACCCTACCTAAGCATCAATTGAGCAAAGGCCAAACCAGTTTTTTCGAAAAATCGCAGTATGAAAGGGGGAAAAGGAAATGTTAGGCCAATCAAAAAAGGGTACTCAAGAAAGCATACCCATTCCTCTGAAGCGCAGTCGGAAGTCATTAAAGCATTAGGTTCGAGAAATTCAGTAGCTGGGAAGAACTTCTTCAAGTCTTCAACATCGCAATGCGGTGAGTTCACATCTTTCTTCATCAGATGGTCGATCATGTTTTGGCAAACGAAACCTTGAGGGAATTCATCCATGGTAGCGGCAAGAAGGATTTCTTAAGAGTAAAAAGGGGTCTATAGCTTGGAAAGGTCTTTAGCTTTGTGGGGTTTGAGAAATCTGAAGAAGCCCTCCTATTTATTGTGATGGCGACGGTTGTAGAGTTCTAGGGGGTTATAAGTACCTATCCACTAAAAGTAACCGCCACTACCACGTTCCTAATCCTTGGTGGGCACCAAATGTTAATTTTTGACTCAACTACTTTCAAATTCAAAAATTAAGGGGCAATTGTTTGAGGATGAATTTCGGCTGACAACTAGAAGACTTCAACTTGCGCATCAACTTGTATCGTAACCGAGACAACCCGGACTCTAATTTGACTATCTCTTTGTGTATATTAACTCCTACTTTTCAGGGATTACGAACGGTGATAAAGACTTAAATATGCATCGTGAAGACTCAGTCAAGAAAACGTGGGATAATGGGATTGAAGCTCAACAAACCATCCGAAAATATAGGAGCAACAAAAATTATCTTCTTCAATCACTTTTAGTATAAATAGAGCACACATCATTGTAACGCAGACACACGCACAATCTAGGCTACTGAGTTCTTTTCTTTACATTCTCCCTCTCATTGTAACTTCATCATTTCTATAAAATTCCACCTTTGAGGTTTTATGCCGGCGAACGGGTTGTTCAAGGGCTTTCCTCGTTAAATATCTTGTTCATTTAATTTCGAGTTGATTTGCAATTATATTCCATTTAACCCAATCTTAATCAGCTTGTCAAGTTCTAAAATTTGACCAAAACATTTATGTTTCCCACAGTTTGAGCAGGGTGAAGCTGGTGGGCAGAGGTGGTGGCGGCCATGGATGTTCACACGTGCAATAAGAGAAAACAGGTGGCTTGAAGAGAAAGAAGGGGCAGCTGGGGTTACCATAAAGGAATATAAACCGTCCTTTCTTATTGAATAACTCATGCTCCACCCGTCCCACAATAGTATATAAAATTTCCTTTTTGGGCGTCCCACAATAATATATAACTTTTCTAAAATGAAAAGGAATCTTTATTATTCCCTCCACTCATTCTCTCCTACATTATTTTAATACTCACATCACCATTATAATTTACTATTCTCTCTACTCAATCTCTCTCCTATTTTATTTTCACACTCACAACACTTTTCAGGGGCGGAGCCAGGAATTGCCCCCGAAAAAAAATTTCGGGTCGGATAAGTAAAAAATGGGTCGGATCCATGAAATACAATGTATTTTAGTTAAAAATGTAAAGAATTAAGAAAGTTAACAAAAATGATAAAAGTAAGTAATTCAAAGAACGATTGAAATAATGTTGAAGTATTTAACGCAAACAATTTATTAAAATATATTACTCGTACAAAAAAGAAATTCAAATCTGCTAATTAAACTTGTGTTAATAGGAAGAAAGACCAAAAACAAAAAAAAATGGGAAAAGCCTAACTAATTAATTAAGATTGAAAAAATGTGAGAAAATTAGGAGAAAGAGAAAAACAAAACTGTTAAGAGAAAAAGAAATTCATTCGTACAGATATGTGTTAACAGGGGCGGAGCCAGGAATTGGCCGAGGGGGGGGGGCAAGATTACACGGGGGTTGGGGGGCAGCGCCCCCGAAAAAAAAAAATCGGGTCGGACAAGTAAAAAATGGGTCGGATTCATGAAATACAATGTATTTTAGTTAAAAATGTAAAGAATTAAGAAAGTTAACAAAAATGATAAAAGTAAGTAATTCAAAGAACGATTGAAATAATGTTGAAGTATTTAACGCAAACAATTTATTAAAATATATTACTCGTACAAAAAAGAAATTCAAATTTGCTAATTAAACTTGGGATAATAGGAAGAAAGACCAAAAACAAAAAAAATGGGAAAAGCCTAACTAATTAATTAAGATTGAAAAAATGTGAGGAAATTAGGAGAAAGAGAAAGACAAAACTGTTAAGAGAAAGAAATGGAGAGAGAGAAAATAGCAAAGATGGAGGACAAATAAAATTAATTGAAAATGTAGGTAGCAGGGCTCAAACATGGATTTGAAAGGAACACCAAAGGCTTTAACTTCACCCCTTCTACCGCTGAACCACACCATTCACTGGTGTTAATCTTGAAGTTAATTATATATAACAAACAAAATATGGGGGGGGGCAAAAAAAATAAAAAATTCCACTACACTTCCGCCGCTTGGGGGGGGGCAAGTGCCCCCCCATGCCCCCTGGCTCCGCCCCTGACATTTTCAATATAATACTTCCTCCTTAATTCTCGTGCATTGGCAAAAGTCTATATTATTGTGGGACGGAGGGAGTATATATATATACACGTACAATGCTAGGGTTTAGTAACCTACCTAGAATAGGTTTCTTGGAGACTAAGACTTACAAGAGATATCCTAACCTAATATGAGATATACCATACTCCCTCTGTCCCATATTAAGTTACTCGTTTACTGTTGAACATGGAAAATAAGGAGTGAATATATATAATGTTATTAAAGTAGGAGTTGTGAGTGGGTAGGAGAGAGAAAATGGGGTAGAGAATAGTAAGTGGATAGTTGTTGTGAGTATGACAAGTGGGTCCCATGAATAAAGAAGTATTAAAAAGTTTATTTTTTAGAAAAGTGTGACTTTAAAGTGGGATGCTCAAAATAGCAAAATGGGTAAGGTATTATGGGACGGAGGGAGTATCTCCTAAAATATTACAAACACAAATTGATGCTCCATAAAAGGATCGGATCAACCCAAATCTGGCGGTAGGTTATATCCCAGCGATTGAATAGCCTGAAACAGAGAAACAAACACGTAAACTAAGTCGGGGCTTCTCCAGTGAAGGCCCTCGGGCGTGAGAGTAAGTATTTGCTTTGTGTGAGAGAGAAATCAATTGATAAGAATTTAGAGTCAAAAGATAACGTAACAAATAATTTGAATTATGGCTTGTATGTATAGGCATAGCAATGTATAATCCATGTTGAATTGGATTGCTAAGAGATAAGATATTAATCCTATGAGGATTATACTTGATGAGTCCTTGTTGGACCTGAATTTGTACGTTTGGTGGTTACAATCCTAAAGGGATTATAACTGCTCAATGTCCCAATTTGGATAGGACTGGTATAAACTACAATTCTGCACGTGAGCCGAGCTGGCCTCTCCTCGTCATACGTGGCCAGGTCGGCCTACGTTGAGCCGGGGAAGAGATGTGAAGGAACTGGGGAAGCCCAGTTCCTGGTGATTTGATAGCCGAGAAGGCCTCCTCGTCGTCAAGGGAGCTCAGCTCGGCCTTGGAGGGAGGTCTCCCTCAGCATTGAGATGGGTCTTGGTCATTTCGCCTACTAAGCCTAGGTCAACCTAGGGGAATGACGAGACGGCTTGGTTCGAGGAAGGTAGGGAAGCCCATTCCCTTCCTCGTATATAAGACTTGAGTGGATTATGTTTAGGGCCCAATCCATTTGGGCCTTTTCGGACTTAGCCCAAGTTTGTATCTCGGTTTATACTGTTCAGTAGCCCCCGACTTTCTAGCTCGGCTATGCCGAGGAGGAAGTGAGCTCTACCTCGGCATACAAGATTACGAACAGGCATTGCATGGCAGGTGTCGCTTCAATATCCGTGTCGTTTCAATATCCGCCGGTTAATAGTGCAATGATGGGGCGTGGTCCACGACGTCTGACACGTCTTGGGAACCCACTACTGCATTTAATGCTTGGGGCAAGGACGGCATCATAACCCGTTGTGACCCATTTCAACTTCGAATTTGACCAGTATTTGAGGGTATAAAAACAAAATCCCCTTTCAATTCCAACCTTTATCATCCTTTACATTTGAGAGCGAAATAACAAGATTCAAAATTCGTTTCGTGTTCTTAATTTTGAGTGCCCAGATTCTCACAATCGTTCGATTTGTCCGTTCGTTATCATCAATCTTCAATTGAAAAAGGTATAATCTCTTCCCTTTTTACTGTTTTCTGCATTTTAACTTTGCAATTTCTGATTTTGTTGGTTTGGTTCTTGAGAAACCGCCATTGATGAAAGCTTTGAAGCTTTTCTTGAGTTTTAGGTATTGACCCCTTTCTTGAACCTTCTTTCCCCTTCGTCCCACTTTATAAATGGCCCGTTCTTGGAAACATACCCCAGTGTAATCCATGGCTACCACAAGGGAAATCTTAGGGTTTACCGAAGGGTCATTGGGCCATGGATGTTGGTGCCCTTGTTAGAAATTGGTGAGATGTTGACAAGGTACGGATGCCCAAGAGAAGACCTTTGTTATCCCAACAAGTATAGGATCAACCGAGTTGATGCAGGATCTCAAAACATGGCTGTATTCCATAGATGGGCCGAGATGATTGATCACGTCATTGTATTATATATGACGTTGGATCATCTGGAACGACCTTCCTTGACGGGTAAGGCTCCCTCCTTGGCCTTAGTATATACTACGAGGAGGGACACTCTTCCACTTCCCCGTCTTTCCTGTGCCTTGGATGATTTTGTTGACTTGTTTCCTTGGTCTTGTGCAGATATGACGGGAAGAGGAAGTGGTGCCAGTACGAGCGGCCCCTCTACGTCGGCTAACATTGTTGACGCTTTTGTTGAGGGAGAACAAATTGAGGGCCGAGGGAAATCTGGCCGAGGTAGGGTTTATGTTCCTAGGCCCAGACCAGTTAAGGCCGGTGAGCCGATGTTGGAGGAGCTGTACTCGAAATACGGAGTGTCGAGGGAAGAGTATAAACTAAGTTATTTCCCTCGTACATCGTTTGAGACCGAGGAGGAGGAGACTCGTTTTTATTATAGCCTCAACCATGTTAATTTTTTCTTCAAACAATTCCAGATAGGACTTCGTTTGCCCTTAGATCCCTTTATCAACGAGTTCCTGGGAGATATGCAAGCCGTCCCGGCTATGCTAGGAGCTAATGCAGTTAGGTTCCTTGTAGGTTTCATCTTGTTGTGCCATAGTTTAGGGTTTGAGCCTGCCCAATCAGCCTTCCATCACTTTTTTACTGTAGGGTACATCAAAGATTCCAAGCTAGTAGTGATAAGGAGTGACCCCAAGAAACCCAAAATAATCCTTCCCAAGTCTAGCAAGGTGACTGGCTAGGACTCTCATATCATAAGAGTTGAGAGCTGACAGGGCTGGGAGTTTGCTAATCCCACGCAGCTTCCTGCCGCGCCTAATGCTGTAAAGAGAGCTGAGTGGACTGAGGCTTTGATAGCTCGGTTGACCCAGTTTGCCGAGGTGGGCCTCCTTGACTGGTCGATGTTGGAGACGGATGACCGGTAATATATCCAGGCCGGGATCCTGCCAGGACCTAGGGACGGGTTGATGCCCCTCGTCCCCGTCACTAGAGGAAGGAGATTTCCGAACTGGAGGATTCATCCCAGTTTGGTCTTCCACTTAGAGTGTGATCGCTGCAAGCTTGATCCCAAGGATCAGTGTCTGAGTGAGGACGATGTTGTTGGCTGTAATTATTCCTCCTTCCTCATACTTCATACTTGTGCCAATTTCCTTATTATTTATCCAAGTTGTATGATCTAACTGTTTCTTCCTCGTTGATGCAGACTTGACCGCCGAGCAAGAAGAAGAGATGTCTTCAAAAAATGCTGATCCCCTTGATCTGGCAAAGGCAAAGAAAAGGGCATCTAAGACCTCTGCCATCAACCAAAGATAGGATGACGCCACACGTCGTCAGGTTATCTTGTCCACGAAGGAGGCTGCTGCTATCCCCTTCAAGCCGGCCGGGGAGGCCATAGACGAGGAGTCCCATGAAGGGATAGAAAATCCAAGGGTAGAGGGGCATAGCCCCCAACTTCCAACTGTTGAAACTGAGGTAGAGAGGCGAGCCTGTCAGCCTGATGCCGAGGAGATGGACCTCGTTCATAGGTCTTCGGGCCAGAAACGACCATCTTCTGGTGCTGCTGAGGGGGACCCTCCTCGAAGAGGGCTGCCGATGCCTCCTCATCTCATGTACTCACCCCTCGTACTATCAAAAATTATCAAGAGGCCGAGCAGTTGGCCAGGCAACTTGGCCTCCAGCCAACCCTTAAAGGCTTAGATGTGTTAGCCAGGGAGGGCCCATAGGTCAGGCTGGGCCGAGCTGTTGTCCAGCGTGCCATGGACGAGGAGCTGCTTGACAAATTGATCAAGGCTAAGCATAGCAAGGAGAACATGGCCAATAGGAAGGGCCTGATCATTAGCGAGGTAATTTTTTCATCATTTTTTCTTTTGTCTTCTTTACTTAGTATTTTTACTGATGTTGCTTCTATGCTACAGCTTGTCACCATGGTCGCTTATGAAAACATCCATAACAAGGCCGTGGACGACCAAACCGCGAAGCTCAAGGCACGGGTCGGTAAGGGTGAGGTCGATGTGGCCGCAGTTGCTGGCTCTCTGAAATCGTTGAGGGAAGAGCTGGAGGCTAAAAGAGAGGCCAAGGCCAAAGTCGAGCAGTTGGCCGAGGAGGCAAGGGCCCGAGCTGAGGAGACCCTCAAGCTTAAGGAGGCTGAGATGGCCGAGCTGGAGAAGCTCAAGGCCGAGGCAGTGAAGGAGGCCAAGCTGGCTGTTGCTGCATGGATGGAGCTGGAGGCAAGCATTCCTTCGAAGGAAGAGAAGGCTATTACCCAGTTCAAAGATAGCCCGGCCTTTGTTGATGCTGTTAACGAGAAGACTGCCACCATTTTTATGGATGGCTACATGCATTTGGCCAGGAGGCTTATGGTGGATACGTCACATGGCCTGGATTTGGATTCCATTGCTCGGCTTATTTGCCAGGACGAATACGATGAGGCAGCTCGGTATCTTCACAATGTTGTCCCTTTCCAAAAAATGCCTTGAAGGTGATTTCCGAGCTTGATGCTCAGGCCGGCAATGAATCTTGGGTTCCTCCCTCCATCGATCTCGATAATATCAATATCATAATAGAGAAGATCGAGGATGAGATGGATGTTGAGATCGAGGGGACGAATGCTGAAGAGCCAATCAACGAGGAGGCTCAAGTTGAGACTCAGACTCAGCATGTCAACACTTCTTCCATTGATGCCGAGACGCAAGTTGATGCCGAGACGCGAGCTTTCTTCGAGGAGCATTTTGAGAGGGATCGACCTTAGATTTTTTTCTTTTTTTTTGCTTTTCATGTAATAAAATAGGGTTATTTTATCAATGAAATGTCCCTTTCTTTCGTCTTTGTTTCAGCTTTTCATATACTGCTTGTATATGTATATAACTTTGGGGGAAGCTGAGGAAGGGCTCCTCGTACATCACTTTAGATTGTCTAAAACGAGGATGCTACCTTGGTTTTAGACACTTGGCAATTTTGCCAGTTTGGGTCATTATGCCGAGGAGGACTCTTCGGCTTGACTTTTAGACTTTTCTTCTTTTTCATCTCTCCATGAGGAGGAAGATGACTCATAATAGGTCTAGGATGGTTTTTTCTGTAGTCGTAGGCCGAGGTGTTTCCTCATCAAGACATAAGGCTTGCCCTTCTTTTTCATCTCCTTATGCCGAGGAAGGTGACTCATACATAGGTTTTAGATGGTTATTGCCAGTAGTCGTTAGGCCGAGGTGTTTCCTCGGCAAGACTTTTGGCTTGCCCTTCTTTTTCATCTCCTGATGCCGAGGAAGGTGATTCGTACATAGGTTTTAGATGTCTCACCGATCCATGACGAGGAGGAACTCGTTCGGTCATAGGTCTTGGGTGGTTTATGGTGGGAGTTTGACCCTTTGAAGGCCGAGGAGGGTGTTCCTCGTCTTCCAGTGTTGTCTTGGTAGTTGCCTTGCATGTTGAAAAAGTAAATTTCATAAACTGAACTGATTACATCAAACTGCAACCCTACCTTGCTAGAAAAGTAAAAGACTGACTAATCTATTACATAAAAACAAACTAAAACTAATGATAGTATTTCCGTAGGTTGTCAGAGTGCCACGGATGCTTGAGCTCTTTCCCATCCTTGGTTTTTAATCTGTAAGTCCCTTCTCGAATGACTTGAGTTATGATGTAGGGACCTTCCCAGTTTGGGGAGAGCTTGTTTTGTTCAGCCTTCCGACCAGTAGCTTCAATCTTTCTAAGTACCCAGTCGCCCACTTGGAATACTCTTTTGTTGACCCTTTTGTCATGGTATGCCTTGGTCCTTTGTTTATAATTCACCGTCCTCATTTGGGCAGCTAGTCTTTTTTCATCTATTAGGTCTAGGTCTAGGAGCCTATTGACCTTGTTGACTTTCTCATCGTAGTTGGAATTCCTTATAGTAGGGATAGCCATTTCAGCTGGTGCCATAGCCTCTGAACCGAGGGTTAATGCGAATGGGGTTTCCCCGGTTGGCCCCCGGGTGGTTGTGCGAACAGCCCACAAGGCTAAGGGAAGTTTGTCCAACCATCTACCATCACTTCCTTCCAGGTTCTTAGTTAGGGCTGTAAGTACCAGTTTGTTGGCTGCCTCTACTTGTCTATTGCATTGGGGTCTGCTTACAGTTGATTTGATGTGACGAACTCCTACTCTGCTCAACTCAGCTGTGAATGCCGTAGAAAATTGGAGACCATGATATGAAATGATGGTGTGTGGGACCCCAAAGCAACACCAGATGTGGTCATGGACGAAGTTGATTGTGTTTTCCTCAGTTATCTTGGCTAAGGCCTTCGCTTCAATCCATTTTGAGAAGTAGTCGACTGCTACTATCACATATTTGCAATTACCTCGGGCGGGAGGGAAGGGTCCGATGATGTCGATCCCCCACATATCAAATGGCCACGTAGGTATTATAAGAGTTTACTTGACTGGTGGGAGTCTAGGAATGTCAGAGTACCTCTGGCACTTGCACATTTTCTTACATAGGCTTGCGCGTCCTCCCTCAGGTTTGGCCAATAGTAACCTAGAGTGATGATTTTATCAGCTAGGGTTCTCGCCCCCGGGTGTCCGCCGAAAATGCCTTCATGGACTTCGGCCAAGAGATTCTGAATTTCCTTGGGATAGACACACCTCAGCAGGGGCTTAGTGAAGGATCTTCTGTAGAGGACTCCGTTCATCACAGTGAACCTTACCGATTTTTTCTTGACAAGTTTAGCATGTGCTTCATCTTTCGGGAGTTGGCTCTTCTCGATGTAGTCCATGTAATCATCTATCCAACATCTATCCTCTCCATCTAGGAGCATTACTAACCTCTCATAGGCGGGTTCTTCAGCAAAAGCTATGTATGGTTTAGAGTTGGACTCGGACACATCCATAATTGCTAATTTAGATAGAACATCCGCTATTTGATTGTCTTCCCTGCCTATCTAATTGATTTCGAAGAACTCCAGCTTCTTTGTCATATCTAGGACCAGGTCCCTATACTTAGTAAGTATAGGATTTTGCGTGTTATACTCTCCCTTCACTTGCTTGACTACGAGCTGGGAGTCGCAGAAAGCAGCAACTTTGGTTGCTCCATAAAAGGAGGCCAGCTCGATGCCAAATGTTAGAGCTTCATACTCGTCCTGGTTGTTGAAGACAGGGAACTTGAATCTGATGATGTCTTGGATGGTGTGCTCTCCCTCAGGACTTGCTAGCACAACTCCAGCTCCGCTTCTCTCCTTTGTGGCTGTACCATCAGTGTAAAAGACCCAACTGTTGGATGGGAGCTCGATGGTTGATCCTTCTTCCTTTGGCGTGTTCCGCTTACCGGAGGTGGGGTCGTGTTCACCCATGAAGGCAGCTTCAACCATGAAATCAACCAGAGGCTGTGCTAGGAGAGTCTTATTTTGTTGGTACGTGATATCAAACTCTGTAAGAGCGATAAACCAATTGAGTAGACGTCCAGAGCTATCCAACTTGTGTAAGATTTTCATCAAGGGTTCATTCGTATATTCAGTGATGGGATGTGCAAAAAAGTAAGCACGTTGTTTCCTTGATGCAATTACTAGAGCGTACGCTATTTCTTTCACGTTGAAATATCTACTCTCCACATCCAACAATGCCTTGGAGACATAGTAGACTGGTTTCTGAGTACCTTCATCAATCCGGACTAGTACCGCTGCTATTACGTGGGTCGTGGCGGCTAGGAAGACATATAGTATCTCGCCAGTAATCGGACTGCTCAACAAGGGAGGGGATCCCAAGTACTCCTTCAACTGGCGGAATGCTTCTGTACATTCAGGAGTCCAGGAGAATCTCTTGGCCCCCTTCAAGACCTTGAAGAAAGGCATCGATTTTTCACCGGACTTGGCAATGAATCTCCTAAGAGCCGCTATTCTTCCATTAAATCTCTAAACCTCCTTGATGTTGGTAGGTTCCTTCATGTCGATCAAGGCTTTGATTTTTTCAGGGTTCACCTCGATTCCCCTCTGGGATACTATGAAGCCTAAGAATTTTCCGGCAGTCACCCCGAACACGCATTTACTTGGATTTAACTTCATGTTATTGGCTCAAAGATTGTTAATGGTTTCTTCCAAGTCAGGGGCGTGACTGCCGTCTTTGGTCTTTATGACCATGTCATCAATTTAGGCCTCCATGTTACGGCCTATTTGCTCCCCAAAAACTTCATTGACCATGCGCTAGTAGGTTGCGCCCGCATTTTTAAGCCCAAAGGGCATCATGATGTAACAATAATTGCCTCCAGATATTTGGAAGGTTGTCTTCTCAATATCTTCCTCAGTCATTTTTATCTGATGATAGCCTGAATAGGCATCTAGGAAGCTGAGAGTTCGGTGTCCGGCCATGGATTCTACCAACTTGTCAATTATGGGGAGAGGGTAAGTGTCTTTTGGGTAGGCTTTATTGAGATCTGTAAAATCTACGCACATTCGCCACTTCCCATTCTGTTTTTTGACCATCACCACATTTTCCAACCAAATGGGGTATTTCACTTTTCTTATGATTCCAGCACTTAACAATTTTTGTACCTCTTCCTTGATAGCTTCCTTCTTGTTGTTTTCAAAGATCCTCCTAGTCTGCTTGATAGTCTTAGAAGATGGATCAACTTTCAGGCGGTGGAGAGCTACTTCTTCCTTGATTCCTCTCATATCCTCGACTTTCCAGGCAAAGACATCTAGATTATTTTTTAGAAGGGTGATGATTTCTTCCCTTTCTTCCTGGGAGAGCTGGCCCCCGATTTTGATTTTTTGTTCTGGATAGTCAGGATTGATGATTATTTCTTTCAGCTCATCTACGGGTTCCATTTCTGGACCGTCTTGGAACTCTAGAGATTCAATGATTATTTCTCTAAGTCTCCAACCTTCATCACCATTTATGTCTTGGCCTTCCTCTTCCATTTGTTCGTCTACGTCGGGCAAGTCGATTATTCTCAAGTTAGGGCTGGCCCCCGAGTTCTGGCCGCTGACGAGAACAGGATCTGTCTTCGGGACGGATGGAACTATGTCATTGCCTTCTTCAATTTCTAGAACCATGTGTTCTTCCTCCTCTACTTCGGAAATCAGACTCATCTTAGAGCTGGTGTGAGTAGTTTTTATGGGTTTAGAGATTTTCATGTTGTCCTCTGGTGTATCTATCTCCACCCATTGAGATGTTTTTCTGCTTTTTATGACATGCTCCAAGAAGTCCTTGGCGGTCGCTCTCACGCATCCAATTCCACCACGAGTAGGAAATTTGAATCGTTGGTGAGGAAGGGAAGCGACCAACCCAAGTTTTGCTAGACTTGGAAGGCCTAAGATAGCGTGATAGTCACTAGTCAGATCTATGACCACGAAAGTGATTGTGGCCTCAGTTCGGAAGGGATGTTCACCGACTTCCAGCAGTAGATCAATAGTTCGCTTGGCACCGACCTTTTGTTTGGTGAACCCTTCTAGCCTACCATGGTAAGGTTCCAGGATGCTATCTTTCAAACCCATCATCTGGAAGGTGGAGTAATAAAGAATAACTCGAGAGGCCCCCGTGTCAATGAGGAGTCTCTCGGACTCACAGTTGTCAATTCTCCCCTTTATAACCAAGGGCTATTCGCGGGCTGCGCGGCTTCCAGCCAATTCATTGGGGGAGAAGCTAATGACATCTTCTGCCTTGTGAACCTAGGCAGGGACGTGATAGACCTTACTTAGTTCATGAATTTGGTCTCTCAGTTTTCTGGTGGAGACTGTCTCCTCTCTAATCAAATGCAACTTGTCCCTAGGAGGCCTTTGCTCCACGTCGTCATCCTTATCATTGTCTTCATCATCAACGTCTTTCCTTTTTCGCTTGCCATATTTTTTCATGACATAGCGATCAAGTTTACCTTGATCAACCCACCTTTGGATAATCCTTTTGAGGGCGATGCAGTTCTCGGTGTTGTGACCATGGTCTTTGTGGAAATCACAGTACTTGGAAGGGTCACGCGGGTACTTTGGTTTGTCATTGAGCGGACGAGGAGCTGGAAGATTCACCAATTGCATGATTTCTGTGATAGGCTTGGTGAGGGGGTGAAGATCTCAGCCTTTTCAGTACCCCGCTGTAAGTACCCCAATCCGGATCGCTTCCCATCCGAGCACACGGGAAACACCGCGGACTCACGTAAATGTGATCCCAAAGACCCGTAACCTCCCAAAGGTCCGAAACCACCAACCAAACCAAGGTAGGACCTTTCCGGGATAAAATGGAACATAAGGACTTTTTAGGAATTACAAAAAATAGTCAGCCTTCAAAGATGACCGCACGGACCACTTTGCAAGGTGAAAATAATCATGAAAAAATCCCCTTAATGTCCACAATATTCCATGAAATTCGGGAAAACCAAAAAATTAGATTTGCACAAGTGTCTGCGCGGACATGTTTGCAGTTTTTCTAGACCTATAAATAGAGGGCTCCCCCTCTCATTTTCTTCACACCTCCCTTCTCTCCTCCCTCCCCCCAGCACGCTGGGACAACTCTGAGCCGTCCCGAGGCCCTCTGGCCCTTCCCGAGGTCTCCCGAACTGCCCCGAGGCGCTCTCGAGTCATCCCGAGGTGCTCCGAAGTCCACCCGAAGCCCTGCCGATCCATTTCGAGACGTTCATGAGCCATACCGAGGCGCTCCCGAAGCATCCCGAAGCCTTACGGTCCATCCCGAGCAATTCTGAAGCATCCCGAGCCATCCCGAAGCATCTCGAAGCCCTGTCAGTCTGTCCCGAGGCATCCCGAAGCTCTGTCCTCAAATCCCGAGACATCCCGAGGCATGCCGAATCTCTGCCCGAATACACCTAGCTATCCCTAGGCACGATGAACCTCTGCCCCAATATACCTTACCATCCCGAGGCACGTCGAAGCTCTGTCCGCAGACACCGATCCATCCCAAATCACGTCGAAGCTCTGTCCGCTGACACCGGTCCATCCCGAGGCAATCCCGGTCCATCCCGGCCTGCCCCGGAACACTATTCCCACTCAATCAAAAAACACATTCCCCATCGGAAGATAGACACAAACTAACATTGGTAAGGCCTCCTTCCAAATCTCTTTAAATTAATTTCAATACTTAAACAAATAGCATACAATGTAGACATCCTTTTCAGAATACATTTTTAAAAGCGCACACACACACAACTTTTAAAGAAAGAGGGGTATCGAAAGACTCGTGTATACGAGGCGACTCAGGTGAGCTCTACTATTCTCTTCCCCAGGCGTAACCTGACCTCCGAACTCAAAATCTCATCACACAACAACAAAAACAAAAACAAACCGCCTTTTCTCAATGTTTTGGGCGTAATCAAAACGGCGTGGCGACTCTCTGAGAAAAACGCAGCACGGCCTCGACAACGAGAGATGTCCGGTCCGCGCGCCGGATCCGGGTAATTTTAGTTGGCGACTCTGCTGGGGACATTTTGTTTTAAAAACTTTTAAACAAAAAAAAAGACTTTTAAAACAATGATGAGGGTCAAACTTTCATTTTACCCCTTCTTTAACTGTTGTGTGTGTGTGTGTGTGTGCTTTACTTTTTTTATTTAAAAAAAAAATATACAAAAAATGCATCATAATACATTTGTGTACATACATTTAAAAATTCTGCAAAACTTTCTGTTTTCCTCAGAAAAATAATTTTAGTGACCGCACACTACGCGCACTCTTATCATGTACACTGCACACTACAACCCCAAACCCGGGATGGTCTAAGATGCAGTTCGATTGGTGTTCCTATGCCTTTCGAGCGCGCACGGGATCATTCCAAACTTCCCATCCTAGCTAGTGTCAACCATGCACGCTTGCGTCACACTCTGTCCAGACTCGGTTGGTTTTTACCCAGTCCGTGTCATAAAGCCTGGATATATATCCCACGCCGACAATTATCTGAGTCAAAGCCCATAAATCAAGATCCCTTGCGCAAGCAAAGCAATGAAAGGTCATGCTAAAATCTTGACCTGATCTTGATTTCCAAAGCTACACCCAGACAATGATCCGTACCGGATATACGTCCATGCCCACATGACACCATGTCATCAAGCCTTTAATACGTCATCTATGACAATATGACCTAGCCAAAACCTAACGTCATAGATCCCTTTTGCAAGCAAGGTAAAGAGAGGTTATGCTGAACTCTTGACCCGATTTTGACTCAGGTGCCGGCTCTGTTCACTATTCACATGGTCGACGCATTAAAACGAACATGACAGGCTCGGTCCTTAGGTTCGTTTTTCTTTTGGCCGTTGGAAACCGCTTGCCCTATAGGACCGTCGCCCGGGCTGTCTACCCTGGGAGGTCGAAATACAGGTGCAAAACGAGGGGCTTAGAGTCGTAGTGATGGTTTCCACTGACCCAGGATCTAGAATTGTTGCGAAAAAGAAGAGCAATATTTTCCAACCCATCTAGGATTCTGAGAAAACATGTTTTAAGTAAATTAAAACAACAAAAAAAGAGCATAAATAAAAAAAAGGGGAAACTGCATGTCACATGAGCTTTTCCCCCTTTTTCCAAAAAGGCCTTCCCATGTCTAAACCTTACCCGTCCCCCCCTCCAGAGAATCGAGAGTGGTTGAGAGTACCTGGGAGCCGTCTTTTCAGTGTCGAAGTCGCAATGTCCGACAGCCTTTCCAATTCAGCGGTCCGAACAGTCCGTCACTCTCCCATGGCAGGGTCGACAGATAACAGTGAGGGAAATGGAATCCTGCCCCCAAGAAATTTCCCAACAATGGAAGAGGTTTGGTAAACTGTCAGAGCTCTCGAAAAATGCCAAGGCGAACAAAAGGCTTGGATCGAAGGTGACATCATCATTTCGGAACATTGGCCACCCCCAGCCAGCTGGGGCTCCCGAGGACATACCCGCTCCCTCAGCCCCCAGAGTCTCTCAATATACTCTTAGATCTAACCCTTTGCCTCTATATGAGCCCCGTAGCTACGACATGAAGCCACAAGGCCTACTAGGGAAAGACATGCTAAGTCAATACCCCAAGGTTCCGAGCCCACTGCAAACTGCCGAACACATTTGGTGGGATGTTTGCGACAGCCCCGCTTATCTGGAGAGGGATTTCCAAGATGAAATAAACGAGGACCATCCCCCAATAAAGAAGAAATTATCTTCTCAACAAAAACTGAGAAAGAGGTATGAAGCCGGTGATCCCACGGTTGGAACCCTCGGAGAACCATTTGGAAAATTTGACTACAATGTCATTTACTCCAATAAATCTCCTCAAACTAACTCCACTCAAGATCATGGTCACTTCTGCTCCATGATAAGCTGGGACGAGCTCCACATAACAACCGATGGTCCAAGCATCCCGATACCCCAGCCCTTATCCTGTGAAGACATTAAGGCCATTGTCAAAGCCCCGACAAAAGCAATAACGGTGAACGAGCTGAGATGTGATGCATGGCCGTACGTTAACCAAGGCCCTCCCATGACAGAATTGGGAGAGACAAGAAAAGAAGAAGTAAAGCCAGAGGTAAACGTACTGACGCATTTCGGCCAGATCCCGGTAAATCCTCCAAGGAAAGACAAACGGTCGGCCATACCTGAGCCTCGAATCGAGAAAGGCCCCTATGCCAAAGAAGCTGAAATGCTTGGCCCAAGGGCTGAAGACCCGATCTTGACCCAGCTCAAGCGCACTCAAGCCAACATATCCCTCTGGTACCTACTCACTTCCTCCTATCCTCGCAAGATGAAGCTGGAAGAAAGTCTTGCCCAGACCATGGTCCCAATCAATGTGACCCCGGGGGAGGCAGTTCAAATGATCGGGTACGTTCACTATGGTAACATCGTTACCTTAGCTCGATCTACCAAAATTTGGGGCTAACCACAACGAGCCTCTTTACATCACCGTTCAACTCGACGAGCGTCGCCTTCCTCGGGTCTTGGTAGATGGAGGATCATCCATGAACGTCCTCCCTTCCAAATTGATGGACTTGCTAGGAATCAAGCCAACCGATCTAAAGCCATCAACACAGACGATCAAAGCTTATGACTCAATATCTCGCTCAGTCTTGGGGATAGCCACTCTGAACCTGTGGTTTGGAAAACAGATGATACCAACAAACATCCAGGTTATCGACATCCCGATCACCTTTACTGCCATCTTGGGTCGGCCTTGGCTACACTAAATAAATGGGGTGGCATCCACTCTACACCAATGCGTGAAGTTCGTCCAAGGAGGTGATCTTACCATCATTTACGGGGACAGCGTGACTACCGAAGGGACCAACACAAATGTCATCCCTGTCTTGGAAATCAAGGATGACAATGAAGGCATGATGCTGACAGGGTTCACAGTCGAAAGCCCGAAGGCCCAAGTGTGCCACATAGACCTCCCCCTGACTTAGGACCGGATTCCTCCTCCCATGAAGATGATGAAGCTTATGAATTACATTCTGGGGATCGATTTGGGCAAAGACCATCAAGGTACCCAAAACATCATCGAGGTCAAAGAACAAAATACCCACTGTTGCCAAGGGTACGTCCCTACTCCCAAAGATGATGCGAAAGACAGAAAAGCTGCACGCGGAAAATGCCCAGCTACTGGCAAAAGAGACTCGCACGCAATCTCTGACCTCCGTCCTTACAGCTTCGACATGGCCCGGTACTTCACAAAGAAAATCGGCAATTTGAACGAAGACACAGAAAAGAGGGCAGAGCTGATCAATGCCAAACAAGATTGGTCGGCAACGATGGACAAATGGGAGAATCTCCAACGAAGCCTTTAAAGGTTCAGAGGCCTCGAGCCAAACCCCGTCAGAAGAGCATTCCTCGACGCACCAACTCTACCATGACCCACCACCACCACTATTCACAATTAATTTTGGTTTGGGAAAACCCCCTCTTTGGTGGAAGAACACGAAAAGATTTCTGTTAACACCCCTGCTACAAACAAGCGGGATGAGTCAATATTCGAGCTAACAATGCCCAAGGCAAGAAAAGAAGACTCCGCAGAAGATGCCTGGAACGAGCTATCGCTGCAACAACTTTTTAGTGAAGAAATTGAAGTGCCATACCTAATCGATTTTGTTTCTGATAACTCTGTGGTAGCCATGATTGGGGACAGCAGCGCGAAGCCTTTCGACCCTCGCATCCTCTCAAGCCCATCCACCATGTCACTAAAGAACTGGGCCACCTTCTCCGGACCTACAGCCAGCAAGAAGGAAATGATCGAACAGCTTGGTCTAACCCCTCACGTCCTAGAGTCTAGATTTGAAACACATTCTGAGTCTGTTATCTTTGAATTTGAGTCTCTCGAGTCATCTGATGGACTTACGCCAGAAGATTATGAATTCATAGCCAACAATGTATTCCCCTACGCTCTAAATGAAAGTTTCGACCTTTCCGAGTATCCTCTCATTGCATCTTTAACAACTGATAAATTAACTAAATCACAAACAGTTAATAGCGATTCACTTGATAAAGAAGCAAACACATTAAATGAACAATACATTAAACAATTCTTTAAGCATGTTGTCAAACGAGAGGAAAATTGAGCCCAAGCTGCCGAGGAGGTTTTAACCAAAGTGAATTTGGGGACTGCTGAAGTGCCTAAAGAGACGCAAATCGGAAGTTTCTTCACCGGCACCGAGCAAGAAGCATTGACTGCGCTTCTCCAAGAATTCGTGGACGTGTTCGCTTGGTCCTACCAAGACATGCCCTACCTAGATCCAGCCATAGTGGAACATCGGATTCCCCTGAATCCTGAGGCAAAGCCCATCAAGAAGAAGCTACGCCGAATCAAGCCAGAATGGTCCTTACAAGTCAAGGGGTCCTTACAAGTCAAGGAAGAGATCGAAAAGATGCTCTGCGTTGGCTTCATAAGGGTGATCGAATACCCGATATGGCTCTCTAACATAGTCACGATCACCAAGGCCAATGGAAAAGTATGCTGCTGCGTGGACTTTCGAGATCTCAACAAAGCAAGTCCCAAGGATGACTTTCCACTACCAAACATAGACATGTTGGTCGACACTATGACCAACTTCGAGGTTAATTCCTTCATGGACGGGTTCGCCGGCTAAACTCAAATCAAGATGGTTGAAGAAAACCAAGATAAAACAGCTTTCACAACCCCCTGGGGAACCTACTACTACACAGTGATGCCGTTCGAACTAAAGAACGATGGGGCTACCTACCAACGGGCAACGAATGCACTCTTCCATGACTTGATCCACAAAGAGATCGAAGTGTACGTCAACGACATGATCATCCATTCAAAGGGATCATACGAACAACACCTCATCGACCTGAGAAGGTTCTTCGATAGCCTTCAAAAGCACTCAAGAGGTTAAACCCTGCCAAATGCACATTCGGGGTAATCCAAGGCAAAGTCTTGGGATACATGATCACTGAACGAGGCATCGAAGTTGATCTCCAAAAGATCAAGGCCATAATCGAGATGAGACCACCACAAACCCAAACAGAAGTAAAAAGCTTCATGGGCCGCCTGCAATACATCAGCCGCTTCGTCAATCAGTTGACCTCCATGTGCGAGCCAATCTTTTGACTAATGAAAAAGAATGCAGACATCGAATGGAACCGGGAATGCCAGGACGCCTTCAAAAAGATAAAGGTGTACCTTGTGAGTCCTCTGATCCTTTTTCCTCCCCACGAGGAGAAGCCACTCTTGTTATACCTAACTGTGACCGACAGCGCAGTTGGAGCCATGCTATGCCCAGAAAAGAAAGAGTCAAGGGTCGAGAATGCCATCTACTTCATCAGCCGAAAGTTCCAAGGCAGCGAGCTCAACTACTCAGCCCTTGAGAAAACCTGCGCAGCTCTAGTATGGGTCATCAGAAAATTATGACACTACATGCAGTCTCACACAGTGAACTTGGTCTCCAAAATAGATCCGATCAAGTACCTCTTCGACAAACCATCACTGTCAATGAGGCTAGCCAAATGTTCTTTCTTCCTGGCAGAGTTTGACATCAAATACGTAAACCAGAAGTCAATCAAGGGACGGGTAATGGCCGAACAATTGGCTGACTTCCCAACCGACGAGGCCAGAGGTCCCGAACTGCAATTTCCAGACGAAGGAATCTTCGCACTTGAAGGAGAGAATCGATGGCAGCTTTTCTTCGATGGAGCAGCCAACAAAAGAGGAAATGGCATTGGAATGCTCTTGGTTGACCCAAAAGACGAGCACACCCCAATCGCCATAAAGCTAAACTTCGAGGTAACCAACAATGCCGCCGAATACGAAGCATGTGCCGCCGGACTAAAGGCCGCACTCGAAAGGAATTTCCAAGAGTTAGAGGTCTACGGGGACTCAGCCCTGATCATCAATCAAGTTTCCAACAAATGGAAAACGACGGACCCTGGCTTGCAAAAATACCATGCCTGCACGAAAGACCTCATCGCGCAATTCAAAGAGGTCACCTTCCACTATTTGCCAAGAGACCAAAACCAGTTTTCAGACGCCCTAGCCACCTTGGCTTCACTCATGGAAATCCCCAAAGAGAAGGCGGTAAAACCATTCAAAGTAGGAAGAAAGGAAATTTCTGCCTACTGCTGCGAAATTGAATCAGAACTCGAGCCCATCAATGAGCCGTGGTACAACCAAATTTACCAATACCTCAAGAATGGGGAAACCTCTTTCATGAAAGAGGAAGGCAAATGCAAAGAAGGAATCAAAGCCAAGAGCATCGTGGCCCTAAAACGCATTGCCTCTCACTTTGTCATCCTTGGGGACATACTATACAAGAAACGCTACCAAGGACCGCTCATCCTCTGCATCAGCAAGGAAAAAAGCGAATGAGCTTTTGAATGAAGTACATAATGGGGCTTGCGGTCCACACATGAATGACAGAGCCCTGATGCAGATCATTCTTCGATTGGGCTACTACCGGATCTCCATGGAGGCGGATTGCATCCACTTTGTCCGAAGCTGCGACAAGTGCCAACGGTTCTCCAACCTCAACCAACTTCCCCCTCACGATCTCTATTGCATGACCACTCCCTGGCCCTTTGCCACTTGGGGAATTGACGTCATCGGGAAGATCACTCCGCCCGGCAGCAACGGCCATGAGTTCGTCTTGGTAGCTATCGACTACTTCACAAAATGGGTCGAAGCCAAGTCCTACAAAGTTCTAACTTCCAAAAAGGTCGCACAATTCCTGAAGGAAAACATCATATGCCGATACGGCATCCCAAATGAGGTCATATCTGACAACGGATCTCACTTCGAAGGATAATGCGATAGACTATTGGCCGAATTCAAGATCACACGCCATAAGTCCTCTCCTTATAGGCCGCAAACTAACGGCGCAGTGGAAGCAGTAAACAAAACCCTCAAAAGAATCATCAGAAAATGACCATACGAGGACGAGATTGGCCTGAGAAGCTGCACCTGGCACTTTGGGGCTACCGGACATCAGTCAGGACAGCCACGGGAGAAACTCCATTCACCCTGACCTATGGGATGGAGGCATTATTTCCTATTGAATTGGAAATCCCATTACTCCGAGTGTTGTTGGAAAACGAGATCAACGAAGTCGAATGGCTCCGTAGTCGACATGAGAATTGGGCCTGCTAGACGAGCGCCGACTAAAGGTTATGAGGCACATCCGAGCCTACCAAAGCAGAATGGCTAGGGCTTTCGACAAGAAAGTCAAATCCCGAGACATCAGGGAAGGCGATCTGGTACTCAAAGAAAAGCCTCCCACCCGAACCAACCCGCTTGGAAAATGGGAACCAACATGGATCGGCCCGTTCGTGGTCCAAAAGATCTTCTCCGGAGGTGCCATGAAGCTAATAGACCTAGACGGCAATCCTTTCATGAATCCAGTCTTCGGAATCAAGCTTCGCCGATACTTCTCTTAAAGAAAATTGACCTTCCTGTCTCCCCGTCACTTCTAAAAAGTGTCGAACTACGGAGACCTAAGCCCCTCAGTCCGGGGGGAACGTAGGCAACCTTCATTGGTTCGGTCTAAAAACAAACAAAAATACAAAAAAATTGGATGCCAATCAAGGCTCAGATCTATCCAAAAACAAACACAAAATCCAAAAAAATGGATGCCATCAAGGCCCAGACTGGTTCAGTCCACGAATACACAAAAAGAACCCAAAAACTGGATGCCGCCAAGGCTCAGGCAAAAAAAAAAAAAGCAAGCAAGAGATTTTGCATCTCGACAAAGCTTTAAAAGTAAATCACAAATCACCACAATTAAAACATTTCTTGGTGAGTACAAGCACGGTCTACTCTCAAGCTCACAACATGCTAAAAGACAACTTAATACATTTAATAAATAATGTGTCTGCAATGCAATGAATGGATACTTAGGAGGTCATTTTGCACCACTCGCGCTTGTCCCCTCACCATTCTTCCCTTTCTTCCCTCGTCCCCGGCGAGTCTTCTTTCGCACCACGTGAGCCAACTCTGTCACCCTCCTTCCTAGATCAGGAGTCCTCCCCATCGGGTCAAACAATACAGTAGCTCGCAAAGCTTCATTCGCCCGTGCCTCGGCTCGGATCTCTTCCCTGGGAGTCTGTAAAAGGGGACCCCTCTCCGTCTGTCGGTCAACTCTTGTCTTGTAGTAAAACAAAGCGTCTCTCGTAACATTCTAAGGGTTAGACCAATCTTCTGCACTTCTAAGGTTGTAGCTGAGACGGCAACCTTGCCCCATAATCGCTTCGCGCCTGCTCCCCAAAACAACTTGGGTCTGTCCGATATGCTACCCGTACCAATCCAGGTACTCGGTGGTCAAGACAAAACTCTCCCGACGTTGAAGGAGTACCACAGGAGGGAAAGCGAAATACTTCCATACCCTCAGAAAATAAAGAAAGGCATCTGAATCTGTCATAGAGAAAGAAGCTACCTCCATGGTAGTGATGTCGTTCCAGCCCAGCAAAGGCTCCTGCATCATCCCAAACTGCCGAGCAACGAGCGATAGGATATAGAAAGAGGACCAAGACAACCCAGGAACTCTGACAACATATGAACCTTCCTGAAAGGCCCTCCGAGTCTCAATCCCCCAGTGAGGAACCCACCAACGGATCTGATGCGTGCCAAGCTGTGCCATCCATCTCTCCCAAGCGGACTGATCCGTATCCAAGACAAGAGGCCGATGAGCAAACGTCCACGGACTAAAATATGTCAGAGACCCAGGCATAGCTTGAAGCCTCTCTCGCAACTACAAGGTGAGAAAAATGGGACTTCCCCTTTTCATGAACATATCCCCTGTCGCCAAGCGATCAATGCTGTGAAGGGTTTCCCCCAGAGCCAAAGGAGCAATATCCTCACCAGCTCGACAATGCCCTACCACATCCAACAAGGCACCGTTGCATACCCCAAGGGAGCTGACCATAAAAAGTGTTGCTATCACGCATAAAGCAAACACATTCCACGAGACATCACTCTCATCATCACCCATAAACCGCTCAGGCAGCAAATATCAATATGATCATAATCAAAAGTCATGCCTTACGCTTCCTCCAATGAAGCCCGAAGAAAGCATGCGAGCTTCACGCTCACAGTCGCACCTCCAATCAAAGGAAGCAAGACGGCCTCCACCTCCATTCCTCCAAGCAAGCCCGAAAATCCTCAAAGGTGGGCATAATCTCATTGTAGGAGAAGCTATACATAGGCCTCCTAACATCTCAGAACCTTGCAGCAGCCCGCAACAACTCCCAATTAGGAACTAACTCCTTAAGGGACCAAACCGAGTGGAGTTGAAATCTCACCTCAAAATCTCATTTATTGTACCTCATGTGGTGCCTCATCCACGTCTTGAGCCGCTCAAGAAAGTGTACTTGCCTCTCCTTCGAAAGCCTCGGGGAAATTCTCGGAACGAATGACTAATCCATGGCAAAAATGGAAGTTTCTTGAGAAAATGGGGAAGAAGGGTCGAAGTTGACTGCAAATTGGGAATGGGGAGATAAGGAAAATCCAGATTTTCAGTGAATCTTATCCCCTCTCAAAAAGCAAGAAGTGGCCGTGTGGGCCACTTTGCATGCATGAAGTGTCCGCACGGATCGCTTTGTAACATGGCTAAATTTTTAGCAAACTGCAAAACAGTTGCTGCCCGCAGCAGAACCTTGCACCCGACTGCCCAAAAATCTTTCCAAAGCCATTTCCGGCCCCCATACACTAAGCACAAATGTATTCCCAGCTCATGCGACATGCACAAAAATAAAATAAGCTAGAAACAATTCCTAGGCTAGTCCCCGTAATTACAAATAAATCATTACATCACAAATAAAATGCTATGTCAAATGCAAGTATTTTATTACATATACAAGTGTCTGTTGCTCTATGATTACAAATACAAAAAAAAGGGAAACGAAAAGGAGTCCTACTCCGAATCCTCATCATCATCGCCCTCGCCCGATGGGAACTCCTGCACCTCGGCAAACCCGGCGGTCACCTCCTCATCATCGGAAATCTCGACCCCCTCCTCGATCGAGTACTCGAGATATCCGAAGGGTCGAGCCCAGCAAAAGGATCGAAGAAGGGAAGCGAGGACGAATCCTCACCCTGCGCACCCGACGGAGGGAAGAACTGGTGAAAGGTTTACGGCCTCCGAACCTCCGAAGAAGTCCCCGCGTTGAAGCTATGACGCTCCCGAACCGGCACCTCAGGCTGTGGGTCCGCCTCGGCCCGAGAAGGAGTATCCACATAACTCCTCGAAGCCGATGGCTCGAAAGCCGACGTACTCCGCGAAGACCCGCATGACATCTTCCTCAAGAGCTTCTTCGTAAAATCCCTCAACCCCACATACCGGCGGGTGAACACGTCGACGGTCCTCCCCGAGACCTGCACAACAAACAACAAAAGTAAAGCTCAGCAAAAGGGATACAAGAAATACTTGACAAAATAGAAAAATACAAAAAAGATGTCAAGATGGAAAAGAGTAAACAAACTCACCACAACATCTGGTCAACCCGATAGGCGGCAGGAGCCTGCTCTGGAATGGGCACCAATACCCTCCTCCTCGAATCCCCACAGATGTAAGTAAAGTCCGGCCCAGGCACCTGGACATCCGGAGGACACGACGATCCAGTCCTCCCCTCCTTCGCTAACACCTATGGTGTCCTCAACTTCCGCCTAACAAAGGCCGCATACTCCTCGCCCTCCAGGACGATTTCCTCGGCGCTCATGCCGGCCCGGTACCTCTCGAACTCCAACACGTCCATATCAACAGGACTCATCATATGGAGTGGCGGATCCCTCGAAGCCATAGGGGGAATATCGGCACCATGCTGCCAGAAGACTCTCTCTCCCAGATACATCGAGTCACATGTAAGTCCCCGCAAAAGCTTCCTCTGTCGCGTTACCCAGGGGGCACCCTCCAGCTCATCCTCACCATATCGAGTCCAAGGGTACAGTTGGCACCCAGCATGGCTATCCCTCTCTAGGAATCGCTGCACATCCCTATATGTGACAGTGATCCTCCCTTGGATCATCCTCCTCTTCCATAAAGAGCGAGCCCAGCATAACATGGCGGGGTACCCGAATAAGGCCTCATCCTGCCAATCCCACGGTTGGCACCGGAAGATCTCGTAGCACCACGCCTGCCACAAAAGGAAGATAATACTCAGAAAAAGAAAAATAAAAAGAAAATGGAGAAATGATGAAATGCTAAACTACAAAAGCATGTAAACTCATACCTCCAGTGCAAAGTCAAAGCACCCCAGGGAGTTGACCGCGCCCAGGCTAAATCTGTCCAAGGCAAAGTAGAGCTCGGCCAAGCCCGCCTCTCCCCAAGCAATATCACAAACCCTCTCTAAGTCCACCAGACTCTCAAGCAGAGGGAAAAGAGCGGTAGAGGCATGATTTGAGAACAAAGTATCGGAAAGGGCGAACCACAAAAATGAGCGTGCCAGCTGCTCCGCCGACACTACCCCAGTATCCCAGGGATACTCCCCGATGTTGGCAGTAATCTTTGCCTCCACATCGTGGTACACCATACCCAAGCCCTTACGGGGCCAAGGCGCAAAGCCCAGCAGCTCGGTCAGCAGCTCATCAGACATACGGTCCCGCCATTTGTGATGATGTGTATCCTACCACGCCAATTTTCAAAATAAATTCTTTTGAATCGCCCGACAAGAATTTTTGTTTGTTTTTGAAAGTTTTGAAAAATCTTTATCAGACTTAAAAGAAAATCATTTTCTGAGTCGGCACGCCATTTTTTGTTGAAGGGTCAAAACTTTGAAAAAAATCCTAAATTAGAGAAAATGGGTTCGGAGGTCACGTTACACTTCAGGAAGAACGTTGGTGTTCACCCGGAATGCCTCGTACGACGAGTCTTCCTCACTTGAAACCTTTTTTATTTGTGTGTGTGTGTGTTTATTTAAAGGGACTTTCCTGAAAATAACTGAAATTATAAGGACTGAACTGAGAAACAGTTTGAAAACAGTTGTTAAATTGAAAATAACAGAAAATTTGAGGGACTATTTGCAGATGACAGTGTCATCCGTGTGGACAAGATTGCAGTGCAATCTTATCCGCACGGATAGGGCTGCAGTCTCACTATTTTTACAGTTTCTTAATTAGTCACTGCAATTTCCGGAAAGTTAACTGGATTTACAGGACTTAACTGGAAACTCTAACTAGAAAAACAGAAAGTGAATGGGGATTTGGATTTTGGCATCCATGCTTGTCCTCTCTTTCCCTAGACTTTGATTAGTGGTCATAAGTGATGAATCCACTTAATCAAGTCATCCCGGGGGTACATTGGGACTTTGTGAGCATTTCATTTGCTAGGGAAAAGGGGAATTTGACATGAAAGTAAATTGACAAGAGAGTTAGGTCAAGATTTATCAACTTTAGAGGAAGATCTCTAAGGTGGTCATAAGATGACCATCCTTGAGATCTATACTCAAGTGTATCTCCTACATCTTGTGTGACCTATTTTGTGTGTCTAGATGATGTTCATCCAAGGAAAATGTTCCAAGGTGAGCATCTTAGACATGGGGAGGGGAATTTGCAAGGAATGTAAATAATGTGGACCATTTGAAATGATCATCTATGGAGATTGACTCCAAGATGACCATATTGAGGTCAAGGAATCAAGTAAAACTAAACATGTAAAGGAGTATGAAATATGGACCATTTGAAGTGGTCATCCATGGAGATGAACTCCAAGATGACCATCTTATTGGTTAAACAAGCAAGTACCAAGAAATATAAAAAAGGGAGTGGGGGAATGACATAAAATAAAAAGGGGATGTGGATCATTTAGGAGGATCATCCATGGAAATGGGTTCCATGAAGATCCTCTTGGATCCTTGGGACAAGAGGGAAAGGGATGAACAAAAGAAGAAAGCTAAACTACATGGTATGAGTATGTATGAATGAGAGAGATATGAGTGAAGGGCATAAGGATTTACCAATTTTTCTTGTGTTTGTGTTTAGGGTTTGAAGGATTTCAAGGGTCAAAAGTGGTTTTCGAGTGGATTTGAGGATGAATATGGTGTGGAATTTGAGTTTTGAAGGTGTAAATGGTTGTTTGAGGGTTGATTTGGGCAGAGTAACAGTAGGTTTTCATATTTTTTGGGGTTTTTTCTCTATATCAAACTGAGGGAGAAGGGGGGTATTTATAGGTTGCCTGAGTGATGATCTTATCTGAGTGGATAAGATTGTAGGTACAGTCTCATCCGCGCTGATGACCCAGTAGGCGTGCCTATTTTTCGCAGAAAGCTGTTTCAGGTAGTTTTGGCTTATTTAAATGGTCAATATTCCTTTTCCTTGGAAATGACAGACTTCCAGCGAGGTAATTGTCCATTTTTTTATTCCTAAGAGGTCCTTCCTCATTCAAATTGTCAAAATAATGTCCAAAATGCCCCTAAATGATAATAAATAATTAATTTGGGCTGACGAAACATTAACGACCCAGATTAGGGTACTTACAGTAGCCCCTAAGTGACGGTACTTCCAGGGGAAGTGGGGTCGTCGACAAAGTGAGGATCTCAATATGGCAAATGTTGCCGAGATGAGCGAGGAGGTGACCGAGGCGGACGAATGGCTGGACCCTGAATGAAAGGATTCCTACGTATCCCTTGCGGGAATCAAGCCGGTCGTAGTTTAGGTCATGCAGGGGAAAAGAGCGGTCAAATGAATTGACCTACCACCGCATTTTCGTTGTCGAAGGTAGATTCGACTAACGAAGGCGTTGTCAAAGACGGACTCGACTTAGCAAAAGCGTTGCCGAAGACTGACTCGACTTAGAGGAGGCATTGCCGAAGACTAACTCGACTTAGCAGAAGCGTCTATACCTAAATTGAGACTTAGTTCAGGAGTATGAATCTTAGTTGGGACTTAGTTCAAGAGTATGAACCTAAGTTGGGACTTAGTTCAGGGGTATGAACTTAAGTAGGGGCTCGGTTCAGGAGTATGAACCTAAATTGGGACTTAATTCAGGAGTATGAACCTAAGTCAAGGTTCGGTTCAGGAGTATGAACCTAAATTGGGACTTTGTTCAGGAGTATGAACTTAAGTCGAGGCTCAGTTCAGGAGTATGAACCTGAGGGAGACTATTTGAAGGCGTTCTCGCTGGGGAAGATTCAGGCTTACGATAACTGTTGGGAAAAAGGGTGACCATGTTGGTCAAGTGGTTGGACCTATGGTAGGCTACCTACGTATCCCGGATGGAAATTAAGCCTGGACGTAGTTCGAAAACTGCTCTAGATGTGTGTTCTTGATGCGGGCTTGAAAACGAGGAAGGGAAATGGGCTTCCGTTAGGTTTTCGTTAAATGAACGGACTTATGATGACGTCTGGGGTTGAAAACTAGGAAGGAAATGGACTTCCATTAAGTTTTCATTAAAGGACGGGCTTACGATGACGTCTGGGGTTGAAAACTAGGAAGGAAATGGACTTTCGTTAAGTTTTCGTTAAATGACGGGCATACGATGATGGCCGGGGTTGAAAACGAGGAAGAAATGGACTTTCGTTAAGTTTTCGTTCAATGAACGGGCTTACGATGACGGTCGGGGTTGAAAATGAGGAAGGAAATGGACTTTCGTTATGTTTTCGTTAAATGAATGGGCTTACGATGACGGCCGGAGTTGAAAACTAGGAAGGGAATGGACTTCTGTTAAGTTTTCGTTAAAAACGGGCTTACGATGACGGTCGGGGTTGAAAACGAGGAAGAAAATGGACTTCCGTTAAGTTTTCGTTAAGAGACGGGCTTACGATGACGGCCGAGCTTGAAAACTAAGAAGGGAATGGACTTCTGTTAAGTTTTCGTTAAAGGACGGGCTTACGATGATGGTCGGGGTTGAAAACTAGAAAGGGAATGGACTTCCGTTAAGTTTTCGTTAAGTGAGTTAACTGATGTTAAACAGGGGATCTAAATGCAGAGGGCCAGGAATTAAAATGGCAAAACAGGAATTTTGCCCTGCAATCTTATCCGCGCGGGTAGGACCAGCAGGGCGCCTAGTTCAAAAAGACAGACAGCCGTGTCTGTCTTCCCCAAATTTCAAAAGACAGACGATAGAAAGAGAAAAAACAGAGGGAGAAGAACGCCATTGTTGCCCAAAATCTCCGCGAAATCCTTTAAAATCAAGGCTATGGAGCAAAGGGGAGGAGCTCGTGGAATCCGTCGAGGTCGGGTTAGTCGAGAGGTGGTGGAGATGAGGCTTGAATTGGTGAGAATGCATCGCTATTACACGCTCTCGCAATCGATGAATAAGGAGTTTTATTCGGATATGTGGCAACATTGGGCCACCGACGAGGATCTCCGCATGGTATAATACTCAATTTTGATTATTTTGTTGATTTTTTTGTCAAAATTGGTATATGTTAGACTTAGGGCTTTGAATGGTCAAAATTGGGGCTTTTGTTTATTTTGCCATGAAAAATTGAAATTGATGATGCATGTGCTTAATTGAAGTTGTGGGTAGAAAGAATATGCAATATGTTTATGAAAAAGATGAGTAGTTTGCATAATGTAAAAACAAAGTGGGTGCAAATTTGCCGAATTAGGGACGGACTCTTGCGTAAGAGATTTTTGTGATGAAAATTTGTTTTTGGGAATGCATGTTTGATGACGTGATGCAAGAATGTGAGAAAGATGCATGCTATATAAAAATGTACAAATTCGCCGAATTTGAAACGGACTCTTGAATAAGAGATTTTAAATGGAAAATTTGCTTTTATAAAATGAATACAAATTTGTCAAATTTGGAACGGACTCTTGAATAAGAGATTTTTGAATAAAAATTGAATTTGTAAAATGAACACAAATTTGTCGAATTTGGAACGGACTCTTGAATAAGAGATTTTTGAATAAAAATTGAATTTGTAAAATGAACACAAATTTGTCGAATTTGGAACGGACTCTTGAATAAGAGATTTTGAATGAAAATTGTGTGTGAGAAAAGAATGTGTATAGAAAAATGTATCCGAAAATGGGACGGAGTTTATTTTCTCTCTTTTCTTTTCTTTTCTTTCATTGTTCATATCACCTTGGCAATTTTGATGACATATTTGTGTTGTGTCCCTTTTCAGGAGAGAGGCGATATCATCCAACGCAAGTTGGATAAGCTGAAGACGTGGGGGTCTGTGAAGGCGGTTATCAGGCTTTGGGATGCTTTGCCCACGGCTGGTAGGGTGGGCTATCGGAGTCCTCGTCAGCTTGTGGTGGCTTCTAATCTTTACGGTTTTGTTGAGAACCTGAGAGGGGTGGTAGGTTTGCATAAGAGCAAGGGGCTCTTGTTGGCTTTGGCGGAGTATTGGTGGGATGTTACCCACACTTTTCACTTCTTCTGGGGGGAGGCTACCGTGACCCCTACCGATTATGACGCTATTACTGACCTGTCCTTTAAGGGGCTCAGCTTGGAGTGGCACGACGGGTATACGGATGCGGAGCTGATGAATCTGTTGGGATTGTCATTGTGCCGCGGAAGGGGATGGGCATGGAGTACGCTGTGATCGAGGGTAAGATGGCCGAGAGCATATCCAGGTACGAGAGTGGGGACCTGACCATCACAACCGAGCAGATTGCTCGATGCTTCTTGTGGTTCTCCCTTTCCTGCACTCTGTTCGGGCACACGGAGGGTACTGCTATGTTCGCCTTGTTGGGGTCTTTGATGGACATAGACAGGATACATGAGTATGCCTGGGGAGAGGCGAGCTTGGCGGAGTTATACTTCGCTCTGGACAGATACAGCAGGAAGGTGTCCACCTCCCTGACCTGCTTCGAGTTCCCGCTGGAGGTACATCCTCTTTCTCTTCTTTTATCCTTTGTACATAATGTGTATGCATTTCTGGTTTTTGATGGGTCTCACTTGTTGGATGCAGGTTTGGGCCTTGGAGATTTTTGGCTGCGCCTTGTGGGAGCATGTCCCGGGGGAGGCTTTTGCGTACCTGGCGATGCATTGGTGGACGAAGGACGCCCGGGTGAAGAGGACTAGCCGAATCAGGATAAAGATGCGGTACAGTGACGCGGTGCCATCTTTGAGGGCAGGGACTAGTGATAGGGTTAATTTTTACCCTTGGAGCCGGTTCGAGGTGGACCAGCCGGGTGGCGCTGATCATTGGACGAGGCAGAGGTGGATCATGCAGGGACTCACCTGCGATGTCTACTATTAAGGGGAGAGGGTGACGAGGCAGCATGGTCTGGACCTGGCTGCTCTGGCGCCGGTTGAGTCTCCGGCTGACATGCTGTTTCCCCAGGAAGGGACAACGAACTGGGATTGGTTTAGAGGTGGGCAGCCTGCCCTGGAGTACATTACTCAGGAGCCCTATCAGGCGTTCGTGGGGCGCAGGCTAAGGACGCCTCAGGTGCTGGAGAGGGAGGGGGATTCGGTGGTGAGGATCCCTCGAGCGGACTTTTCTTATACCTAGGATGGGGTCAGGATGAGGGCGCAGATACCCCTCCCAGCGGTGACGCCGCGAGCTTTCCGGCCTCGACCGAATGCTCAGGTATGTGTTGATCGCGTTTTGGTTGTTTTGGTTTTGTACTTCCTTCGTCATTGTTTCGACTGTTTTTTAATGCTTCTGTTTCTTCTTCGCAGTACTCGTCCCGGGTTGTGGATCGACTTTTGTGCCAAGTTATCGGGGCGAAGAGGTTCATTCGCAATCTCGTGACGCGAGGGAATGCTTGGGGCTCAAAGAGGGCGGCGCAGCTGGGATCTAGCGCCTCTATGCGGGAGAGGTCCCCCATTCCTGCCAGCGGGACTATGCCAGGCAGGAGGTCTATGGAGACTCCTCGTACTCAGCCCAGGAGGTCGACGGATGTTTCGCCTTCTGGCTATATGGACAGGAGCGTGGAGCTCTCCCGGGACCATATCATCTAGGGAGGCATGGAGGGACCGGGCTTTGTACAGGGCAGGACCGGCGAGGGCTCTTCTTCTCACGGCGGTGGTTACAGTGCTTTTGAGCCGTAGGGAGGTTATGGGACTCCCTTACAGACCCAGGGCACGTACGGCCAGAGTTCAGACGCCTTCTCCTTCGGGTACGACTTCTTCGCCGACATTGGGGTGCCATATCGGGGCGTGCCGGCTGATCTCGAGGATCGATACTCTACTGCCGAGGAGGATGACATAGAGCCGGAGATGGCCTTCCCAGAGGCAGCGGCGGAGGGGCTGAGCACGGCTCAACGGAGGGTGCAGAGGCGCGGCAGGGAGATTGCTAGGGAGGAGGATCCTATTCCTGATTCGGATAGTGATTCCGACTGAGCGTACCTGTTAGGGCAGAGAGAGACAATATGTATGCACACATTTTTTTATGTTAAGAATGTAATGACTACATTTTATTTCACTAAGTATTTTTGTATATATATTTTTTTGGTTTTGTTAATTCTGTACTGAATGCAAGTTGCATGAGCCCGGTTTTGTGTTTTATGGGACAAAAGAGGGATCTTTGTGAGGATTTTGAATGAAAATCATGGGGAATAAGCATATTCTCATGTTTGGCCGTTTGGGGAAGGATTTCCTCATTTGGGCAAGTAGATTTCATTGTTGTCAAAAGGGTTTTTGGACTAGGAAGCAATCTTATCCGCGTGGATGAGATTGAGGCTGCAATCTCATCCGCGCGAACAAGGGCAGCACCTGGCAGGGTTATTTAAATTTCACCTCAGGCTTGGTTTTCATCACCCAACTTCATCTTCTTCCCTGTTCTTTCTGAAGTCACGACCCAAAACCATAAAAAGCCATGGAAAACATGAAAAATTCTCCTAAATTGCCAAAAGAGTTGCAAATGCTCTTCTTTGAAAAGTTCAAGGAATGGTCTCGGGAGGTCATGCATGGGAATAGGGCATTCTTTGAAGAGGGGTAAAAGATCAAGTCTCCATGGTCTCTTAAGGAGCTCATTCCGGATTATGACTTGATGAGGGCTTCTGCCGCGTTCTGGGACACTCGGAGACATGTCTTTTGCTTATCCTACAACGAAGTGGTTCCCACCATTGAGGATTTCAGGGCTTTACTTGGAGGACCCGAGGTGGAAGAGGTTGCACTTCCCTTACTCGGAGGGATGTCTTTTTCCAACAAATTGTCCAATTTCCTTCAAATTTCTCCGGAGGAAGCTCAAGGTATGATTCGAGGACATGACTATTTTGACATGTCTAGTCTCCCGGATAGGTTTAGGGGCTTGGGTGTTGCTGGTGATTGTTATTGGGATGCCTTTGCTCTTTGTGCAATCGGGTCTCTGTTCATGGTTTGTTCCTTTGGGATGTGCCACCGGTCTCTATTAGACGTTGTTGTGCACTGTTGGTCGGGCCGGGATATAGTTCCCTTGATCTTGGGAGAGACCCTTCATGCCATTGACCGGTTCGCTTTCGAGAAGCGATACATGCACGGAGGAAGCCTGTTTCTGTTGTCGATGTGGCTGATAGAGAGGCTGGGGGTCCTGCGGGAGGCTCCTCTTGCGTTCAGGCCATAGACTTTTGCCAGGAGGGGAGTTACAGTTGAGATCGAGGATCAGGCCTCGTGGGAGCGCTGGATGGCTCAGTGTCGTACCCAGGACATCCGATGGTGGATTCCGCATTGGCAGATAGAGACTAGGAGGACGAACCAGGAGGGATCTCAGGTAGTCATGCTTTCGGGGCTCAGTTGGTCTATGTTCTACATTCCAGCTTTAGTTCTCAGGCAGTTCGGGATGGAGCAGGTACCTTTGGAGGGCTGCGATGATATTGCCACCCGGGTGGTGATGTCTGTCTCTATGGATGATCCATCTGTATTTCCCTTCTTTTCCCGAGTATGGAGGTATCATGCTTTTCCTCCTATGGTCCTTCTCAGGCATCCGGAGCGCATTTATCTGTCCACTTGGTACTTGGATTGGTATGAGGGACACATGGGGGAGACTCAGGTGGCTCTTATGAGGAGGCATGAGGCCATGGTGGGACCAGAAGATGTTCCCATGTCAGTGTTGAGGAGAGCTGAGGCGAGGGCCAGCCCATATGACAGGAGTGGAGATGATATGTT
The DNA here is from genome assembly GCA_022495995.1 of Adenophora triphylla var. japonica. Lineage (NCBI taxonomy): Eukaryota > Viridiplantae > Streptophyta > Magnoliopsida > Asterales > Campanulaceae > Adenophora > Adenophora triphylla. Next base: position 345,728 of record JAFEMH010002201.1, read on the forward strand.
CGACTACGAGATGAGAGTGGAACGACAGAGGGACAGGGTTCCCATGACGCTACCCAGGAGGCAGGAAATCAGAGACGAAGCCCAGGTGTCCAGAGCTTTGATAGAGGCAGGCTTGATGGACTCGGCCCCTATGCCGGAGCTAGGAAGGAGGAGGACGGACAACATTCTCGTGCCTAGGAAGAACACAAGGCATGGCGGGAGGAGACGGAGGAGGACAGAGGGAGATGCTGGCACTAGTGGCTAGACCCTTGAGTATCCATTGATCGCCCTTGCAGACACATTAGTTTTTAGTTATGTATTTTTTATGTCTTTTCTTTTAGCGCAGTTGTGAGTTTAAGAGTAGACCGCGCTTGAACTCATCAAGAAGTTTTTAATTGTAATGAATAAGTGAATTGCATTAGAGGTTTTCGAGGCACAGGTACGATGTGATCATTGTGTTGATGACAAAATTTGATGTTTATTTTATGTTTTAGACCGAACCGTTTCCGGCTGCCTACGTTCCCCTCTTACAAGTGGACTAAGGGGCTCAGGTCTCCGTAGTTCGACTCTATGAGTTGTTGTTTTTCTTTTTTGTAGAAAGGGAAGGTAGAGAGGGGGACGAGAGAGGTGAAACCCTGTTTTTTACCTAGGCCGCCCTTTCGGGTTTTTCAACCTAGTTGGGTATTACTTTTATAGCACTCTTTTTTTTTTGTGAAGCTTGAGCTCTATCCTTTTTTTTTTTGAAGCATCTTCTTGAGTTTTCTCTTTTTTTTTTTTTGAAGCTTGCGCTTGAGTTCTTCTCTTTTTTTTTTTTGAGGGGGTAAAGAGAAGTGCGACCCTGTTTCTTACCTAGGCCACCCTTTCGGGTTTTCGACCTAGTTGGGTATTACTCTTTTGGCACTTTTTTTTTGGGATGACTCGATCTTCAGTCATAATATCTGCGGAGCTTGTCTCCGTTCGCCGGATGCACAAAGGGGTTTCCGTCTAAGTCTGCGAGCTGCATGGCTCCCCCGAAAAAAGATCTTCTGAACTACATAGGGTCCGATCCAGACGGGTTCCCATTTGCCAAGTGGATTGGTGTGGGTTGGAGGCTTCTCTTTTAGCACGAGGATGCCTTCTCGGATGTCCCGATGTTTCACTTTCTTGTCAAAGGCCCTGGCCATTCTTGCTTGGTAGGCCCGGGTGTGTTCCATGGCTTTTAGACGACGTTCATCTAGCAGGGCCAACTCATCGTGGCAACTCTGGAGCCATTCGACTTCGTTGATCTGATTTTCCAATAACACGCGGAGCGAGGGAATTTCCAATTCGATAGGAAGTACGACCTCCATTCCGTAAGTGAGGGCAAATGGCGTTTCCCCTGTGGCAGTTCTGACAGATGTCCTGTATCCCCAAAGGGCAAGGTGGAGCTTGTCTGGCCAATCTCTGCCTCGGACGGCCATCTTTCTGATGATGTTTTCTAGAGTCTTGTTCGCTGCTTCAACAACACCGTTGGTTTGGGGCCGATAAGGGGATGACTTGTGACGAGTTATTTTGAATTCTGTCAATAATCTGTCGCATTCTCCCTCGAAATGAGAACCATTGTCGGAAATCACTTCAGCTGGCAATCCGTATCTGCACATGATGTTTTCTTTGATGAAGAGAGCTACCTTCTTAGAATTGAGGACTTTGTAGGACTTGGCCTCGACCCATTTGGTGAAATAGTCTATGGCTACCAGGACGAACTCGTGACCGTTGCTTCCTGGTGGTGTAACTTTGCCGATGACGTCGATTCCCCAGGTAACAAAAGGCCAAGGGGTTGTCATGCAATAGAGGTCGTGCGGAGGCAAATGGTTGAGATTTGAATAGCGCTGACATTTGTCGCAGCTCCTCACGAATTGGATGCAATCCGTTTCCATAGAGATCCAGAAGTAGCCCATTCTCAGGATGACCTGCATTAAGGATCGGATGATTCACAAGGTATGCCTTGATCTTTTTAAAAGTAAACTGGCATTCTGGGTTCCATGCAGTGGATGTGCTCTTCTTCATCAACATAAAGATAGGCTCACAGATGGAGGTCAGTTGATTCACGAAACGGCTTATGTACTGTAGCCATCCCATGAAAGATTTAACCTCTGTCAGTGTTCGAGGTGGTTTCATCTCGACTATGGCTTTGATCTTCTGCAGGTCCACTTCGATTCCCCGTTTAGTCACCATGTACCCCAACACTTTACCTCGCTTGACGCTGAAGGAGCATTTAGCTGGATTCAGCCTCATGGAATGTTCTCTGAGGTGGTCGAAGAATTTCTCAAATCGACGAAGTGCTGGCCATCGGATCCTTTGGAGTGGACTATCATGTCATCCACGTAGACCTCTATTTCTTTATGAATCATGTCATGGAACAGGGCAGTGGCAGCCCTCTGGTACGTAGCCCCAGCGTTCATCAGACCGAACGGCATGACTGTATAGCAATATGTTCCCCAGGGGTAGTAAAAGCTGTCTTAGCCTGGTCCTCTTCGGCCATTTTGATCTGATTGTAGCCGGCGAAACCGTCAACGAAAGACTTGACCTCATAATTGGTCGTGGTATCTACCAGCATATCAATGTTGGGCAGGGGGAAGTCATCCTTTGGGCTGGCTTTGTTGAGATCTCTGAAATCCACGCAGCATCGAACTTTTCCATTAGCCTTGGTGACTGTTACGATGTTGGAGACCCAGGTGGGGTACTCAATGACCCGGATGAATCCTGCTTTGAGCATCTTCTCAATTTCTTCCTTTACTTGTAATGACCACTTAGGTTTGATCTTTCTCAGCTTTTGTTTGACTGGCTTGACTTCTGGATCTAACGGTATCCGATGCTCCACTATGGAGGGATCGAGGCCGGGCATATCCTTGTAAGACCATGCAAACACGTCCACAAATTCCCTGAGTAGTTCCATCAGAGTTGCTTGTTCGGGCCCATCAAAGAAACTGCCAATCTTCGTCTCTTTAGGCTCTTCTGCAATTCCCAGATTCACACGAGTCAAAACCTCCTCGGCAGCTTGGGCTCGATTTTTCTCTTTCTCAACAACCTGCTTAAAGATTTCTTCAATGTATTGTTCATTTAGTGTGTCAGCATCTTTATCTAGTGAATCATTATTAACTGTTTTTAAGTTATTAGTTAATTTATCATTAGTTAAAGTGGCAATCAGGGGATACTCGGAAAGGTCGATCATTTCATTCAGAGTAAAAGGAAGTACAACATTGGCTACAACTTCATAGTCTTCTGGCGTAAGGCCATCAGACGACTCTAGGGACTCGAATTCGGCGACAAGAGACTCGGAGGATTTGAAATAGGTTGACACAAGGGGACGGGGGACCAATCCAAGCTTCGTGACCATTTATTCTTTGCTCGCGGATGGACCGGAGAGAGTTTCTCAATTCTTCAAGGGCATGGCAGACTGCATGACTATGGCTCGAGGATCTAGCGGCTTCTGTCCTCCTGCTTCAATTACTGTGCTCATTTCTTTCATGGAACCCCAGTCGATCAGGTCTGGAATGTGCACTTCTTCCCCAAACATCTACTGCATGACGGGGCCATCCCATTCATCTAGGGAGAATTCTGGAGTCTTGGCCTTTGGCATGACCAGTTCAAACTCAGCTGTTGTGGCCTTCTCGACAGTCGGAATGACTTCGTTGAGCTTCTCAAACTGCTTTACCAGCTCTGGTACCCCTTTGAAAGTGTACTTGCTCTTCATGGTGGTAGTAGCCCCAGTTATCTTGGGTAGGTCGAGGAACATTCTACGGACGGGGTTGGCTCTGGTTCCCCTGAACTTACTGAGGTTCTCCTGTAGCTTCAGCCAGCCTTCTGTGGGCTCTTTGACTGTGGCATCATCCAGCTGTGGAGCGCCTTTCACGAAGTAGTCAGTCATGTCAAGACTGAAAGAGGGAGATTTGGGGCCGTTGAAAGGGACCTTTCCTGCAGCAGCTTCCTTTCTTTTCCGAGCAATTTCTTTCTCTTTTGCAATCCCCTCTGAAGTTGGTTCATATCCCAGGCCATGGCGAGTTTTCTGTTCCTTCACCTCAATGACTTTGTGAGTTCCTTGTAGGTGCTTCCCGAGACCCAAACCAGGCAGGTAATTCATCTTTCTCATCATCTTCATGACAGGAGGGATTTTGTCCCGGGTGACAGTCAGATCCACGTTGCAAACTTGGACCTTAGGGGACTCGACTGTGAAGCCAGTCAGCATGAAACCGTCCTCATCATGTTTGATCTCCAGGATGGGTATTCCACCCGTATCGGTGCCTTCCAAAGTGACTATGTCCCCATAAATGGTTGTTAGATCCCCATCTGAAACGAACTTTACACACTGATGAAGGCTCGAAGTCACCCCGTTAACTTTGTGCAGCCAAGGTCTTCCCAAAAGAGCATTAAAGGTGATTGGGATATCAATGACTTGGAATTCTACGGGTATCATTTTCTTGCCGAGCCAGAGGTTTAAAGTAGCAGCCCCAAGTACAGTACGAGACGTTGAGTCGTAGGCCTTGACTGTGAGGGAGGAAGGCTTCAGATCTGTGGGCTTGATGCCAAGCAGGCTTATAATCTTCGCTGGGAGGATGTTCATTCCAGACCCATTGTCAACTAAAACCCGAGGGAGACGCCGTTCATCTAGCTGGACCGTGATGAAGAGAGGCTCATTATGATCGGCTCCAAACTGGAGGAGATCTAGGTCCATGAAGGTGACTATGTTTCCGTAGTGGATGTTCCCAATTAATTGCACCACGTCGTCAGGGGTAGCATCAATAGGGACCAGTGTGCGGGCTAGAATTTCCTCCAACTTTAACTTGTGGGAATAAGATGAAGTGAGTAAAGACCACAGAGAGATATTGGCTTGAGTCTGCTTCAACTGAGTGAGTACAGGAAGTTCTAGGGGTCAGGAGTTTCCGCTGTCTTGGCATAGGGATTACGGTTCTCCCTGGGTGCTGGATCTGCTGACTTCATATCTGTCTTGGGATTACCCTGATGGATCTACCCGGATCTAGTCAACAGGTTTACTTCTCCCTCTGGCTTATCTGTCGCCTCTTTACAGAACTCTTTTAATGCTGCTAGGGTCAAAGGAGGAGCTTGCTTAGCAACTGGCCACCGATTATGACTGATTTTGTTGCAAATCTCCCTGAGATTGCACTGTTGTTCCTTGGATGGTGTAAGTACCCAAATCTGGCTCATGCCTTCCGGTTAAGTTTCCCGGCAATTCCCCGGACTTTCCTAAAGTTCAGGGGCAATTTGGGAACTTTCCCAAACCTTCAGAGGGGTAAAGGACTTGTTAGGAATTAAAATTCCACGTAGACCCTCCCTGGAAAAGAGCTTCTAGAATGCCACCTTGCATGATTCTAGAAACAGGCTGAGTCACTAATGGATAAGACCGCACGACTTCATTAGCCAAAGGTTACAGCCGCACGGCTTCATTAGCCAACACAAAACTGCCTATAAATAGAGGCCTCCTCTATTCATTTTGATAGACAATTTTGAGCACTGTTACTCTGCCAAAATACAAACACGAATTTCCAAAAATCTGAAACTACTCAAAATCACCTCCATCCTCTCTAAAACCCCTCCAAAGTTGCTCCTTCCTTAGAAAATCTTCAAGGGAGATAGAGGAACACCACCATTGGTAACCTCTCCTCCTCTTCTCTTTAAAATATACTTGTCATTCTTGCTATATTGCTCTTTGCTATTTATATTGCCATTTACTTGCTTTATATTTGATTTATTGCTATAAAAATCAAGTCTTTATCTATGTAGATCATAATACCCCCATTTCCCTATCACATAGGATTCATGGAGGATCCATCCCAAGGATGAACAATAAGACCATACGTGGCTTGTTCTAGGGTGGATCTCTCACATGATGATGTGAAAATAGCATCTTTTTCATATAAAAATGTCATCTTTATTCATTAATGTCATCCCCCTTCCCATAGACCTTGCTTCCAAGGATTGTCCACCTAAATGGTTCTTAAAGGACATAGGAAATCCATAAAGGTCTTCCCTTTACATTCCTAGTCTTAGCTTGCATCATGTTCATTACATATGTTAGCATAAAAATGTCATCTTTACTTTAAAATGCATTTCCCCATGTCCCTCATCGTTGGATCACTCTCCAAGGATTGCCTAGTGACCTTCTTAAGGCATAAAAAGGCATAGGATGAGTATAAAGATCCAATCTTTATACCCCTCCCCTTAGTCCCTTTGGTACTTGAAGCATCTCTTGGGGTGTAATGGTGTAAAGGTCCTATCTTTACATCATTTCCTCCACATAAAGATGCCATAGCCGGATATTCCTTTAGAAAAGGATGAACTTGAGCCCCTACATCTCCGATCATCACTTGAGACGAGCATAAATGTCTCTATCAAGCTCAAATCATCTCAAGATGTAGGATTGATGGGCAAAGATCCTTCCTTTCTAAAGAGTCTCACTCTTGGACTTCCTTTCATAAGTCCAAGATGAGAACGGGATCAAAGTCCCGAACACATCAAAATCCAAAGAATCCCGAGAGATAACCAACTCATGGTTTATACGTCCGGAAGACCACTTGGCACATTCCCCCCCCCTCTTTTATCAAAACACATCCCACACACGAAAGCACAAAGGCAAGCATGAAAGACGGATCTTGGAAGACTTGCTTCGAAAAGGCTCCTTGGGTGAACGTCAAACGTTCTTCCCAAGGGGTAACTTAACCTCCGGACCCAAATTCTTTTTTTCAAAGTTTTGAGGAAATCAAAATGGCATGGCGACTCCATTTTTTCAATTTAAACCGGATGTCTTCAAACCGATGTGAGGCGGTGACCCCCTTACACGAGAAAGCGGTTCCAACATAAAAACAATAAAAAAGGAAAGCCGCGATCTTGGGCACCACATTCACAGTTTGGCGACTCCGCTGGGGATAACAAAAAAAAAAGCTTTCATTTTTAAATAAAAAAAATGATACTTGGTATATAGGTGAAAACCATTAAACTTCCCGTTATCGCCTTCTAACACGAGTCTGGGATAAAATATGGTCTAACAATTCCACGTACCGGTATCTTTTCGAAAAAAAAAAGAAAAGCTTTTTTGAGTGGGTTAGCCTTCCGTCGCGGATCCGATTCTCATGCTTGCCTTCTTTTTCTTGCTTTTTGCATGCATTTTTGGTTCTTGGGATTGTGCATATTATGGATACTGAACAGGAAGCTTTCTGGAGCTGAAAAGGTTCAAAAATGTTCGGGGAACAACCTGCAAATAAAAAAAATGGAACCTGGAAAATTGATTGATGCAGCCGTACGGCTTGATTCTCCTTGAATCCTAGCCGGACGGCTTCATTGGCAATTCCACCAGGACAAAATTTGAGGCTAATCTGGCGGCTTAGGCAGCTTGAGGCTATTCAGTTCCAAGACTGACCGGGCTCCAAAAAATTTACGTGCTTACTTGCTGCATTTACCCCCGTCCCGAAAATCATTCCTTTAAAACACATTTCTGAAAATTTCTGTTTTAACTCAAAAAAGGAACATTTTTAGGAGGCCGCACACTACGCGCACCTTATATATCCTGTACACTTTGCACACACGTCCCTTTTACCCGGGGTGGTTGTTCAGCTGCAGTCACGGACAGTATTACGATGCTCCCGGGCGCGCACGGAATCATCTCAAACTCCCCAAGGCAGCCAGTGTCGACCAATGCACAGTCCGTGTCACACATATTAAAACCGTGACTTTTGGTTGGTTTTTGGTCTAGACCGTGTCATATAGCCTAGTTGCATACACCCGTAATGATCAAACCTTAGCCCATGACGGAAGTCAGGATCCTTCGCGCAAGAGAAACTCTGCCGAAATTCAGCCAAGGAAAAATTGGCAGAATCTTGACTCCGCCTTTGACTTTGACCCGCACGGGATACGTAAGAGTCTGTGCCAAAAATCCAAAGATCTTTCGCGCAAGCAGAGCTCTGCCGAAATTCCAACAAGGAAAAATTGGCAAGATCTTGACCCGGCATTGACTTTGACTCTGACTCGTACAGCGTATGCAACAAAGTTCAATGTGACACTGTGTCATCCGGCTTTTACCGTCCGACCCATTCTTATTATCTTTTGGGACAACGCCAAAAAGTCAAAACGTCAATCGCGCAAGCGAAACTCTGCCAAAATTCCGTTAAGGCTGAAAGACCAGACTTTCCCGGCATTGCCTTGACCATAATCTGCATCGTTCGCGCGTTAAAAGTTCCTATGACCCACTAGACCCATTAGGAGCGCTCTTCTCTCTTGGTCGGTGGGATTCGCATTCCCTATAGGACCCTCGCCCGGGGTTGTCCACCCTGGGAGGTCAAAATACAGGTGGAATACGAGGGGCTTATAGACGTAGTGACAGAGCCCACTGACCCAGGATCTAGAGTAGTTGCGAAAAAGAAGGGCAACCCCTTTTCCAACCAAATAGAAATTAATAAAAGACACCGTTTTAAGTAAACTGAAAGATTCTTAATTTGCATATTGCTTGAGCCTTCAGGCTAAACACCTACCCCAGAGTCTAAACCTTTCCTATCCCTTTCCCGCAGCGAGAAAGAATCGGGTGAGAATACCGGGTCAGCAGTTTGTCGGTGCAAAGGGTCTCAGATAATCCATCAAAATCGTCAGTCTCAACATCCCAGTGTCAAGAATGGCCAATGTGGTGATTAACAATGGTGGTAATCAAGTACTTGGAGGGGCCGTCCCAGTGCAACCCAGACCCCACATTTGGTATGATGTGTGTGATTGTGATGGCTGCTTAGAAGATGCTTACCAAGATTGGATTAACGAGGATGCTCCCTCAAGAAAGAGGAAGAAGAAGAAGTCCATGCCACAAAAATTGAAGGAAAGGTATGAAGCAGGAGACAAGAGTATGGGAACTTTAGGAGAGCCCTCAGGCAAATTCGACTATTATGTCAGTTACGCCACATAGCCCATCAAGGAACCAGTTAGCCAAAATAAAGTCCAGCCCGACACTTCCGTCGTCATTGATCCTCTTTAAGCAGAGAACTCTGAGTTTGTTGCCATTGTGAAGTTCAACGAAAAGCTCGCATATTTGGAAGCAGAATATAAGACTCCCATAGAATACATGGTTAATCAAGGCATAATCAAAGTCTCCCCCGAAGAAGACTTCATCATCATCATCCAGGCCAACCCTCCTGTTGGTTGCGCAGACAAGATTGTGATATCAAAGATCGGCACAGAGAAGATGACTTATCAGCAGTGTATTGACAAGATGAGACAGACCCTCCAGTCAATGAGTCCGGTTGTCACTGAAATTACCCGGATCCGAGAGGCAGCGCGATCGCGCCCCGGCATCTGGCATCTTTCGCGTTGGAGCGATGTGTCTCGCCGTTTTTGTTTTTGTAGAGTCGCCACGCCGTTTTTATTAAGCCCAAAACATTGAAAAAGGGCATCAGTTTAAAGATAATTTTAAACTGTGTTTTGTGTGATGAGATTTTGAGTTCGGAGGTCAGATGACTCCCCGGGAAGAGAATATTAGAATATTAGAGCTCACCCGAGTAGCCTCGTAAAACGAGTCTTTCGGATACCCCTAATATCCTTTAAATGTTGTGTGTGTGTGTGTGTGCTTTTAAAAATGCATGCTGTATCGGATGTCTACATTGTATGCTATGTATGAAAATGTATTGAAATAGTAATGGAAGGAAGCCTTACCAATGTTGGTTCGCGTCCTGTCTTCCGCCGAGGAATGGTGTTTGAGGTCGGAGTAGCGTTTAGGTGACGGATCGGGATTGCTTCGGGAGGGACCGGTTGTCTCGGACGCAGTTTCGGCGTGAGTTGAGGTTGTAAGCTGCGTTCGGGCGAGGTTCGGCGTGCGTGGGGATCGTCGGGATCACTCGGGCGAAGGTTCGGCGTGCGTTGTGGTGGCGAAGTCACTCGGGCGAGTTTCGGCGTGGTTTGGGATCGTCGGTTTGACTCGGAAAGAGCCGGGACACCGTGGAAAGACCAGGCAAGGCCTCGGAGTACCACGAGGGGCCTCGGAGTACCTCGAGAGTGCCTCGGGGCAGCGCGGGAGCGTCTCGGGAGCGCTCGGGAGGCTTCGGAGCACCACGGGGCTCGGAAGGCCTCGGAAGGATCCGAAAGGGGCCGGGAGTGCCTCGAGAGGACTTAGAGGGGAGCCGAGAAGGCTAAGGGAGGAAGAGAGAAGAGGGAGGTGTGTGAAAATGAGGAGGGGAGCCCTCTATTTATAGTAAAAATTTCGGAGCAAAGAGGTCCGTACGGACCTCCTTGGTTATCCGAATTTTGGATTTCCTCGATTTGAGGGAATGCAACAATGATGGTGAATATTACGGAATGATGATGTCCCCCATGCAAGAGGTCCGTACGGACCAACTCGGCATGCAAAGAGGTCCGTACGGACCAACCATGCATTTGGGTAATCATTTCTTAGGGATTTGAGGGAATATTGTGGACTTTAAGGGGATTCGGTAATTATGACGGCAAAGAGGTCCGTACGGATCAATATTGCTTTCCCAATTTCTGAAAATTCTCAAAAGGTCCTTTTGTCCCTTTTATCCCGGAAGGCTCCTCCCTTGGTTTGGTTGGGGGTTTGAGAGGGTTTTGAGAGGGTTTTGAGAGGGTTTTGAGTGCCGGAGGTCTCAGAGGCTGCGTTGATGAGTACGCGGTGTTTCCGTGTGTTTGAAAGGGGTGATCCAGTTGGGGTACTTACGAAGCCCCTCGACGACGTCACTTATGAAAGAAGTGGGGTCGCCGATAAGATAAGGGTCCCTAATCTGGATCGCGTCTTTGGGAGAGGAAGTGACCGTGAGGGTCAATGTGAGGACGTGGTGGTGTCCTTTTGTGTGACCGTTTAGGTCAATAGGCTAGACCACGTGATAGGATTCCTACGTATCCACTGGCGGGAATCAAGCACAGTCGTAGTTCGGGTGTGGGGAGAATGGTTGGTGAATGCGGGCGTGGTGGTGCCCTGAAGTGTTGTGTGACCGCCGAGGTCAGTGGTGAGGACGTGGTGGTGTCCTGGGTGACCGCATAGGTCGATGGGAAGGACGTGGTGGTGTCCTAGGTGACCAGTATAGGTCGATGGCTGGACCTGTGATAGGATTCCTACGTATCCACTGGCGGGAATCAAGCACAGTCGTAGTTCGGAGGTCGTGAATTTGTGAGTGCATGTGGGCGTGGTGGTGCCACGAAGTGTCGTGTGACCGCCGAGGTCGGTGGTAAGGGACGTGGTAGTGTCCTAGGTGTGGTGACCGCCGAGGTCAATTGTGAGGACATGGTGGCGTCCTGGGATGGAAATTTTACGATTTTCCTAATCGGGTGGTTTAAGGCCTTCCGAGCCGGAGATAGAGTGAGGATTCGAATCGTCTTCTGATTGCGGTTGGTGCCACGGCCAGAGAGACTTTGAATCGTCTTCGGCGGCGGTGGTGCCACGGCTGAGGACTTTGAATCGTCATCGCGGCGGTTGGTGCCACGGCCCAGAGGACTTTGAATCGTCATCCAGCGGCGGTTGGTGCCACGGCGGAGGACTTTGAATCGTCATCGGCGGCGGTTGGTGCCACGCCTGGAGGACTTTGAATCGTCATCCGGCGGCGGTTGGTGCCACGGAGGACTTTGAATCGTCATCCGCGGTTGGTGCCACGGCAGAGGACTTTGAATCGTCATCGCGGCGGTTGGTGAATGTGCTCACGCGAGGACTTTGAATCGTCATCTAGCGACGGTTGATGTAATGCGCGAGGACTTTGAATCGTCTTCTAGCCGCGATTGTGGAGAGCATAGCTGCCTTGTGCTTTGATTGCGAGAGGCGTAGATGCCTTTGTGTTTTTACTGTTGAGTAGAAGGTTGGACTTACGATGACTGCCGGTGCTTGCGCTGCCGTTGAAGTGGGCAAGGATGACGGCCGGTGATTTCTTCCCCATTTGGCATTTTGGAGGCGCTTCGTGCCTTGGGACTTGTACTCGGAGGTGTTGGCTCCTTCTTGTGCTTGTTTTGCCGTTGAGTGGGCAAGGATGATGGCAGTCTTTGAGGATATGCGGTCTTGTATGACTTCCCTTTCGACTTGTTGGGGAGGAGCTCGGGCTTACTTCGATGGCCGGTGCTTGCGTTGCCGTTGAAGTGGGCGAAGTTCGGGCTTACATCTGACTGCCGGTGCTTGATTTGTTGGGGATGCGTGACCTTGTAGGGGCCCTTTTCTGTTGGGAAGATGACAGTGGTTGAGTTGTCGTTGAGCGTTTGGAGGCGTCTTGCGCCTTGATATTCGTGCTGGGAGGTGTTGACTCCTTGTTGAATTGCCGTTGAGCGGGCGTTGGTTGAATTGCCGTTGAGCGTTTGGAGGCGTCTTGTGCCTTGGGATTCGTGTTGGGAGGTGTTGGCTCCTTCTTGAATTGCCGTCGGGCGTTTTGGAGGCGTCTCGTGCCTTGGGATTACGTCTTTGAGAGTGTTGGCTCCTTCTCGGGTGCAGTTGAGCGAGCGGTGGTTGAATTGCCGTTGGAGTGGCGAGGACCGGTCTTACGGCCGAGGTTGAATTGCCGTTAGGTGGCGAGACCGGTCTTACGGCGGCGGCCGAGGATTGAATTGCCGTTAGGTGGCGAGACCGGTCTTACGGCGGCAGTGGTTGGAATTGCCGTTGGAGTGGCGAGACCGGTCGTTAAGTGGCAGGCGTTGGCTGGGCCGTTGAAGTGGCGAGACCGGTCTTACGTGGCCGTTAGTACCGTTGAAGTGGCGAGACCGGTCTTACGGCGACGGCCGGTGGTTGAATTGCCGTTGAAGTGGGCGAGACCGGTCTTACGGCCCGACGGCGGTGGTTGAATTGCCGTTGAAGTGGGCGAGACCGGTCTTACGGCCCGGCCGTGGATTAGATTGCCGTTGAAGTGGCGAGACCCGGTCTTACGACGGCCTGGATTGAATTGCCGTTGAAGTGGCGTTAAGTAGAGTGGCGGAGACCGGTCTTACAGCGACGGCCGTGGTTGAATTGCCATTGAAGTGGCGAGAGGACCGGTCTTACGCCCGACGGCCGGTGGAATTGCCGTTGAAGTAGGCGAGACCGGTCTTACGGCTGGCAGGGGGGTTGAATTGCCGTTGGAGTGGCGAGGACCGGTCTTACGGCGACGGCAGAGATTGAATTACCGTTGAAGTGGGCGAGACCGGTCTTATCTTGGCTTGGCCGGGGATTGAATTGCCGTTGAAGTGGGCGAAGGACCGGTCTTACGGCACGGCCGGTGGTTGAATTGCCGTTGAAGTGGGCGAGACCGGTCTTACGGCGACGGCGAGATTGAATTGCCGTTGGAGTGGCGAGGACCGGTCTTACGGCGACGGCCGGGATTGAATTGCCGTTAGGTAGGCGAGGACCGGTCTTACGGCCTTGGGGGATTGGAATTACCGTTGAAGTGGGCGAGACCGGTCTTACTGGCCCGGCGGCCGGTGGTTGAATTCTGCCGTTGAAGTGGCGAGAGACCGGTCTTACGGCGACGGCCGGTGGTTGAATTGAAGGGTTAGGGACCATCTGCACTTGGATTTGCTGGAAAAGGCCTTAGGACAGCCAGGGGCAAAGATTATAAGGGTAGGAAAGTAATTTGGCCACCCCTTGCAAAGAGGTCCGTACGGACCAACCTTTGGTTACAAGAGGTCCGTACGGACCACTTTGGTTTTCTGATTCGAGGTTTTGACCGGGTTAAATAACCGAGGCCCCCTTCAGCTTCTTCTTCTCCGGTTCGTGCATCCGAGAGAGAAGAGAGAGAAAACCTCCATTGTTAACCAAAATCAAAAATTTTTTGCTTGAATTGCTTGCCATGGGCGAAGGATCTCGAAGGAGTAGAGTCGTCAACGCCTTGATCAAGAGGTGGTCGAGCAACGGATGGAGCTCCAAAGGAATTGGATTTCGTTCGTTCCATCTTCGAAGAACCCGGATGTCTTGTATCCGAATCCGGAGGTGCACAATCGTCGCTCTATGAACGTCGGGAGGTAAGAAATGCATTCCGTTTTGATTCCCTGCTCGAATTTTTGAATGCTAGCACTAGGTTTTAGTTTTTCGCATTTTGAATTTTTTTGTTATTATTTTATGCCTTTTTGTGAAATTCTCGATGAATTGTTGAAAATGGGCATGTAAAAATTGTGGGTATGTGTATTTTGTGCAGAAATGTGTTGATTAGCTTTTATTTGTGAAAATAAAGTGCTTCTCTAATGAAATGCATGCTTTGGTGTTTTGTACCGTATGCTATTTATGTATGTACATTATGAGAAAAATTATCGTGTAGTGATAATTTTTGTGAAAAATGTGACATGTGCCGTGTTTTGTGACGGGTTATATGTGAAAGTGTGTGCCGTGTAGGGACGGATTTTTTTTTTTTTTGAAAAATGTGTTATGCATATGTGTCGTGCCGTGTGTGCCATGTTTTTGGGTGACGGACTTTGTGGGAAAATTTATATGCAATATGTATGTGAAAATTATGTGCATTATATGTGCCGTGTTTTGTGACGGGTTATATGTGCCTTTATATTAAGTACTGTGATTGACGTACCTTTGCTGTGTTTACCTGCAGGATGCGGGGCTTATGGCCGGGAAGGCCAAGAGGATGAAGACTTCGGGGATCGCTCGAGGCATTGTTGAGCTATGGCGGCGGATGCACGATATTTCCGTGGACGGTAGGCCGAGTCCCCGGAGGCTGGTCTACGCTTCGGCACTGGGGTGTTTGTCGAGAACACAGGCCGGAGTTTACGATACGAGGAAGAACAAGAGCGTCTTCCTTGGCCTTTAAGTGCTTGGTGGGATACCACCCACACCTTCCATACGAGTGCCGGGAGAGGTGACGGTGGCCGCCGGCCCAGGCTTTCTTTGCGATTACGAGGCTTTCCTTGAGGAGGGCCGGTGCGGTGGAGAGATATGATCTCCGATGTGTGTTGGCCGAGCTGCTTGGGCTTTGAGCCTCGTCCTCGCGAGGGCACAGGCATCTTTGTATAGTGACGTGGAGCTGAAGATTACGGCCGGTATTGGGGCCTACATCCAGGGGTATCGGCCGGGTGGCAACGGAGCGGTTGGCGCGCTCCTTTTTGTGGTATGCCTTTGTCCAGAGACTTTGTTCTCGAACCACGCGACCGCGGCTCCCTTTGCTCTGTTGGAGAGCTTGATTGACTGGATAGAGTTTGTAACATCGCTTGGGGGCGAGCGAGGCTTGGGCGAGCTCTACTTCTCCTTGGACCAGGTTTAAGCGGGTGTGGCCGATTCGTTGGCTGTGTTTGACTTTGCTACGGAGGTATGAGTTTATTGCTTTGTTTTTGATTTAGCAACTTGTCATTTCTCCATTGTCTTTTGCCCGAGCCTTCTCTGTTTTTGTCACAGTGTGGTTTTATGAGGTTTTCCGGTGCTTCCCGTGGGATAGAGATCCAGGGCATTCTTTGCGTACTGCTATCTTTGGGCTCGTACGGCGAGGAAGAGGAGGACCCGGCGGGGGAAGCTCACCATCGCCTACGGGGATGTGCGGGAGCGTACGGAGAGGGGTAGCCCGGAGGAGGTTCGTCTTGTTCCCGTGGGCTCGGTATGAGGGGATGAGTTTGAGGGGGCTCCCGAGGTGACGGCGCGGCGGAAGATCTTTGCGGGGCTTGACTTGTGATGTCATGTATGCAGGAGAGCGGGTCTTACAGCGGCATGGCCCCGGTGTGCTTCCCGTGGCTCAGGGACCCTCCGCTTTGGGATGCTTGATTCCCGGGACATGGACGTGCTCGATTTCGAGAGGTACCTTGGCGGTGTCGGCGCCGAGGAGTTCATTTTATATGGAGAGGAGTACGGGGCCTTCGTGAGGAGGAAGGCGAGGACGCCGCGGTATTGCGCGCGGGAGAGAGAGGCGCCCGCGAGGCTCCCGAGAGGTTCCGATGCCGGGACCGGATTTCACGTATGTCCGCGGGGACGGATCGAGAGGAGGGTGTATGCATGCCGTTCCGGAGCGAGCTCTGCTTGCATCTGAGTGGACCCCGATAGATCGGTGAGTGTGCTTGACTCTTTTCCATCTTGGCATCTTTTACGTATTTTTCTCTTTTTGTTGTTGAGTATAAGCGTATTCTTGAGCGCTTCCTTGGCTGCTTGTTGGTGCAGGTCCCGGGGAGAGCCTATGATATGTTGACTCGCCGTTACGTGGCGATGAGGTCGTTTGCAAAGAAGATGGCTTCGAAGATATCTTGCCGGTCTTCGCGGCGCGTCTTGGGCGTACGAGCCTATGCCTTCGAGGCACTCTGTAGACGTTCCTCCGCCTAGGCCGAGCCGGGCCGCAGCGGGAGGGACCTTTGAGGCGGCATAGCATGGATGCGGGACGTCTTCGGGAGGCTGCGGGGCCTTCGAGGAGCAGCCCTTTTATCGGTTCATGCCTCCGCATGGCGCACGGGAGTGAGGGTTCCTCGAGCCTTCTTTCTTTGATCCTTTCGCCGGATTTGATCCTTCGAGTACTTTTCGTGGGAGCCTCGGCGGGTGCTCGGTATTCGACGACGAGGATGTGACGGGCGAGTTATTTGGGATGCCCGAGCTTTTCTTTGGAGGACCTCGGCGAGGATGATGATGCTTGAGGATTACGATTAGTATTCATTTGCTTTCCCTCTTTTCATATCCCTCTTTTTTGTTTAGCAACGAGACATTTATGGGTACTGTAATAAAACACATGTATTTGCATGGCAAACGGCATTTTATTTTAAGATGTAATGTCATTTTTGTGATTCCGGGATTTGTCCTAGAAATTGTTGCTATTATTATTTTTTATTTTGTGCATGCCACGTGGTGAGAGTGTGTTTGTGGGTAGTGTTTGTTTGCGGGAATGGCTTTGGCCGGTGTTTGGGCGGTTTGGAGCAAGGTTTCTTGAGGACGGTGGCTTTTATGCTTGTTCTTTGGGGAAATGGAGTTGTTTGCAAGGAGGTCCGTACGGACATACTTAGCATGCAAAGAGGTCCGTACGGACCAACCTTGCTTTGGGAAGGACATAAATGCTTTCCGGTGTGCAGTTCTTCCTCATTTCCCCATTTTGCGGCCATTTTCGAGCTTTCTTCCCCATTTTCTCTAGGAACCTCCATTTTTGCCATGGATTCTTCGTACGTCCTAGAATTTTGCCGAGGCTTTCGCGGGAGAGGCAAGCACACTTCCTTGAGCGGTTGAAAACGTGGATGCGGCGCCGTATGAGGCATCGGAGACGGAGCTTTCGAGGTAAGGTTTCGTCTTTGCTCGGTTTGGTCTTTTAAGGAGTTGGTTCTGATTGGGATTTGTTGCGGGGCTGCCGCGAAGTTGCAGGATGTTAGGAGGCACGTGTCTTTGTTTCTCCTACAATGAAATGGTGCCCACTTTTGAGGATTTTCGGGCTTTGATTGGAGGGCCCAGGAGGTGGAGGCCATCTCGGCTTCCTTTGATTGGTGGTGTTCTTTGTGAGCGTGAAGCTTGCGAGACTTTCTTCGTACTTCGTTGGAAGAAGTGCGGGGCATGATCCTTGATTCGGGTCATATCGACATTTACGAGCTGCCGGAGCGGTTCGTGGTTGATGATGAGAGTGACGTCTCTTGGGATGTATTTGCCTTGTGCGTGATGGCGACAGCTTTTAAGTCGATTCCCTTGGCATTTGTGATGAGCGCTTTGCTAGATGTGGTAGAGACGCTGCCAGTGGAGAGGATATTGTCCCGTTGGTCTTTGGGGAGACTCTTCATGGTATCGGCCGTACGGCGGCCAGGGATCGTTTATGAGAGGGAAGCCCCGCTTTGCTCACCTTGTGGCTGCGAGAGAGACTTCAGGCCATGCCCAGAAGGCTCAGGCGTCGTTTAGCCCGTGGTCATTTGCTCGGCGACCTCTTGTGTTGGATATGGATCGATCCACTTTGGGAGAGATGGATGGCACGGCTTAGTACGCGTCGAGATCCGTGGTGGGTTCCGCCTTTGGAGGATTGAGACCGGGAGGATCTTGCGGGAAGGGTCCTACGTTGTCGAGTTCCGGGTTTGTCTTGGTCCTCCTTCTATATTCCGTCGCTTGTTTCCGGCGGTTTGGGATGAAGCGGGAGCCTTTGTTGGTGCAGGATGACCTTGCTGCTGCGGAGGTAGTTCCTCTTTGTATGGCGGCTTCGGGTGCCTTCTTGTATTTTACGAGGGTATGGAAGTATTCCGCTTTCCCTCTGTGGTACTCCTTAGACGTCGGGGAGCGTTGTATTGACGACTCGGTATACGGCTTTGGTATGAGCGGCGTGTTGGGCGATCCCAGTGGTCTTGGAAAGCGAGGCGTGTAGCGATTACAGGACCCGGTTGCCGTAGTAGCTATTGCCTTAGGAGTTCGAAGCACAGTCGACCACTTTGGATGTGACGGGAGACACTTTGTTTGACTACGAGACTAGAGTTGACCGGCGACGGGGAGAGGTCCTCTTTTACGGACTCGCGAGGAGGAGATCCGGCCGAAGCACGGGCGAATGAAGCCACGAGAGCTCTTGGATTGTTTGACTCTGGGGAGGACCCCGGATCTCGGAGCGAGAGACGCGAGTTGGTTCACGTGGAAGCGAAGAAGGCTCGCCGGGGACGAGGGAAGAAAGGAAAGAATGGCGAGGGGACAAGCGCGAGATGGCGCGGAATGACCTCCTGAGTATCCATTCATTGCATTGCAAACACATTATTAGTTAAATGTATTAAGGCTGTCTTTTAGCATGTTGTGAACTTGAGAGTAGACCGTGCTTGAACTCATCAGAAATGTTGTAACCGTTAGTGATTTGTGATTTACTTTTAAAGCTTTGTCGAGACGCAAGATCTCTTGTTTGCCTTTAGCTTACATTGTGCGCTTTGTCGGCGTCCATCTTTGGACTTTTGTTGCATTCGCGGGTGAAACGATCACAGGCCACAGACGGCAATCCCGCTTTCTTGAGGGCTTTGTGCTTGGGCGAGAGGTTGAATGCTCCCTTGACAAGTCGTTTTGACGGTCTTTTTCGTAGCTTCCTTGCCTCTTGTTGGCGTCGGAGCTCTTGACCTCTTTTGCGGCTTACGCTTGAGCTTCTTTTATTTATTTTTGTGAGCCCTTGCTCGAGCTCTTTTTGTGAGCCCTTGCTCGAGCTCTCTTTTTTGTTTTTTTTTGTGAGCCCTTGCTCGAGCTCTCTTTTTTTTTTTTTTTTTTGAAGCGCGTGAGGCGAAGGCAAGCCCCTGGCTTGGAAGCGGACATGGAGTCGATCGTTTGATCTTTGAAGTGACCCTCGGATGTCCTTTGATGTTGCCGCCGTCGTTTGACTTGGTCAAGGTGGCTGTTGGGGCGTGTTTCTTGAAAAGTGCGTAGCTTGATGGAGGTCTTGATTGACATTCAAACTTTTTGACTTTTTGTGTATTTTTAGACCGGACCAATTAAGGTTGCCTACGTTTCCCCGGACTAGAGGGCTCAGGTTTGCGTAGTTCGACACTACATGGAGTGCCAAGAGATGCACTGTTGTTCTTCTTTAGGCGAAGTATCTGCGAAGTTTGCTTCCGTTATTTGGATTCATGAAGGGATTGCCGTCTAGGTGCATCGGCTTCATGGCGCCTCCGGAGAAGATCTTTTGAACCACGAAAGGGCCGATCCATGTGGGTTCCCATTTTCCCGGTGGGTTGGTTCGAGTGGGAGGCTTTTCTTTGAGTCAAGGTCACCTTCACGATGTCTCGGGATTTGACTTTCTTGTCGAAAGCTCTAGCCATCCTGCTTTGATAGGCTCGGACGTGTTCCATGGCCTTTAGTCGTCGCTCGTCTAGCGAGAATTCGTCATGTCGGCCGGAGCCATTCGACTTCGTTGATGTCATTTTCCGGCACTCGGAGTGAGGGAATTTCCGGCTCGATGGGAAGGGCTGCTTCCGTCCCGTATGTCGGGGCAAATGGGGTTTCTCCCGTGGCATTACGGCGATGTGCGGTAGCCCCAAAGTGCAAGGTGCGGCTTCTCGGGCCAATCTCGTCCTCGGGTGGTCATTTTCGGATGATCCGTTCGAGGGTTTTGTTTCTTTGCTTCCACGCGGCGCCCGTTTGTTTGTGGCCGGTAGGGAGAAGATTTGTGGCGTGTGATCACTTGAATTCGGCCCGGCTGATGCAGTCGAATTCCCCTTCAGAAAGTGTGAGCCGTTTGTACGATACTTGACCTCATTTGGGATCTCAGATATCGGCATATGATGTTTTTTCCTTGAGGAAATGCGCGACCTTCTTGGAGGTGAGTACCTTGTAGGACTTGGCAGCTTCGACCCATTTGGTGAAGTGAGTCGATGGCTACTAAGATGAACTTCGTGGACCGATTCTTTGCTGGCGGAGCGATTTTCCCGATGACGTCAATTCCCCCAAGTGGCAAAGGGCCAAAGAGTGTAGTCATGCGGTAGAGAT